>WHYT01016962.1:103312-120715 GCA_009806455.1 Tetrax tetrax
GGGGGTTTTTTTTTTTTTTTTTTTTTTGCTTTATTTCCAGTTGTCTGGAAGTGAAAGAAGCCATTAGGTGGTAAGGTGCAAGCAGTTCCCCTGCTTAGGTACTAAAAGCCTAACATAGAACTGGAAGAATAAATTGTCTCCAACACTGTGTCGATGTTTTGCATATTCCAGTAAGTTTACGTTATTGTTTCTGTTTCTACATTAAGGACACATGGCATTAATCTTCAAAAATATCCAGGTAAACTTACACTCTGTTGTGTGAGTGGTCCAGTTCTCTCTCTCTCTCTCTCTCTCTTTTTTTTTCTTTTCTTTTTCCCTAATTGCAGAATATGTGCACCATGCATCATCTAAAAGTCTAACTGAAGCATACTACTTGTTCAGACCTTGTCAAATGGTAACCTAGCCCTGCTCCAAAACCAGGCTTTCTGGTGGCAGAGTTCATCTCCGTGGAAAGGAAAAGGCCTATTATCCCAGCTTCCACCTGACTTTGTGTGCTTGGATCAGAGACTCTTCAGCACACAGTGCTGCTCTGGGAGCAAAAGCTGTGCATGTGTTTATTTTTGAGGAGATGAAGGACAAACTAACTCCAGTGTCTGTCTCTTATCAGTTCTCTCCTTAGCTCACCTAGGAAACAACCCTACAACTTCTCTTTTAGGAAATGCCTATTGGTGAAATACCTTGAAATTCCAGAGTGACGGTGCACAGGCGCTAGGAGCGTATGAACTGAAATCGTAGGTGTTCCTCTGCAGGTCAGAAGCTTTGTTACAGGTTGGTGTGCATGCTTTTGCCGTTCAATGAGATGAGTTTGAACAGAAAACCATCTCAACATCCTGTACCTGTTTGAGCTGGTCTGCCTTATTCAATGAGAAATGCACAGATGTAGGCTGATGCAAACCCACAAAAAATGGATTAATAAAACACTGGATATAAGAGGGGGGAGTGGGGAGTGGGTGGAAATCCATCTACTCAGTAAAAAAACGAATGCGAAGAGTCTCTAATGTGAGGCTATTCGGACCCAGGGGACGCTGCAGCAGAGGCTGCTGTTGCCCTCCTGCTGTTGGGAGCCACGCTTGGCTCTGCTGCCCGGGCCGCCCCGGGGTTTGGGCAGCTTGATGTGAGGCTCAGCAGGAAGGGTGGACTTGTGGCTATAGAGAGGAGATTAGGGCATTTGCCCTTGGTGGGAGTGGCTTAAAATGGATGTGGTTTTAGAAACAAAGAATTTTTCTCAATGTACTTAATTTTAATTTCAACATAATGACTGGCCTTCCCTCCTGTGCTTTGGGTTCTTTGCTCGTTTAAAAGAATTGAAAAGCAGAAAAAGATGTACCATCTACTGTTCTCTTGCTGAGTGACTAATGTCTTGAATTAATGCTTTCATGCTTAATACAATTTTCATAGCAATTACTTTTTCTGTATGAATTTTTAATATTTACAAATTGCATGTTACATTGGTGCAAGGAAATAGGAAGCCAAATGTAGAATAAATAGATTAACTCTGCTTTTAAAACCAACTGCTGAAGGTAAAAATATACTCAAGCACTGAGCTTATATTTTGCTCATCAGCCTCATACTGAGGGGAAAAAAATCGGTAGTACGTGAGTCTGTTTTTGAGAATGTGCTGGTTCCTCCCGTTGGCAGTTTGAGAGGCTAAACCTCCATTAAGCAGTGTTGCTCTGAAGCTCTGATGTACGTAATGGATGAAGAGCAAGTCTCATAAATATTTACTCCATTTAACTAAATTTTAATCTTATTAGTATGTACCATTATGTGTTTCAGCTGCTTTTAAAACAGTATCTCCGTTCTCTGAAAATGAAGTATTTAAGTTTTAATATTACATCATTATGGCAGTATAGTGTAGTTTAATCAGTTTAAATCTCTTGGTGTTTAAATACTTTAAAACACTTTGTCTCTGCTTAAATATGCACAGAGAAATTGATGGTTGGATGGATAAAAAGATACTTTGTGTAAAAATTGGAGGGGCAAATAGAAGCAGAATTGTGACTGACTTAATATTTGTATGGCATCAAGCTAAATCACTTTTCTTACTTCAAGCACTTCAGATGAAATCTTGATATGATGGTCTTGTACTACACGTGGCAATTGACAGTGAAGCTAAGTGTAAGCAGAAAAAAAATGTTAATAAACTAGTAAATGCTGCTGCTTGGATGCAAGAAAGGGCAAATAAGGATGAAACAAGCTTTAAAATAGAGGTGTGTTTTTGTCACTGTTTCTGATTGTGGGGTGTTTGCCTGTCCCGAGAGTACATTGCCTGGATTCAATGTCGAAATTTTGCTTTGAATTATTTAAATTATCTTCTTTCTTAATGTTAAACTAAGTAGCTGATGAACAGTAAATATAGCTGGAGGTGCAAAGTTTGCATGTGTTGGGAATGATGTGTTAAGAAAAGCATGCAAATCTGGAGGATGCTGTGAGCGACTTGAGTGGTTCTGCTTTACGGGGGTGCATTCACCCACAGACGTGAGTGTTTCTTCACCAGACAGCGCAGGCAGTAAAAAAACTCCATGTGCTCTTGTGCTCTTCAGAAACTTGGCTTTAGCATGTATTGAAACTGAGAGTAACTGAAAACAGTAAATCTCAAAAGGTATTTCAAAGGGACAGCTGCTGAACTAATGGTCGTCTGCTGTTTTAAGTCACTATTGTAAGACATGACTTGCAGATGTTGTCATTGCTTATTTACATTTCTTTGTGTACTCATGTCCAAGGCATGTAAAGATGATCTTTGTTTGACATATCAAATATTTTTCTTCTATTCTTCTTCACATGCCTTTGCACGCAGCAGTATGCCTGTATTAAAAGCAAGCAGATCAATGCCTTTGAGCAGCAACATCAAAAGGGGATCACTTGGTATATTTAATTTCATTTTTAAGCTTTCTAGCCTACTATTACTAATTTGATTTGTATTGCCCTATATAGTGATTTTGTTTGTAGCAGAAGATGCAAACATAGCATGATAGGTGTAGCAGGCCATATGATTAGTGGAAGAGATGCAGTTACGTGGGCTTTAGTGACCCCAGAGTCCTTGAGGAATTAGCACAGCTTTTACTGCTGTCCCGTCCTTCTCCCCCAGTCCCCTTGCTGTCCATGTGAAGGCTAACGTGGAGTAAAAGTTGTTTCAATAAACATAACTCTGAGCATCCACCCCTTTCTTCCCCTTTCAGGTAATTGGGCAAAGCTTATTTATTAAAGGTGTCTGAAGGTTCATGAGAGAATAAGCCTGTTCACGGGGAAGCAGTAACAGGAATACTTTAATAAATTAGTAAATTTTATTTCTCTGAATGGCAACTACAAGTGAGGAAACGAGCAGCTATAAAACACATGGTTGCAACATGCCAGCAGGCCTGTTCAGGTTGTAAATTAGATGTTGCTCATCCAAATTCATGCTCTTTTCTGTTATCCTTGAATGGGTACAGTAAAATCAGCAAGCACTGTTACAGCTGGTATCATCTAGGTGCAAGGTGGCTCCACTTCAGGAGAGGTTCACAGCTCGGTGGTGTGCTCACGGTGCAGCCCTGTGTGCAGAGACACGTCCAGGGCAGTCTGCTGAAATGGGTCCCTTAGCCTGGGCCTGAGACTTCAACAAGCAAACCAGGACTTAACCTTCAAGGTGGACTTCTCATAGAAATCAAAATTTACTGCAGAGTGAGTCCTTTGGCATTTGTTTTGTGCAACTTATGCTCAGGAAAGCAGAGCCTTTTGCTTTGTTTTTCTTGCCCACCCCAACCCGTGTGTAAGAGCAGTGAACAGACAATTCAGATACCTTGTATTTCCAAAACCAGGCTGCTGTCGCTCTGGAAAGGAAGAGGTACAGGAGCTGAAATGCAGAGACACTATTATATTCTGACTTATTTTGGCTCAGCGTACCGCTTCTAACAGTTTGTACTGTTGCACAGGCAGACCGTGCAGGGAAACCATTACTTTCCTGGTTGAAAAAAACAGGAGAGATACTGTAAGCTTACAGAGAGACACTATATGCTTTTCAATATGCATCAGTTTAAAACATGTTGCAAAGCAAAGATAAGTTGAATAATCTATTTAACACAAAAAGTAAAACTTTCTGTAGTTATTTAAGAGAAATTTATTTCAAAAAGAGAAAACAAATATTACATTATAAAATTAGAAAATTTTGTAACTTTCAAAAACTGACCACATGTGTGTGGTCAGAAAATTGATGTAATCAGCCCCTCATTAAATACTTAAGTGTTGCCAAGTCTATGCATTAAATGAGAGAAGCTATTGTAGAGGACAAGCCTCCCGGAGAGTCTGCTACTTGTAGGCATAATAGCTATTCTGTACTTGACCTTGATAAATCTTCAGCTGTTGCAGACAGAGATGCTGGAGGTTTTTAAGGAACTTCTCGGTCGGATAGTGCAAAAACAGTCGTCGTTTTCCAAGTTCAAAAGATTGCAGAGGGGAGAGGTTGTATGCTGATGTGGCTGGAGTAGTAAGAAAAACATTCTGGTGGTCCTTCAGTATAATTCTGGAGGAAATAAGCCCGTGGAGCCACAAGCAGTGTTTAGGTTTAAGTTGTAAAGGAACAGATCTGTTAGATGACGAATGAGAGCGGTAGGCTTGGGCTCACTGAGCAGTGATGGCTAGCTCTAACATCAGCTGCCAGAGGTACTTTGATAATAATGATAGCAGCGGTGGTGATTGCCTTCAGTACTGGCCTGTCACCCAGTGCAGCTGAGTTATCCCCCCGTAATGCCTTACTTAGTGCCAGATCCAAAGAATGATTACAGTAGGCTAAAAGTAGTGTACTCGTTTGCAGTCATAAACCAACTGCTTGTCTCCTGATCAGCTCGGAGATGTGTAAGCTTCACAGCTGGGTACCATCAGGTTTCTGAGTTCCCTGGAGCATCTTGCACAGCATTTCTGCATCGCCCCAAAGCTCCGGCTATCATAGGATGAAGCAGCTTAGTCTGAACAAGACCAGAAAGGAGGAATTTAGCCCAGTGTTGAGATTATTGACCTTGTAAGTATTGTAACCAAATGCCTTTCGTGGTCCTTTTCAGCTAGAAACTGGTACAAAAGAACATGAATATATATCATACCCCTTATCAGAAGGAACCTTTATGAGGAGAGGAAGAATATGATATAAATTGCAACAATTAAAGGGTATTTGGTGTGAAAGGGGGGAGCACTATGCTCAAATATTGTGTTAGTCTATTTGGGACTAGGTGCCAAGCTATTTGACCTCCAGCCCCCTAAGAGTCTTGGCCTTTTGTAAGTTCTTCCCTGCTTTCTATTCAGAAGATGCATTTCTTTGTTTTTGTTTTTCTCTTTGCTTTTAAATCACTTCAGCTAATCTGTCACTCAACAGGTTAAGGCAGAAGTGTTGCAGAGTAGCTCTACAATACAGACACATCCTAGATTCACATCACTGTAGACAGTGGTTGCTTATTAAAAAGTTGAATTTGAAATGTCACTGCATTCAGGGTTCAGGAAGACAGACTGGGCTGTGCTGGTTTAAACAAAGTGAACTCGCTGGAACAAACTTCACTTGATATCAGTTCAATATTGGGTTCAAAACTGGTAAGTGGTTAATAGTTCAATTGGAGACTGACCATTGAAGAAATTGTAGCTACACCATGAACAAATAGTTTTGGAAACTCTTTGAAAGCAAGATTTCAGTTTGAGTGTATGGAAATGTTGGTAATCTTAGTCAATCAGTTTTCACACCTGTTGTTATTTGGCCAATGTTTATCTCATTGCAAATGTGAAGAAACTGCATTCTCACAAATAAAATAAGTCAGGCTCAGGTATTTCAAGTGGAACAATTCTATATGTAGTTTAATTTCATGCAGTAATACTTTTCCTTAGAGATTGTATTGAGTTTTCCAAAGTTGTAAGCTGGTGGCACTTTTCTTTTCACTGATGTTATACCATAAAAGATGTATAAAAACAGTGGCAAACCCATTCTGAAAGTAGATTAAATATACAATTTAGTTGTTCTTTCTGCAGCTATTGTAAGTCAAAAAGCTTTTGTAGAATAAATTAGTAGAAAACAAGTTAGGCAACCCTTATTTAAATGTGTGTGTGTGTATATATGTATTGCAAAAAACTGGAGAGAATTTTCATTAGTAATTTAGGATGAATACAATATTTGCCCTTCCAACATTCATCTCTTGTGGTGAAAACTGGGAATAATCTTCTGTGTTTGGTTTTTTTTTTTTGTTTTGTTTTTTATTAGTAATTTCCTTAACTGAAGCATTTAAGTGAAAAGTGGTATTGGGCATTCAGTCTCTTCACCATTGCTGTTTGTGGTGTTTTGCTTTTTGTTTTTTTTGATGTTTCTCAGTGCCAAACACCTTAAAAGAATGGAGGGCATTAAATGTGGACAAACTGGAGTTCATGAGTGTAGATTAGGCTGAAGCTTGGAGAACTCAAACAACTAAAAGCAAAGGATCTTGGTAGGGCCCAGTGGCCCTTTGTTGTTTGGCAGCTCTGCATCTGAAGCCATCTTTGTACCCTGTGTGTATCTCATCTCCTTCAGAGTTCATTCTTCACCCCGTCCTGCAAGCTGATGCAAATTGTATAAGCAGCCGAGCACAATGCACAAGATTCCCCTCTGATGAAGCAACAGGAGTGCAGTGGTTTCCTCTCATTCCTCTGCGTTAGATCCAGAGATCCCATGAGCGCAAGTCAGGGATCTTTCCAGTTGCCTGTTTTATGGCAGGGTTGATTTTCAGTCAAATCGGGGAGCTACAGGATTCACTGGCTGGCTTCTGTGATCTCTAGATTAAGAGAAGGCAAGTAGTAGGTCGTGATACGAACAGGATACTGGGTTTTGGTGGGCTGGACTGGCTTAAGGGAAAATTTATATTTCTAAGGAAATTTACATTTCAGTATTCTTCAGCAGTGCTTGTTTTCTGATGTGTGACACCTTTTATTAGTAGGCAGACATATGCAGCTGTTTGTACAGCTTTTTATCTTTGTTAAATCCTGGTTTTTCGTTGTTGTTCCACTTTGGGGTGGCATAATGTCACTTTGGTACAGCAGGAGCTATTTAAAATCTTAATATTGATTGCATGTAGAAGTTAGATTGAATATAATTCGTAAAGTATTCCCCAAGCACATAGAGTAACACAACCAAGGTTCAGCAAACAACCGTTAGAATAGCTCTTGCTGCATAAAAGCATTTGGAAATGGATATAGATTGCTGTTGTGTTCAACTCAGTGTAGTCATGATAAAAGGTCAAGAGATAATGAAAAAAGCCTCTTTTGTATTAGTTTGATGGATTAACTTCTACGGGAAATATAAGAAATAACATTCTGTGGAGCAAAATAAGGATTACAGAGAAACAAGCATGTATGGAAATGGCTGGAATCAGATTTCTACAAATTTTTTATTTAGGTTTCCTGTACAACTCCATTACATCAGATTATAGCCTTGATGACACCTGTCAAGCTTTTTTTTCTGTTAGTTTCTGCCTTTCCAGACGCAAACAGGACCAGCTGGGGTACATAAGATGTACAGAGGCCAAAGAAATTAAGCCAGATCAGTATGCAGGCATATTTCTGAGATATTCCAGGGGATAAAAATTCAGAGATGACTTTGCCTTTTACAGTTTTTTTTCAAAACTTAATCACAATTAAAGGCATCCTAGGGTGTCTCACAACATAGTGGTTTGGACAAATGATCTTGTACTTCTGTGTTTTGAGCTACTGAAGTGAGGGAAGGGAAACTAATACAAGGATGGAAAAGGTGAAATGAAACTTTAATACCATCTCTAATGAATTAAATATTCTTCTAAAATAATATTGGATAACTTTAAACAAGAATAGCTTTGAGGAAATTAGTGAGGATAACAAATAATATATATGTGGAGTATTAGCTTGACTGATTCCTTGAAAGTAAAGCAGATCCTTTAAGTATTGCCAAAGGAATGCAGGCTGAACAGGAAGACTGGGTAAGTAAGCTCAGCAAGTATGTCTCATCCTGTTCCCCTTTTTTCTTAGAACTCCCACGTCTCTCATACTCCTTCCTCCTTCTCTGTCCTTGTCTTCCTCCTTAGGTTAGTCTGTCTCTTCTACCATTAACCTTTCAAGGCAGTTGGACAGAGTATTGCTTCTTAGTGTATTTTTTTTTTCTCCACTCTTGGGGTTTTTTTTTGCATACAAACTTGTGCATGCTCCCACACACATCAAAATATGTGAAGATTGCAAACAGGCAAATGTTTAAGAGAAAGAAATGCAGACAGTGAAAGACTGAAGAAAGAGAGGAGGAAAGTGAAATGGCAAACTGTTAACAGGATGTAAATCTGAGCTCAGCAGAACAGGTGTTTTATGCGCTGGGGGAAGAAGGAATAGATGTCCTTTCACTTTCCTGGGTTTGAGTCCCAGGAAAATGAAGTGTCAAGTTCCCCACATGCTGCTGGCCATCACCTATATTGCGGCTCCCCACAGGCAGTTCTAGTGTGATGCCACTTTCTGTGGTGGCAAAGGAGGGAGAACAGAACCTGAAAATAGGCCTGGACACCAGACATGTGGAAAAATCAATGTCAGTTTGTTGTTGTTGCCAAGGCCTAATGTTCTGTGGGACCTTTTTGGCTTACTAATCGTCACCAGCAATATAAAGCATTCCCCTCTGCCACTTCTTGACTCCTTTCTGATATGGTAGTCTTCAGCAGTTTAGGAATTCACATTTGTGTGTATAACGGTGGTTCATCTAACCCGGTACTCCTCCACACACAGCACTGAGTTCAGCATTGAGAAATACTTTTGACTCCTCAGAGTGTCTGAGGATGTCAAAGAGGTAGCAGTCTCCTGATTCCCTCCTAGGTCTGCTGCTGCAGTTTCCAGATGTGTTTTGGCTCCTAATAAAGAGTTGTCAAGGAATACAAATAGCTCTGAGGGGTTTTTTACCCCTATCAACTTTCAGTTGAGAAGTTCAAGCCTGCTAGGAAACATACCATACCTCTCCCATGCTCTATGTTAGTCAAAATTTAGTGTGGGAGATGGAGATTAATTTGTCATTACCCATCAGCTGTGTGTGTTGCTCTAGGGCCAGTGGACATTCAGCTTCTAATTGCAGCTTGTTTTGTTGTTCAGCTCAATTCTTTCTGTTGTTTTCAATAACATAAGCCTGCTGAAAGCAAATTGTATCCTCATTAGGACTAATTAATAGTTGCCTTTTCCAAAGAGCTTCATGTGAGGCTTTGCACAGAGCAATAAACTGAAATATTGTCCAGCTGCAGACTTAATGTCAAACTTTGCAAAGGGAGCCAGATGCTATATAGAAACAGTTCTGCAAACCCTAGCACTTTCTTTGCGCTTTATGTGCTTCCAAATGACTATTGCTACTTTTAGTCTTTTTCCAGACTAGCAAAACTTGTCAAGTCTGATGGGTCGGATCCTGCTGCCCAGGGAATCAGGGGAAGTAGGAGCCGAAACCAGTCATATTTCTTAAAACTGATTCTCGTAACCTATTTCCTGAGGAAATTCTGTTCCAGGGTTAATTTGGCCTTTGGTGATAATGCTGAAATACTGTCTTGTGGAAAGCCGTCAAAATCACTGTTAGGTACCAAGAGTAGAAACAGTGAGGGATCAATTAGCTTTGCTCTCTTCTTTCAGGTCACACAAAACTGCATGCCTCCTCATCACTGTTACTTTCTTTAATTAATGCCCACAAGAGAAAAATAGGTTGTGACCCAACTATGAAACTGGCAGCTCCCATGTTCTACCAGACAAGGCTTGAGGAGGCCCGTGTGAGTGAGACTGGTAGGGACAAAGCCATCAGATGGTGCCGTGTGTTTGCTCTTCAGGCAGCTCTGCAGCACCAGGTCTGCCAGAAGGAGACCTTGTAGTTGCCGGAGTCCCCTCTACCCCGGGTCCTTTGTAGTGCCTCATCTCATTCCTTCGTCATTCCTTGAGCCCCACCAAGGATGCAGATCCCTCTGGCGTTTCTATTGACTGTCAGTCTGAGAGCACTGGGAGATGCTACGCTGTGCACAGAGTTGTTTGTAAAGTTAAATACTGGTTTGTCTTCATTTAGAATGATTGCTTGTGGGTTTTTTCCTATATCTAAGGTTTTATCTGATTTCAGATCAAACTAGGCCTACCCACTTCCATCATCATTGAATACAAAAATTCATTGTATAGGACTGAGAGGGCTTTTGTTTGTTTGTATTTTCACAGATATTTGTTTATCTGTTCTTGTTAGGCATCAGCTATGAACCCAGCATTCTGACAGACATGGGGCAGCATGTAGTACTTCTCCCAAGGGAGTTTGAATTAGTCCTGGCGGTTGGTTTTGATCTGATCTTCAGAATTAAATATTATGTCTGAAAAAAAGAAATAACAGCAATGAGAAGTTTTGCATGCTGTATTGTCTTGCCCATCACCATGTTCATCTGCACACAGGTCCTTGGAAAGCCTTAGGATTGTAGGAGTATGATACTGCTCGCTGCGTTGTTCTTTCTGTTGCTTCTTGCACGAGCTGGTGTAAATGGCCCCTTTCCATGCATGAAAACAACTTGGCAAGGGGGGCAGAAGGAATGCCAAGTGAGCAGTCTTGCTCTTTAAACACTGAAAAGTTCTCTGTGTTAAGTTTTCTCTTAGTGTTTCCGGGGGACTGGGGGAATTGGTATCAAGTGCGAATTCGACTGCTGGCTGGCACAAGGAGTTCATGTGCCATCTGCTTCCAGCAAGGACTGCCTGCTGCCTTGCATCACCAAGGAAAAGGTAAACAGGTTGTGCATGGTTTACTTGCAGTGTCAATATAATCGGTGTATACATCACTCCAGGATATTCTCTATGGCTTAAAAATGCATGCACAATTCAGCGAGCCCTTGGGAACAGGGGGAAAACCTGAGGATGCTTCTGCATGGGATTCGCTGCCGTGGATGGGCATGATGCCCTGTGGCTTTGTCCACACGGGCAGCCAGGCAGTCATCCCTCAGAACGCGCTGCTTCGTTACACGCCACACCCTCACTGAGAGCCAAATAAGAACAGGTCGTGGTCTTGTGGCTTCTGTTGCCTTTTAATTGCTGAAATGAGTGAGTAATTGATTTTAAAGTTCATAGTTTCCAGCTCAGGAGAAAGCATGGTTTGTAAGATTAATGGCTCTCAAGGAAAAAGTACAAGGGAAATGGCAGTTTAAGGGGCTTAGGAAAAAAAAAAAAAACAAACAAGCAAACCAAAGTCAAGCTTTTTCTTCTCAATCTGGTATCTTTTCTAACTGAAGTGTCTATTCCAAGCACTGTTGAAGGGTGCTTAGACCAAATTTCCAACCTCCTTCTGTCTTATTAACTATTTCTGACAATTGCGTGAATGATGCTGAACGAGAGAAGGATATTGCATCAGAGCTTGTGGATTACCAAAATTACTGAGCTCTTACGGAGCAACAAGGCTTGAGCAAACAAAATAATTCCTGTGACTGTTCCTCACTCTGTTAATTCTGGGATGTGCTTCTGGTTTTGGTCCCAACTCCACCATAATTTTGGAGATGCTGTAATTAAGGCCATGGAAAGGCTTTTCAGTTTCACAGCTGTACCCAGGGTTGGCAAATTGGGAATTATTTTAGACTAGAATAAACATGTAATTTTTGTATTTTACTTGCCAAGTGTGATGCTGGAAAATTTTTCTTCTTTTAAAAGAAAATCTCCCTTTGTTTCAGAATAAAGAGTTTAGCTGTGGACACGCATAGAATAAATGACAGAAATAAAGCAAAACATTTGGAAAGGGATGTTACTATTATTGCAGGGGTTTGACAGCACAGTTTTAGGGTGGAGAGATCCAAGTGCAATAAGATATACTTTTGAGTGCCTGAACCCTCCTCTTTTACATTTTAGAACAGCCAAGAGCTAAAGTTTGTTGGACAGGGAGATGAGAGGCCGTGTTCTCTGTATATTCTTAGTTACTAAATGTGCTTTTTATGAATCAAGTCTTTGCCAGAACAGGTACTGGGACCCGGGAATCCCTTTTCCCAGGCTGGTGCTGTGAATCCAGCTACTGTGCAAAATAGAGTTGAGTACCGGGTGAGGGACCACCAGCTTCTTGACGTGCACCTTCAGCTTGTTCCTAAGGGGCAGTGGAGCTGTTTCAACTGGAACTTCGTATTCAATTTGACTTACAGTTAAGTGGTTTTGAAAGCTGAAGTTACATTTTTGTGCTGAAGCGAATAGTTACAGGGAAAGTTTTCTTGTGTGTAACCTAGCTGACCAAGTTATTACTGCTGTAATTACATACAATGAGACAAGAAGTGTCACTTTGACTGTAGTTTTTTGTAAACAGAAAAAACGTGTAACAGCTGGTGTCTGGATCGTGGCCCTTTTTCTATTATGGTATTAAATGCTGCTAGACTTGGGTAGAAAAGCAAACTATTGGAGAAGCAACTTAGTGCTGGCAGAAGCGACTGGCGCAGCGGTGCGCAGCTGGCAGGGTGAGGCTGTGGGGAGGTTTTGCTGGCTGTAGTAGTGCCTAGCTTTTGGGTGCCATCTGCAGTTATCACCAAGGAGTGTTTCAGCCCTGCAGCTCAGTGTCCGGGCGACTGTTGCCTCTCTCCAGCCTCGGTCCTGGATGTCTGCACCTGGAGCCCGGCGCCTGCTCGGGGTGTTTGTCCTCCTTCCCACAGCTGGACCCTGCAGACGCTCCCGGGCTGCTGCTGAAATGCCAATATTAAGCCCGTAGACTTCGGTCTCCTGTTGTGAAGCCCTGTGCTGTAACACTTGTAACCATGGATTTAATCAGTCCTATTGTGTATTCATTGACCTTGTGCTTTACAACATCACCTAATTGTGGAAAGCAGAGACCCGTTGAGCAGGAGCTAATACAATTGCAAACCGTTACATTTACTTCTAGTGACTCTCTGCGGCTGGAGTTTAAGGTTGCTGAGCTTGGTACAGTTTGGTTCCCTGCTAGAGCCTACCACAGTGTGAAACCAGGCAAGTAGCTCCCAGAGTGGCCGACATCTGGCTTCATCCAGTTTTGCCTCTCGTTTTTGGGCTGGGTGGCGGCCAACTTGAAAGTTAAGTTTTTCGCATGGCTGGGCTGTTCATGCCTTTCTCTGTTGTGTGGGTTTTCTGATTCATGACAGTGACCAAACCTTGCTCGATGTGGGGGCGTTAATGCAGCACCTCACTTGTCTGATAACAAAGAAAAAAAAACATAAAGAAGGCCATATGTCTCCTGCAGCACTGTTGCCTGAACTGCCAAATGTGGAATCTGCTTTTTGAGGTTACTTTTCCTATTGGTTTGACTGTGGGAATTCTCCTGGTTTTTCCTGAGCTCCTGCCTTGATTTCCTGTAGTGATCTGCATCTTGGCCAGCTCATCTCACCCTCTTGAGAGGAATATTCCTTAATAGCAAGTGCCGTTTATAGGCTCTAGTAGAGCTTAGACCAGAGATCTAAACCATAGGGATTTTTTTTAAGTTTATTGACACTGTTCCTTAGGAATTGCACCCTGTGCACCAGCCTGATCATTTAAATCAACCAATAGTCTCCATAGACAAATACAGAAATAGTTTGTCAAACATTTATAATCTAATTATAAATAATAATAATAATAATGAAATGTGAGCAGCCAACTTGTCTGTCTTTCTTTAAAGAATACCAGTATATGTAGTGTAATTCTCAGGAATTTGAGATGTGTGTTTTGAACTAATCCAAAGTATTAATTCTGTTTCTTATAGAAAATATTTGTCAGGTGCTCTGTGGCTGATGTTCTCCCTATGCATATGCAATACAGGAGCTCTTAGCTCTGAATTTACTTTCCTGACAGCCCATCCGGGGAGGGTGGGAGCTCTCTGGAGACAGGGACATCTCAAAGTGTCAGAGCATTATTAGCAATAGTGTGGAAATAATTTTCATGTTCTTAAAATAACTATACCTCAGGACTTTTAATAGATGTTTCTGAGTAGGTGGCAACGGTATTTATATTTTGCTTTTGGGTTTGTTTTTTTTTTTTCCTCTTGCAAATTATTACCTCTGGAGTTGTGTCTTTTAATACATCCTCTAAAGAAACTTGCTGTACTTCTGAAGAGGTGATACCTTAACATGAGCACAGCTGCAAGCTGTTGCCAGTTGCAGTCTGTAGTAGAAAGGATATTCTGTTATATTTAATACAGCCTTGGGGAAATTCTCCCCCTTTTGTCTATTTCTAAAGCTTATAATAATTTATCAGTGCAGAAAGAAAATGGTAATTATTAATCTGCTAAAATAACGTATCCCTTCAGCCACACTGGGGAGTTTGAGTGTTCAGTTTCAATATTTGTTTGGAGAAAAGTAGGAAAAGTGCTGAGGTTGCAGCATTCGGTTCTTGCTGCATACTCTGCCCCCAGTGAAGGGAAGCGGCTGAGGGTCCGGCTGTGCAGTCGAACTTGATAGTGGTTGTATTTTCTCAGCTGCCATTCTTTTTATTTACTCATTTTAACTAACCTGCAGGGGTGTTAATCTACAGGGAGAACTAGAACTAGTAAGCAAAAGAAAACAAAAAACCCCCCTCTTTCTACTTTCTGTCCAGCTTATCTGTGCTGTTACTTACGTTTGATGTCCCTACTTCTGCCCCAGGCACGGAAAGAATCGGAAGTGCAGTAAGGCAGGATTATGAGTGAGAAGGCACTTCCCGTATCCCAGCTTCTCATGGCTTGATCTCCTGCACACAGTTACAATAGCTCTTTAAAAAAGTCGCTTTATCAGCAGCTGGCTTTACAGAAGCTGCACTTTCTACTTGGGCTAAGACTGGATGGGAAGCCAACAGGGTTGTCAGAGGCTAAAGGGGTTTAGTTCTTTGTGCTTAGTCAGTGAAGTTCCTGGTAACCCCTAGGTTATGCTCAGCACTCCACAGTTTTTGTGTGGTGAGCAGTGGAATTCCATTTTCACATTCCCTCAGAAGGCTATGGCAGATGATTGCCATAGACCCACTGCTCTATTTCAGGATGATGCTTAACTGTCAGCGTAACACCAAGCTGGCTTTGCTGGCTTCAGCCGTTTGACAGATGGCAGCAGGGATTATCTGACACAGGCATGCCATTAATCGTGTGAAACAGCTATGGCACAGGCCTTGCCTTTCATGTTTCGGAGCTAGTGTGACTTGAGAGTCACAGGCAAGCCATTCCTGACTCATGGGCTGGTGCGGCTGAGTTGTGGAGGTTCACCCTGAGGATGGGTAAATCACGTTGAATGCTGGGCAGCCCCTTACACAGGGTGAGCCTGGGTCCTCACTGTGGGCTGCTGCAGGGGTGTCGGGGTCGGACTGCGCAGTGCCATCTTGTTCAGCCCTTGCAACAACTGTCTCTTGGAGTACATGGGCTGCTAACTCTCCTCAAAAGCTTTAACATCCTGTGGGATGCAAAAGCTCCTCTGTAGTGACCGATAGGTAGGCAGGCATGGGGCAGTGTCCAGAGGATGATGATCAGTAGAAATGCCCCTGTGCCGTGGCCTAACAATGCACCATGTAATGGTGTGCTCAGTTCTGCTCCAATTTGGCTACTCAGTGCCTGGACCCGGAGTACCCCTGCTCAGAGCAAGGTCAGCTCCGCAGTCAGTGTCACCGGTGCGTCTGCTCTTCTTTCAAAGGAACATCTCCCTCCTTCATCAGTGTTCTCAGTATAGGGGCTGCTCTTCTCTCCCGTATCTCTGTAAGCAAAAGAAAACAAAAAAAACCCCACTCTTTCTACTTTCTGTCCAGCTTATCTGTGCTGTTTTGATGTCCCTATTTCTGCCCCAGGCATGGAAAGAATCAGAAGTGCAGTAAGGCAGGATTATGAGCAGAAGGCTCATGCCTATCTGCTGTGTATAGGGAGCACAGGGAGGGATGCATGATCCATAGCAGCACTTGGGGCTATAGCAGCCCCTAGCTCTTTGTACTAGTATGAAAAATAACATTTTGTCCTCATCCTTACATGTTGAGGACCTGCTCCTGACATCATCGGCCTAGGCTTTCAGTGAGGAATGTATGGTGGACATTGTGATATAAGCAAGAGAAACACTTTCTTTACTGTGCTCCGAACTCTTAAACAGGCTCATTTAGACACACTGCAGTTGCAGTAGCTTTTGGCACAGTGCAGTACTTAATGCCTTTTTAAGTGTTTTATTGGATGGCAGCATTAGTTTGTGGAGAGGCACCTAGATTGTTGCAGGGAATAGAGACATAAAAATAAGAAAGCACTACCATGATGACAGCAGCAGCAGTTACTGCCAGCCATTATTAGTGAGCAAACTTCATCTCAGAAACAAATTGTCCCTGCCTGTGGGCTAGGGCAGTAGATCATGTTTTCATTATGTACGCACTATATATGGTGTACTAAAAACTGATGATAGTCAGTTTGTTTTATAGCCACGTGGCACGTTACAAATATAAAGCTTGTCAGCTTTATATTTGAACTTGTTCAAGTAAGACTGAGTGTGTTTTCCCTTACGTGTAGGCTGTGACCTATATCATGGGCTGCTGGGGAGAGGGGAGGTGGTTGTGCTCTCCTGAAAGGCCTGGAGCTCCCTTGTCCCATCCTCCTGCGAAGCGGAAGTGCCTTAGACCCAGCCATGCCAGTGAGGAGGAGGTGGCCAGGCTTCTTGCTCGCTAACCAGTAGATACAGAACCTTACTGCAGAATTTGGGTAAATTCATGTCACCATCTTCATTGTATTGCTGCTCCACTGTGTAATTTCTCTTTCAAAAATTTATCAAGTGTTTTGCATAAAGCCTCAGGCTTCCTTGACTACCTTTCCCATTTCCATTTCTCATTTGAAATAAGTGAAGAGGAGAGCTAGCAAGTGATCTTCCTACCTTCCTGTGCAATTTATTTTTGGTTCTCTTGTGTTACTTAGTAGTTTGCAAGTGGAAATCTTCTGAGAATTTGCTGTCCCTGCCCTGGTGTAACTTCAGCATCCTAACTCCTGCAGCAGCTGTTGAAGCTTGAACCTGAATGCCCTTTTGTTTGAAAGTCTATTAAGAGGATGTTCTCAGTCACAGGAGCAAAATTTTGCAAGTTAATCACCACGATCCCTTTTCTTTCTGATGCCTGCCCAGGAGCGTGATGATTTTATACCAGTCATAGGTGGAAGAATGAGAAGGGTTGGTGATAGGATTTCTTCTTAACTTAAATGTAAGTGCTTCTGTAAGTTCTGCGCTGTACAGAGCAGTTTATGTTAAGGTATACTATGAAGAGAGAATCAAAGGTTCACGTATCCAGTTGTAGAGTTTACTCCTTTCTGCTGATTTCCTGCTGATCGTGTTCTGCATGAGCAGCCGCTATCAGCTGAGCCTTAACAGTCAAAGCCTGCAGAGGTATCAACCTGTGCTGGCTTCACTGAATCGAGACCAGCTTACCCTGTGGGAGGTTTGGAGCTCTACTTGCTGCGGAAGGCAAAGTTACTCAAGCACCGAATGTTTGCAACAGCACTGATCGATCTTCCCTTTTTTTTTTTTTTCTTTTTTTTTTTTT
>WHYT01016962.1:120735-166061 GCA_009806455.1 Tetrax tetrax
CAAAATGGAGTCTGCAAAATACTAAAACGGAGTCTGTATTATAACTTAGTTCTATTTTTAATGGCCATTAATTTGTATTAATTAAGCAGTTTTAAAGAAATTACATGTATACCTTTTTACTGTTATTATTTTAAGAAGATGAATTTGCCTGTCAGTTCAGGTAAAAAAAAAAACTTGCTTATGAAATTTGCCTTATTAATAATAATCAGAAAACTTTTATGTTATTGCAGCTATCTTTTCTGTTTGCATTATTTTATTTTAATTTCCCCCCTTCTCATGGCTCTTTCTTCATCGTCTTAAACCAGCAAACATTGCTTTACTTGTTTGGTGTTCGTGTTTTCCTATAACATATCCTCCCCAAAGAGCACAGTGCTAATTGATACCAGTGACATAAAGACAGTCTTAGATGTGTAAACATCTGCCACTTTCAGTAGATCTCACATAAGTTGATACAGTTTTATCTTTGTTTTCCATTTTACACTACTCATATTTCCCCCAGAAGATGTTCTTGTGTCACACTGTTTAGAGACTGGGCCTTCCAAAGCACGCTGCTCCATGTAACGCTCAGGTGAAGTTGTTACTCCATGAATCCCCACAGTTTAGACTTCTGTGTGGTGATTTTCATAGTGTAGCTATAACTAAGGAAGAAATTATACTGGCAAAACACCAGGTCATTCTGGGACAGAGGAGATGCAGAAACTGTTGCCCTCTCAAATCTTGGAGATCTGTGTACAGGCTCTCTGACAAGGAAAGTGTTTCAAACCACCCTCCTCCTGAAGAGGAGAAATGTTCATGTAGGTAAACATGGCTCAGTGCTCTCCTGCACTTGCAATACTTGCAGCTTTTGAAACCTGAAACAAGATTACCCTCTGCATCATGCAGATAATGCTTTCTTGTATAATTGACTTGTTTAAAGTAGTTATTTTTGGTTTTGTTTGTTTAAGGTTGAGCTCTGTATGATTTGGTTCATGTGTTCTTAATTGTTGTTATTTTAACCTTCTGCGTTACTTGAGAAAGATTTCTCAAGAAAATAGCCAGCAAGCCAGCATTTCTAGAATTAGCTTATCCAACTACATTAGCATTTTATTTCTAATAATAGTTTATCTACTGAGATCCAAAGAAGCGAAAATAGATCTTTTTGCAGTGAATTGTATGTCAGTATCTCTACATATGTCTGTGAAAATATGCCTAGTTTTCTTCCCCTGTTATTTTAAAGCAAATGGAAAGAAAAGTCAGGAAATGAGTTGTTAGAAAGAAAGTGTAATTATAAAATACCAGTAGGGATAAGAGAGTTCAGTCAGGACAGGAAAGGAGTCCAGCGCAGGGGAGGAGAGGCAATCAGTGGGTTCATGCGTGTGGTGACCCGTGCTCTCGTGGAACAGTTTCGCTGCATGGCGTGGGCTCCATCCCTTTCCTTTTTGTTTGAGTTGAACACAACAGATCCCATTTCCTGTAAGCAACGTTATTGCTATTCAGTGCGAGGATACTGTTCGTTCTTTTTTAGAGACCAGTAGTGCTGAATGATTGTAATGTCACCTACAGCCTCACTTTACGTAACAAGCAGTATGCTGTGAGCAGCATTAGATTTTGCTTAACCTGCCCTTCATTTTTTAAAGTTGCTTGGCAGGTGTATTGGCTCAAGATGTGGTATGCTGTGTAGTAGAGCAGCTGGGGGAAAAAAATAAAAAATCCCTCCTAGCTGGAGTTTGCTTTGCTTTACAACCAGAACAGTGCAGCTGCACCAGGGAGGCACTGGGCCCAAGCGGTTTAGTTCTGTGGAGCTGCAGGGCTTTTTAGTCAGGAAATAAAATCGTGGCTAATGTGGCAGTACTGGTTTTTAGTATCTCCATGAATAGAACTGGTGAAGGATGAGTGTCTCTCTGCCACATGTGTTCAGAAGATATAATACTGAGAGGAATACAAGCTTGCTTGAGAGTTTCCCAGGACCTTCAAGCAAGGACAGTCCTTCATGAAGATAGTTAAAAAACCCCCAAACTTATTCCTTTTTTCCAATATTAGTATTCCAGTATACACATGAACATCCAAGTATGTTTGTGGATTTATTTTCTGATTCAAGTACTTTTAGCAGGATCAATTTCAAATTCTGTGTATGTTGTGAAACTTACCATCTTAAGTGATATTAAAGTATGTACTGTTATTAGAAATGAAAGTTATGAAATGATGAAAACATAAATTCAGTATACATCTACCTTCAAAAGTCATAAAAGAATGAAAGAACAACCCTGCTATTATCTCTGGACCTTTTTCATATATATATATGTATTTTTTTTTTTTTTTTTTTTTTTTATGGTATAGCTTGCTGGATTCTTCTGGAAAACTTTTACTCTTTTATAATCTGGTTTTATTTTCTATGCATGTCTTTCTCTATTGTACAAGAAAATTTGAATATTAGACCTATTGTGTAAAATCAACTAGATAAGAAAATTATTGCTGCAGTTTATATAAGCTCTTTAACTAAAACTTCCTGTCTTTAGTGGAATTTCTGTGCAGTTTCAATGTTGTAGTACTACTCAGGATTAAAAGCACAGCGTAGCATGTAACAGCGAGTGCTCCTGGTTGGGATCTCTGTTCTTCCCTCTGGTGCAGTTCAGGACTGTTGTACGTTTGTCGGTAGGATCATAGGTCGCTGTCACGACAGCCTTGGTCACGCAGGCAGCAGTGCAACAGCACCGGCCAAGTGTGTCAAACACACACGGTGTTTCCAGCTGGGAGTGTCCTGGCAGGTGATAAATCCAGAATTCATTCTCCACGCGTGGTTTGGAAGAGGCAAGTCATGAATGTGTTCTGGTTTGGAAGTTGGTGGTTGGTTTTTTTTGGGTTTTTTTGGTTGTTTTTTTTTTTTTTTTTTTTTTTTTTTTTTTCTTTTTTTTTTTTTCTTCCTCTGAAAGGAAGCAAACTTAAGACCTTTTACAGTCCTCAGTCAAAGTACATCTAGACTGTTGTTGCCCTCTTTGCTTTCTGTTTTAATGAACCTGCACCGTGGCCACTGAGTGGAACTACTGAAAACGCAAGCAAAAGGAGAGGTCTGCGCGGCGGTGTCAGAGCTGTGTTTGCTGTGAGATGCGCGGGTGCAGCTGCGGGAATCCCGCACCGACAGCCGCTCTGAGCAGGATGGAGAGCCCGGCTCCGCCGCAGCCCCGCAGCCGCGGGCTGGTGTTCCTCTTGCGAACAAACAGCACCCTCCAGTGGAGCCGGGCCGCGCTGCTCCTCTGCGCACGCACCCGACTGAAATCTGTGGGGTTGGTTTGTTTTTTCTTAAATTTTTATTCTGCCAGTCGTTTGCCTGCCTCAGGCCATCACTGTGACTCTCTTTTCGACAGAACTTTTCAAAATAAATAAAGTTCTTTCTGTTCATTGCCACTTCTTTTGTGTAAACAGATGAATTTCCAGATACTCCAATTCCTTTTTTTTTTTTTGTTGTTGTTGTCTACTGTGCAAATACAGAGCAGAAGAGAGGGCGTCTCATCCAAATGGAGCCCCTTGTCATTTTATTTTTCACAGATCAGCACATTCTGGCTTTCTGTATTTGCAATCTGTCTTACATATATAATTTTTATATTTTCCTTTTGCGTATTGGTGAAATAATAGACAGGAGTGCTATGCAGTGTGCATCCTCACCCTAATGACTGACTGGGCCACTTAATCAGCAATTTAGTTGTGAGTGTGTTTGAAAATCATGTCCAAAAAAAGCATATTTTTTTTTCCCCTGCTCTAAAAAGTGATTGTGTAAGAGAATTGGGTGACACCAGGTGGCACCACAGTGTCTCCTGTGGAGTCTCTGGATGGACAGATGTCTCATTGCTGCCTGGGGTGCAAATTCTTCCAAGAGCTGAGCACGTGTCACCTGCAGAGTGAGTTTTTGGTTTGATTCTTAGAATTATTCTGCCTGGGTGCAGCAGATAATACTTTCACAAAGAAAGAAAACACATGCAGAGAAATTGCTTTGACAGGGACACACACACATCCCCCCCAACCCCCAAAAGCCCACAATGGAGGTATCCAGAAGTGAAGGTAGAAGGTGTGATCACCTCTTGCATGTTGTCTGGTTGTATAGAGGCTCGTGTAACCCACACCTTTTCCCTTCGGATCCTGAGTCAAATTAGGAGTTACTGGTACTTAGGCCTCGGGAGCAGAAGTTCTAGCAAAGGGGTACAGACCTTCGTGTGAACATGAGGTCCCCTGAGCTATACTGCTGTTTGGATAAATGCCATAAGCTAATTAAGAGTTTGGTCCTCAGATCTGCTAATCCAGAGGATTAAATAAATTTTTTAAACTCTCAAAGAAAAATAAACAAATGGATGCAGGAAAATCAGCAGGAAATGCACATTTGCAGCTTAGAAAATAATGGTGTCTAGTCCAGTTAGTCTAGTTCCAAGTAATCCGCAAAGTTACAAGAGTTGTGAACAGAACACACAGAATAACAAAATGTGAAAAGAGTGGAGACAAGTAAAAAAGACTTTTCTGATTAAGGTGAAGAACACTCCCAAGTGAGATGAGGTTTTTACCTTGTCTTCTCTCTTTATTTGTAGTTTGTGTTTTGGAAGTTTTGTGTTATGTTCGGGCCCAGTCATGGTTCTTATTCCTAAACAGTCTTTGCCTCAGGTTTGCACACTGTTGGCTGTGTTCTGCTGCGCCAGGCTGCATGCCTCTTGAATTGCCAGGGTGAAATTCTTGTGTTCAGTGCCTCTGAATGAGCTCAAGCGTCCATAAAAAGTGCTGACTATCAAACTGCCAGTCCTAGTATCAGTGAGGAACACAATAAAATCTGGTTAAATCAAGCTCTCTGCAGTGTGCCATTACTTCAATAAATATTTTATATTGTCTGCATGATGCTTTTAAAATACAGCAGTTGCCTCTGTAACCGTTGCAAAGGAAATAAATAACTGATGGCATTTATGGCAATCAAAGAGTGATTTATGTTTGCATTTTCATGATGGAGCGTTTCATAAAAATAATTTGTTTCCCAAATTTGTGCTTAAAAGAGAGCTCTGGGCCACTGTGGAGTGAGATATTCTACAGTGTTAATAAGTTGTTTGTGCTGAGTTCATTCCCAGAAGTGGTCGGGGTGCTTGTGAATACTTAATGAATAATTGTGAGTTATCGTGGATGCTACATGTGAATGCTGAGTCTTTGTTTGTTTTAGGACTCTTTTTGCTTCTTTCTGTACTTGCTGCTTGGTAGTAGCTTACTTTAAGAAACAAATTAATAGTAAACAAGGATTTTTAAAAAAATATTGGGGTTTTTGGGTTTTTTTTTTTTTGTTTCTTTTTTTGTTTAGACCATTTGGCTGTATTGCATTAGTGCTGTTTTAGTAAACTAACAAACTACCCCAATAACTTTAAGCAAAGGAATGATCAGACATGAATGAAAATATATTTCACATTAACGGATGACGTGGATTTGGATGCTGCGTATGTCCTACTTGTATGTGATCAAAATGTAATTTGAGCAGGACCTAGCCTGATACGGGGACCAGGCTGTCTGTATAGTCCCGTTGGTGACAGCCGATGCCATCACTCTCGTGCCACAGGGTGGTGGTGCAGGCCAGGGGACTTTGTTTCGGGAGATGTCCCTTGCTGCTGTGGGCACACTCATCCTGAGATCTTCTTGGTTCCTTGTGTATTTTGGTGCTCAGTCTGAAAATGGAGTAGTGCTTGCTTTCTTTGAAGGGGTGCTTTGCAGTATATGAACACAAGGTAGCATATAGAATTAGTGGAGTTTCCTATGTGCTATTGTGTTCTTACTGTAATTTCCTTTAAAAAAAGACTGATAGGGAATGCTTTCTCGATTCTTGATAAAGCCATTAAAATCATTCCTCCTTCACCTGAAGAGAAATCCACAGTCTCAAAATATGCACTTTTTTTTTTTTTTTTTTTTTTTTTTTTTGAGGAGAGCCTTATTCTGAAGCTTGCAGTCCTTCACCATTTGCACACAGGTGGGTTAATGGAGTAAACAGGACTGAGTTGAATGAAGGCTCCAGGACAAAATCCAAAAGGATTTCTTGCATATTGACTTTGGACATTCTTCTTCCCAGAAATCTCAGTACCAAACTCACTGTTCCTGCACAGCCAAAGGAGAGGGACAGTTTAGCAGTCAGGCTCCAGCTTGTCTCTAGTAGGTAAGCACTTCTGTGCCTTGAAATGAGCAGCTGCTGTTTTCCCTCATTTCCTCGGTACCTGCTCGGTACCTGCTCAGGCAAACCTTATGCAGGGGACAGTACCTGGTGGGCTACACAAGAAGCAGCTTCTCTCTTCCCATCACCCTTGTGCCACAAGCCCTCAGCTACATGCGAGGGAAAGGCGTGTTTACTTGCAGCTTTTGGAATCGCAATTCCCCAGTAAATACTTTTCCACTTCATGTTGGTGGGAAAGGAGCTGAGCCAACAAGACACTTCCAAAAACCCCATTTATTCCCATCTCCCCCTGCTTTTATTCAACTTCAGCAGTGTTATCAAGGGCATTTCATATTGCTGTGCTCATCCTAAAACTGCAGGTGGGTTCAGCTTCAGTCCTGACTGTCTCACTCTCTGGAGGTTGTTGACAAATGTTGTGAAAACCATTTGATGCATGGTCTGCCAAAGTCCTACCCTTACCAGACTGTCCTGACCATGCTCTGCTTTGACCTGCCACATCAAATAATCAGAAGCCCTCTGTACATTTTTGCAAGTATTTATGTGAAGCTGCTGCTGTAAGGTAATAGGGTGAGGTGAGGGGAAAGTAATTGCTTGTGATTTTGCAGGAATATGTTTTCTGCAAAGTCAAATTCAATGATTAAGCAGTATCTCAATCTTCCCTATGCTCTGCCCTAGATAAAGAGATTGAATATACTTTTTTTGTTTGTTTGTTCTGGCAGCGTTTGGAATTGTTAAGCTTGCAGAAGAGGAGGCTCCGGGGAGACCTTATAGCAGCCTTCCAGTGCCTAAAGGGGAGCTGCAGGAAAGATGGAGAGGGACTCTTTATCATGCAATGTAGTGATGGAGCAAGGGGTAATGGTTTTAAACTGGAAGAGGGTAGGTTTAGATGAGATATAAGGAAGAAGTTCTTCACTGTGAGGGTGGTGAGGCGCTGGCCCAGGTTGCCCAGAGAAGCTGTGGGTGCCCCATCCCTGGCAGTGCTCCAGGCCAGGCTGGATGGGGCTCTGAGCGACCTGGTCTGGTGGAAGTGTCCCTGCCCAGGACAGGGGAGGTGGAACTGGATGGTCTTTAAGGTCCCTTCCAACCCAAACCATTCTATGATTTAGGGAATTTTCGGGTCAGTAAATCACAAAGTAATATCAAATTTTCTTATCCTAAACGCGCTTTGCAGAAGCATGTCTGCTATTTAGAGTTTTAGAGAGGAGGGCTGTTGCAAAGGGAGACGTGAGGGGTCTGCAGGCGTTAAGACCCTTGAGGTGCCTGCATGCCAGAAGTATAGCCACGGCCCAGCTGGAAGAGTTAATGGTCTCACAGCTCAGCTCTCTCCACTGCGGTGCGTCTCTCCTGGGGTATGACTTTGGAAAAGCCCATCCTCAGCTCAGTAGTATTTAGCTGGTAGGACAGGGCTCATTTCCAAAAGTGGACTCTGAGCGGTCACTCTTATTTCATAGATGTAAAAGCTGAGAGACTGAGCAAAGGAAGTCAGCCCAGGGCCAGAGAATCCGTCTTTAGCAAAGCTGGGTGTAAATCTCTAATGAAAAGACCCAAATCTTGCAGCCAGGTTTAAGAGCATTTAATACCCTTTTTAGGCTTTTGCTGGGGTTGGGTGGGCAAGAGAACAGCATACTGTACTGTGGTGTATTTGTTATAATTAAAATTATTTCTTCTAGTAATTGTTTCAATATGTTCAAGGTCTGTTTTTTAACATTTTGAGCTTACAATAGAACATATTACTCAGAAAACCCTGCCTGCCTCTCTTCTTAATCTAATTTACCTGCAGCAATGGATCGAGTGAGCACGGGTGATTCTTTATCTACAAGGGTTTTGTTTATTATCTTTTCCCATTAATTGCTTTTCTTCCCCCTCTTCCTTCAATAATAAAACTGGAATGAAAAATAACAGAATTAAAAAGCACTCCTATAGTCAGGTACAGCAATCATTTCAGGGTGTTATTAGTTTATGCCTTACTCATAAGCAAAAGAGCTGTAGCAGTGCCTGTGGTGTGCCACATCTTTGAATTCATTTACTGCAGCCTAGTAAGTGGCAGGTGGTGCAAGGGGTGTACTTTTGGTACCTCAGATATCTACACATAATTACTCTTTCCTTCCTAGTGCTAGAATTGCCTGTTTGAAGACCTCTTGCTTGAGTTTGAGCGATGTTCTGAGCCTTCAGATAGGCGGTTACTCACCTGGTAGTGCAAAATGTTTTAAAATCCCCATTGGAGTTCAGTAGATCTGCTTCAGCTGTTTGTGATCTTTGTAGCCATGGCTTTTGAGCCTCTCACAGTCTTTAACAAATTCATTTCTGCAGAAGTATCATGACAAAGGGAGATGCTGTAATTTCTAGATTACAGATGGAAAATTAAAATGGTCTCCCAGGAATTGTGTTACTGAGCAGGGCAGCTTGGTCCCCTCAATTTGTCCAGCCTTTGTCCTGTCGTCTGGGAAATTCTCTGTTCTCGTGGCCGTAATTCTTATGTTACTTCAGACTCTGGAGCAGCTGTTTCCCACACCTTTGCCTCTCTAGGTCAGCTCTGTTAAGAGCATGCTAACTTAATATGTGGAGTCAGTCTGTGTTTGTTACAGTGCTGGAACTGCTGATTCTCTGTCTCAGGATTCAAGTACCCACAATTCTCCTTCTCTTACTTCGCTTTCAACATAAAATAAACTGAATCCCATGAAGAGTACTTCAATTTTGGCTAAAGACCATCAGCTTTAGGAACAAGTGGATGTAATGCATAATAACTAAGCTGCTTTTTAAAGCAATTCACACATAATTTACTGACTGTTCTCTATAGATAAAGCCTAAGGCTGGGAATTACAAAAACTCCTGCCTGTTTTCACAGAATCCTTGCAGCTGCATAATTTTCTCCATTTCCTTTTAACAGTACGATCCCTAAAATGTTTTTTCTTGGTTATAAGTGCTGCCATACTGGGTTCGCCCGTTGGGCTCAGTAGCCTGTGTGAGGTGGCGCAGGTGTTAGATGCCAAGGAAAGGCTGTTGGAGCATGGAAAGCATATCCAGGTATTTCCCTGAGTAAACTCCTAGTCTCCAGACATCTGTACTCCTGGGAGGTGGGACTGCCTGAGGGGAGCAGGCTGGAGCCTGCCTCTCCATCGCTGCTGTGCGGAGTAGTCCTTGCTATCCCGAACTTTCCCAGGGCTGCCAGTCTAGCCTCGGTTTCTAGCAGAGGAACTCCGGGGACTGGGACTGTGGCTGCTTTTTTCAGTTGGATTTCCTCTTACTCACCCCGTGAGCACACACATATGCAGCTGTAGGGGATAGCGTAGGCTCTGGCTCACAGCTCATCCCTCTTGCCGGTCCTCAGCCTGGGAGTTGGGCATTTCCCAGGTCTGGGTTTATAAAGCAGGTGACCTTGCTCTCTGCCGTCTGCATGCTGTATGCCATCCTGATGGAAAGAAAAGGGTGCCTGAGGGGTTAGGAGAGAGCCTCCAGCACAAGGTGAGGTACCCTGGAAGAGGAGGTACCTCATCAGCCCTGGCCTGTGCGCTTTAGGGCAAAGGCTGCGCTGTCAGCTCTGATTTTGGAACGTTTATTCCAACAGAGCAGCTATATTGCGCTTTCTGCCTTCTAGGAAGTAAATACTTAGGTCAGATCACTTAGTGATCTGAATAGGGAACAGAATGCGGTGTGAGTAAAGGGTAATAGAAGGCTGAACATAACTTAGAAATCATTTATAATATAAATTATAAATTAATATAGAATCATAGAATAATTGGGGTTGGAAGGGACCTTCAATGCCCATCCACTCCAACCCCCCTTGCAAGGTGCAGGGACATCTCCAACCGGATCAGGTTGCTCAGGGCCTGATATGAAGAACAACAAAGACCTAAGTGAATATATTTCAGTACAGACACACTTTAAACTATGTAATTAACGCTCTTGTTTTTAGAACGCCTCTGATAGTCCGTATCAAATCCCAGGAGCCATCCCCTTCTTGCAGAGCCGGTGGCAGCAGGGCAGCTGCAGGGCCAGCTGAGGGCCCAGCGTGTGCCAGAGGCTGGAGTTCCCCGCTGCTGTCACGCCCGGCTCGGCGGCTTTGGGGCAGCGACCAGGACGGGCCGTGGGTGCCTTGCTGGGGCAAGCAGCGCTGTGCTCGCCCTGGGGGACGGGGAGGTGGGGTCCAGAGGGGACCCTGGGGCTGGTGGCTGTGCCGGCAGCGGGGCGCCCGGGCATGTTGTGATTTCTGCAGCAGAGGGGGGAGTGTTACCTGTGTCTGTACTGCTGGAAAAACCAGAGATTGGTTCAAAATGATGGGTGTATTTACTCTGCTTGTTTCAAGCTGATGTAGAGTTGTTAAATATTTAGAGCAGATGTGTATATATACATCTTTGCTTTACTGAAAAATATTTTTTTTCTGTGAAGCAAATGTACAACCCATTAGCTCTCTAACTCTACCACAGTGCTGATAAGCTTGCAAAGCTTACCAGGCTGCTGATTTCCTGAGAACATTCCTGTATCACCTGTAGTAGCTTCTTCTGCTAGCATTTTGTTTTACTGCTTTATTCTTGGTAAATGACTCTTTTTATGTCACACCTTTGACAGAAGTGCATTTCCTCTGATGACACTGTCTCCCATATGCATGAGATCAGATATGCAGCAAAACCTAATTAGAGACAGCCCTGTAATTATTGTTCCCAGTTGCTTGGTACTGCTGGTGGGCGATGCTGGGCTCTCTGTCCTGGCATGGAGCTGTGGTCAGGAGCCCCCCGTCCCACGTGTCCTCCCCACCCTGCAGCCCCTGGGCAGTGCCAAGCCCCCCAAGGCTGGCTGATGCCGTGGTGCCGCAGGTGGAAGTGTTACCTGGCCTGGCAGAGGAGCTTGTGTTGGCAGTTGGAGAGGCAGCGATGGCTCCCAGCCTGCTGAAGGCTGAAATCTCTGAGCGGAGGTCCGTGGACCGCGTCCCTTGGGTCTCCTGTGTGCCTACAACACCAGCCGTGTCCTCAGCAGGCTCACAGAGGAACGTGGTATTGTCAAGGCAGGCAGACATAGTAAAACTGAAAGCCACCTTTTCCAAAGTAATACAAAAGAAAAGTCAAACCAGTTTAGTAGGTAGCTTAGAGATGAAATATGTAGTTGAACATATTGAAATTTTCTAGATTTTGAAGGGCCTTGCTTGTATTTGAAAGCTGTATCTGTTCTGTGTCCTGCCTCTCCCCTCTGATTTCTAGCAGATGCTAAGACCTGACCTGCGTGGCTGGACACGCAGACACGGGGTGTGCTGTACTGGGGAGTGACCAGACCTTCCCTCCCCCCCACCGCTGACTGCCAAACAGAGGGCAGTACCTCAGGAACGGTGGGACTAGATGATCTTAAAGTTCTTTTCCAACTTGAACGATTCTGTGACTCTATGGAAGATGCCAGACTCTATGAACTCTTGATCTAATCAAGTGTGCCCAACCATTGCTTGGCAATTATTTGGCTTGATTTGTGTTTTATTTTTAACTTCCGAAGTGATCCCTAGATGTTATTTCTCTGTACCTGATAGTTTGCTTGGAAGCAATATTGTCTGAGGGTTGAGGGAGGAGAAGAGTTTGTACAAACCCACTAATGATTTCTGTGAGATGGTTCAGTGCCACAGCTTGGATATTGGACAGGAAAGGGCGGAACACAATCCAAGTGCAGGGTGTCCCTGATAGTGAGATATTAAAATTGTACGTCAAAGGACAGGACTGAGGAAATGCTGATACATGGTTTCATTTGTTTGCATTTTAAACTAGCATTTAAGATTTAAGACTTACTATGACTCTCTATTCCTTTCCTCCTCATATAATTAGTTTTGAAATCCTAACATCACTTTTAAAACAAATACTTCTTACGTAGTCTTTCCTCATATGTTCTTATCTTGCTTCCCTCCCTTTTGCCCCGTTCCCCTTCTTTTTCTTCATTTTGTTTTTTTTATTTAAAAAAATTACTACTTGCTGAAACTAACTTGATTCTCTCCAAAGTTGGCATCATGTTCTGAGCATTTTATTTAAATATTGTCTGTCAACTGCAATTATACAATTATGTATCTCTCTCTGACGTGATGACTTATTTCACGTTTAAAAGCTGACTTTTAAGCACTCTGTTGCTTGAAGAGGAGGCAAAATGAAAATGAGGAGGAAAAAAAGGAATAAAACCCACTGATGTAGATGAACTTGTACATCTCATTTAAGACATTTTTACTTTGCTAGAGAGTTGTTTGGACGAGACATAGATGGTGTCGGGTCAACCTACGACACCGAGTTAAGTGCAGATAGGTTTGTGTGATACGTTATCCTGCAGTGATACAGCCCCTGTTTTGGCAAAAAATGAGTGACAGTGAGTCAGAGCCAAGTATCTTGGCCTTACTAAAATAAATCTTTCTGACTTAGCTGAAGGGAGAAGCAAAATTCTTCAGTTCAAATGTTATCTTGGTCTGAAGTATTTGTCAATTGTGGAGCTGCGTTTGTGGAAGTGTGGCTTTTTGCTTTGTTTTGTTTTCCCTCTCTTTCCTTAGAATGCTGATTTCTTCAAGGCTTGATTGTAGAGTTTGGTGTTAAGATTCAAGACCACGTTATATGAGCTGTTTTTTCAAGTTTGCGTCTCTATTGAGTCGTGAAGGAGCATCCAGCTTTTGGGCAGATAGAGGTGCAAACGTGCTCTCACCTCCTGTGTGGCAAAAATAAAGATATGACGCACACTGAGTTGGGAACACTGAAGTTAAGTGACTGCACAAATTACCAAATACAGCGTTGTGTTGTCCCCATCAGTGGATGTACACACTCCTTTTATTACACACAGGGATACAGGCAAGCATAGCCACACTGCAGGAGTTATTAAAATGAGTTGCAGAAAATAGCAAGACCTTTTTACGCAGCATGGTTTGCAGTAGCAGCTTGTTCCTGGAGAGATGTGAATTGTTTTTGTCTGCAGCTGGAGGAAGGCTGCTCCTCAAGGGCCAGTTGCAGCTTGGCTGCTCCTGTTGCCCTTCCTCAGGCTTCAGTTTGCGATAGTGGAAGATGTATTTTACTGGATTTTGCAGCACTGAACGTCATCCTTATCAAAATTGTGAGGATCTGCAGAACTCTCAAATGTCAGGATCAAGACTTCTTTACATAAAGTTTCTAAAAACAAACCTTCCAGTTAGGTTTTAGGTACTTAGGAGGTCTGGAGGCATTGGATCTGGGCCTTTGATTTGGTCCAAGACTAAATCTGAGGAGTATGTTTCAGTTGTTGCATCCCAAGGGAGATTGACTTTGGATGTACTTTTTCTCTCACCGCCCATAAACATGGGCACACGTGCACACTTGCGTTTCTCCCCGCTTCTGCCAGCCCAGGGAGATGTTTCTGTCTGACACTGACTTGTGCCTGTTAGCTGTAAATGCTCCTGCATCAAGCCTTAGGTGGGAGCTGTTTGCGCAGATTTTTAAATTCCGATGTTTGTTGATTCAATTGACATGTGCCATAAAAATGTATATACTTAATCAAATTAATCTGGTATTTTAACATGAAGCCCTAATCTACGTTATATCTTTCAGTTTAAGTTCTTTGTTTAATGAATGACATTTTTCTCACTGCTGCAGCAACACAACCACGCTGATGGCGTGGGAGGTCCTAGGTGCTAGAGATGAGATGAGTAGTGAAACAAATAGAGGTGACACAGCAATAGATGGCCTGCTTTGCTGGGATTTCTTTTTGTTTTCTAAAGAGTACATAGGAGCTGGAGATATTCCTGACCATGCAGATAACACCTGTCTGTAGCTATCGTATAATCATTCATAGGTCTGTGTTTGTTTACCTAAAGCAAATACTACAGACAGCTCTGCCGTTGTGAAGCTTTCCTAGGGGGAGAGCTGAGCCTGCTCTGCATAAACCCAGGGTACCCAGCTCCGCGGTTACAGCTGGGGACAGCAGGAGCTCCTGCGCCCTGCAGCCACACGTAGGCTTCCAGTGGAGTACTGCAACCGCAATCTCTGTGTGTTTCTGGAGCGTAAAAAATTGTCTGCACGACAAGTTCTGTGGAAAATCGCTGATGGAAAATCTTCGTAGTTCCCTTTTGCCAGAACAGCAGGGAGAAGATTGTCCTACGTGTGCAAGAAAGCAGCAACGTGCCTAACTGGATTCAGATTTCTGTTGGTCTGTGCCTGTGCTTGGCTCCTTGGATGATTTGCTCATGACCTTCCACATTTATTTTATCTTTCACTCAGTTCTGCATAGTTTGGGCATGGTGCACAAGTGGAATTGCTCCACTGAAGAGTGAGAAGGTGGACTTCTCATCTGCAAAGTTTTGAGCAAAGTGGCTAATTATTGCTAGGAGAGGTCAGAAAGCTCACACAAGAGGCTAAACAACCCAGATGCTCAGGGGAGGTCCTAGCAAACTGTATTCCTGTGGAGGATCCCCAGAGATGTCACTGCCTGCTGCTCTGGATGACTCTCCACTACCTCTGACTGTACCAGTCTTACATCTGGTGCTCAGCTGCCAAGCAGGACATTTTTTCCAATTTATTTGTCACTTTGCAGTTCGTGAACATATAATTTCTTCTACTTGGGTCCAGCAGTTATCCTTCACAGATCTGCTACAATGGAGAGGGTTGCCAAGCACTATACTTCCCTTGTGCTCTTTCCATCATGAAGGCATAAACAAATGACATCACAGATGGTAAGGAAGGCGGAGTCCTCTTTCATGTGGTGAGAAGGCACAGTTACCCCATCATCATACACGTTTCCACAGTCTCCTCCAGTTTGCATTTCTTGAAATTCAGGATCTCTATTTCTTCGTACATGGTTCTGCTTATGGTTGTGTTTGCCCGTGGTACTGATGAAAGTCAGAACCTGTGTTAATAATTGGGTTCACTGAAACTTATTAACTTCTCAACTGAACCTCAGAGTAACTTCGAACCTTTTTTTTTTTTTTTTTTTTTTTTTTTGCTGAGTTTTAGATAAGCTCAGCAAGTCTTCTTGTTATGTAGAACTCATGAATTTCAGCGGAATTTTGTTCTGAAATTTTGCGTTCGTTCACACCCATGGTGGAAAACAGAAAGTACAAAGCCACCACCAACTGAAATGGCTAAAAGCTGCTTTTTGCATAATCGTCCATAGTGACGTCCTTTTGCAAGCTGCATTCTGGCAACTATGAGAAGTGACATTTCTTGCTGCAGTAACACAACCATGTTTGAAAGGGTTACATCAGATTTTTTTCTGTGAAAATTTTATTATTTTATTATTCAGATCAAAGTCCCTGCTTTATACTCATTTGAACCTAAGGATCTGTCCCGAGTTCTCCAAAACTCATGTATAAGTGTAATTGCCAAATAGCAAACGACGGTGAGCTGACGTACCACTGCTATGAGCCTGGGAGAGCATGAGCTGCTGTGTCCGGTCAGTAAATTGGAGATGTGTATTTAAGCTGAGGAAATAGTGACCTGAGATGTTAAAAACTGCTTGAAGGGGTTTGAGGCCACGTTCCTTTTAATATAAATAGTGTTGACTCTCAGCTTTACAAAATTTGTTGGCACCTAAGCACTAATTCCACCACTGGAGCTGCTGTGTCATCGTGTGTACAGCTCCGGCTGGAGCTGGGTGGGCTTTGTCCTGCCTTTGTCCTACCAAGCTTGATGGCTTGATGGCTTTTGGGTTTTTATGTTTTCCTGTGACTTTGTCAATGTATTCCACATTGTTTTGAGGACTGAGTAATTGTTTTCTGTCTCATGGTGTCTGTTCACTGAATGAAGCCCAAAGCTACACATGCTTTTAATGCTCATTCCCAGTAATTGTAACAAACCTAGCTGCATGTCATTAACTTCCCACTGTAGCTGGTCTTTGGTTCAGTCTTTCAGTAGGAATTGTCCGCATGTTAAATTTCTGATTTCATCAGTTCATAAGGTTTTTCATGCACACTTCCACGTTTTGAAGATGAACCATGAGTGCTGATATGTAATTCAGAGTTGTATCATCATCTGCGGAGAGCACAGCGGCATCGGCTGGGCTGCTGGTGACAGTCCCTCTGGCTGCCGCAGCGCTGGTGGGTCGCCTGTGTGGTGGTCTCCTTTGCGTCTGCTGTTTGTGGGCTCCATTTTTCATAGTGGCTATTTCTGTAGCTTTGGTACAGTGGTTTTGAAATGCTGGAGGTCATTTGGGGTTGTACTTGTACTATATGTCTTGCAGTGTTTCCTTTTGCGTTTCTCTTGTATTTTGATCTGTGAAATCTCTTCTGAATTCTTACTCTTAGGACCTTATGGTTTTCAGTTGCCTCTCTAAATGGTGGGTCTCTAGTTTCACCTTCTTTTCACTGTAATATTTTCATTCAGCGCAGTATGATTTTTCTGAAAGCAGAAACAGCCTTTCCTGCACATCTGTATTTGTCAGTTGTCTCTTCGTTGGGCACAGTCACTGTCTCATAAGAAAATCTGCCAAATTATCACAGTTCTGTTTGGCTCGTTAACGTAAGAGCAGTGACAAGTGCCTTGGTGGGCTCTCCTCCCTTCTGCAAGCATCTTTAATCTTCATGTCCTAACAGGTGTGTTTTGGCTTGTGGTGTTCTTCAGACTTGTGAACTGGAGGTTAATAGCTTGCCCTCTCATCCTGATTTACTTGAATGATATTTAGGTGATTGATATTTTCAGGGCTTCAGGGCAATATTTAAGCAAAATCACTGTTTTCTGTGTCTTCATTGTGCTCAGCTCCCTCTACTTCCTTGTGGATACCAGTGCTCTGTTTAAATGTTCCAGTGTTTTGAAATTTCACCAGTGTTACCTGTTTAGGAGCTTTAATTGTTGCACTTTTTGTTTCTTTACTTTCAGGCTCAACTGTTTGAGTTTTTTTTTTTTCTTCCCTCTGTTTTTCACTGTTCAAAATCTGACTTGGAGGCCTCCTCCTCCTCTCTTAATGCAATCAAAGCCTTTTCCAGTTCTGGAGAGTAACGAAGGAGGGAGGTGATGCCTTGGTGCTTGGAGATTTCTGTGCTCCCAGCATCTCATATGCTTTTAACTGGATCCAGTAATGATAAGCTAAGCATCTCAATCATGCATAATTTAGTTATTTGTATGTCAAGAGAGATGTGTATGAGTTGACTGTTACAAAAAGAAATGAACCAAAGGACCCATTCCAGTGCCCCTTTCTTAGTGGAATAGTGTAAGTCCTTGTAAAAGAAGAGAGTTTCTATGTATGTGCTACAAAGCTCATTAATTATTTTTGAAGTGAAACTGGAAGGCTGGAGAATAAAAATTGCAATGAAGGACTATAGTTTTCCCAAATTTAGTTGGGTGATGGTTCCCTGAGGCTGGAAGTGCTGACTGGCACATGCTGCCTGCCAGGGAAATATTAGTTGCTTCAGAATTCAACTGAGAAAAGAAAATAAAGTTTCTGTTTTGTGCAGAGGTGAATGCTTTTCTGGCTCTGTATGTGTGTATGCATTAGGGAAACCGCTTTCTGGCAGCGCCAACCTGCTTTCTCTGTCCTAGAGAACCAGTTACCTCTGTTCTGCTCCTCGAACACCTGACACTCTGATGGCTGTCTGTCCTTACCCCGCTCTGTCCTTTGTCAGCACTGCTGGTCTGGGACATGCTCTGGGTAGCTCTGGTGAGGTTTCACTGACAATTGCAGAACCTAAAGAAAGTTTGAGCCCTCTCCTTTCACTCTGGAGGAACCCAGCCCTGGTGATCCTCGTGGAATAATTGCGTTCCGAACAGCGCAGCAGGGTTTCAGCAGCTCAGCGTGAGCTCTCTTATCTGAGTGTTTCAGCAACATGGTCAGAGCTGGGATGTCCCTCTGCATCCCGGTGGATGGCCAGCTGGGAGCACAGCATGGTTATAATCCACGTCCTTTTGATGTGGAGATTATAGCCATACCCTGAAACCAGTTAATGTGAAATACTGACAATAGTAATGCTTAAAATATGCATCATTTGTTGTTCCTGCTTTATCTCCTGCGACTTCTTGAATATGTTGTACGTTGTCCCAAAAATTGAGTTATGAAAAGACAATTTCTTAAAATTTAAGAGATGAGGTTACGGCCACAGGCAGTAGGGTTGTGACCAAGGTTGACCCTGCAGCAGAGCCATGTGTTCTTCAGATGGGATGGTCTGGGAGCCGTGCTGAGTCCATCTCATAGGCAGTGATAAGTCAGAGGTAACTCTTGGGAGTCATTACAATTGACCTGTATAAAGCTGGTCTGAATATGAACAGTAACTCCGGATATGAGATTTTTCAGCTTGCTGAAAACCCACATCATAGATTAAAACAATAAGCTACAAGCATATTTGTTAAAATTATGATCTTTTAGTGGCTAACATGTAAGCAAGAGCTGAAGTTGGTGGGCAATAAATGTTTAACCATGTCTGGCTGTAATGCTGCAGAGTTTTTGCTGCTGTAGGAGTCAGAGGTTCTTCCTAACGAGTTGAGGCTGCTTGGTTTGCTGCAGGGAGCTGTTGTTTGCAGGGCTCTTGTTTGAAGGTGTGGCTTTCGGCAGGGTGACTTTTCACAGGTGTTTGGAAACCAGCTGGGGCAGGCTTTGCTTGTGTTCCATGAAGGCCAGATCTAACTTCAGTTAAGTTTAACAGAGAAGGTCGCTCTGACTTCATGGTAAGTTCCAGGAAGCTGCACAGCCTGAATTTTATTTTTTTTTTTTTTCTGTTTCCTTGTGAGTATTCCTCTTCCTACTCCTGATATGCAAAAAAATGCAGGAGGATCATTTACCGGCCCCCCTGTGTCCTCTGCTGAATGCAAAGCAGTGTATATAACAATGTGGCAGAGGACTGGAAATAAGTGGATGTTGTCAGTTTAAAGATGAAAACAAAACATCTGAGAAGAGACTGCAAGTAGAGGCACATAAGACATCTGCAAAATGGTTCTTTGTTGAACCAAATTCCTCTGTCTCTAATAATTCCTGACTATTTTCAACAGCTGTTTGTGTAAATAGTCCTTTTTTTTTCCCTGACATAGATTTGACTTTTCTGCAGAAAAATCAGAGAACACTGACTTTTTGACAGTTCAATCTTCTGCCCTGTTTTACCTTTACGTGCTCTCCCAGTTTAGCTGTTAGTCATCTTTACCAAGAGCATTTGAAGGCTCAGTATAAATCTTGGTAGGTGCCATTTAATCTGTGAAATGGATACTTCATTTTCCTGTGGAAAGTACAGAAGACACACATAATGAAGTGATTTCTCACTTTGAGTTGTAGTTAGATCTAAAACCAGAGTATTTATTTGTACTGGTGTTTTGCTGGAATTTTTGTGGAAATGGCTTCTGCTGGAGAAAGGCTGACGTTATGGATAAATATCCAGTCCAAGCCTGTTTGGATCTGCCTTTTTGTTACAGTCACTAAGCTGGTTTATCAACATGGAAGCGTGTTTGCTGGAGCAGAGGAGCAGCTGAGCCTGTCAGCGTTATTTATTCATTGTTCATAGCGGTACGGAGCCATTGCCAAACTGCCAGTGGTGTCCAGTCCATGTAAGGAACTTGCCAAAAATGTCCTGTTTGGGAGTGCTTGGATAGCTCAGCAAGCCATCTGGTGTGGAAGAGCACATAAACCCAGGAATTAATTCACTGGAAGTATTCTCTACTGAGCATGTACAAGATGAGAATTTTTTTTTTTTTTTTAAAACATGTATAACTTGGATGCAGACTACCTGGTTGCAAATGTGTAATTGGCTTTAACGAAGCACAGCGCTGTGAGGACATCTCCGTGGGGCAGATGGAAGGAAATGCTTGGTGTTGTCCAAGTTGTGTGGTCTTCCCTGCCCTGTACGGCAGTGCTGCCTGAATAGTTTGTCTTACTGGTTGCCAAGAAAATATTCTGTATGAGGACAGGTGCCTAGCATGGTCATTTAGACCTAAAGTGTCTTTTTTTTTTAATATTATTTTTAATTTTTTTTTTATTTTTATAAAGGAAATACTGAGAATCCTTCCTTACCACCCTGTCACTGCATGTTAGTAACGCAGGATGGAGTAAAGCACTGCTTATTGAAATCCATCATATTCCCACTGTTCTCTCACTCTAATTGATACAAAGAAATTGGCTGACTTAAACATAAGTACATGTTCCAATGCATAGCCATGTTTGCCTCCCTCCTTCCATGATTTTAGGTTTTCATTTACATCTTACAGGAGCTGAACAGCAAGGCAGCCACCTGCAGAAAGATTACAGCATACAGCGTGGTGCCTGAGCAGTCAGGTATTCTGTGGTTAAACCAGGAAAGGTTTCCTCAGAAGAGCAGGGCATGACAGCACTAAAATACAAATATTAGAAGTTGTTGTCTCCTTGTAAACTCCCTCTTTCCTTTTAGATGTGTACCAGGAATAAGATTTGATATTGTAAATCTCAGGAAAGTTCTGGGCAAAATGTGAAGGCAAAATTCCTTTTGGCTTTGAAGTTTTCAGTAATTAAGAGAAAAAGGAGTTTAACAATTTTCCTTCTTCCTTACTTGGACAGGTTGCTTACTTAGGCTTGCTTTTCTTTCAGCTTTGACGCGGGAAATAAACTATCACCTTTGACTAGAGAGCAAGCATGGTGTGGGAGCCTGTGGGCTTTAACACTGACAGAAAATGTTTGTTGAAGATGCTTTCTTATTGCAATTCACACAAAGCTGTCATCATGGAAATACCTTGGGTTTTCAAGAAGCTTGTTCCTAATGACAGCATAAAATTTTCTCTTTCATGCCTAAAGTTGTGTTAGGGTTTGCATATGTAGCTGTGTAGCTGTCAGGCAGCTCTTCCACCCTGGGATCTGGTGTTGCACACACAGCAAACCTGCTGCTGCCGCCTGCTCTTACCTGCTGGGCTCCCTTTGGACCTAGGCTGTAGCAAATTCAATCATTTGTTGTGGAAGTGGAGTGGAAGAAGTTGACAAGCTCAACCATGAACAGGTTGGAGCTGATTTCTGCCCTCCAGAATATCAGGTCCTGACTTCAGTTACTGGTCAGTTTGTGTCTACTAGTCTATTTGCTTCACATTTTCTAGCAAGTAAGATTGACTTATTTGAACTTTAGAGTGGGATGGATAGGAAGGGCAATATCCTGCTGGATTCTTCTCCCCAAATTAGGAGACCTTAAGGGACTTGCATTTAGAGAGAAGGTGTGGATACACGACAACGCAACCTGCTTGCATGTGTGCCTTGTTTTACAGCTCAATTCATCCAAAATGAAAGCAGCGATGAGCCAGATTATTTTTTCAGTGACTGGAATATTACTGGTAGATTTTTATTGTATTGAAAAGGTCTATTGGTAAGTAATGGCAGATCTATGCTTGTATCTTTTTCTCCTCACAGGAATGTGAAGTCTTTCACTCTGAAACGATCTCTGGTTGGAACCATCAGTCACTGGGATATTTCTGTAGTTGGCAGTGATCTTCTGTTTTCCATGAAACGCAGCATGAGCTTTCATTGTAGCAAGAGAGATGTCTATGTTTGAGACAATATAGCACAGTGTGGTAAATACTGAGAGGAGCCTGAGAATGGATTTTCTGTCTGCTTTGTGGAGCAGGTTTAGCTCTGTTGAATAGTCGCTGCAGCTTTTATCCTGCTTGAGGTCATGATGTCTCTTCCTGTATTCAGATGATTACTCTCAAATTCTTATGTTTTCTCTTACTCACACAGACCTCATCATTGCAAAGAAGAGAGGTAGCTAGAGAAGAGGCTCTAGTCAACAGTGAAGACAATTTTGGAGATGTTTCTAGGTTGCCTCTTTTCTCCATTTGTAGCCTGGATGGGCTATTGCTAGCCCATGATGCTATTTGTATGCAAAAGTATTTATTATACTGGACATATTATCAAACTCAAATCCAAAAGCTTCCGAAATTCATAGTTTGAGATTAATTCTGAACCATTTTTACCTTCAGGTTTTATTACATGCATTTTTTAAAATAGCCTACCCAAAGCTTCAAATTAAAATGTGAATGCATGTGTAAGTAAGTAAAAGCTTAAATCTATTTCTTATGGTTCAAGAACATTACCTTGTAACTGGGTGGTTTTGGGAGTGTTCATGTCTTGGATGACTTTTCAGCTTCTCTGTGTTGTAGATTATATTGAAATGTTTCACTGCAGCTGTACCATTTCTGGCTAAAGTGCTGCACCAATATATGCTTTAAATTATTTTTGAACCTGGTAAAAAGGTGAGGGAGACTCATGTTTTTACACACAGAAAAGGAGGGACACTGTTCTTTGATCTGCCTTGTAAAATCTGCCAAAGGAGAAGCTGAACTTAATTAATTGAAGAGAAACTAAATAGCTTGCTGTAGCTTGGGGCAAAGTCTACACATGGCTTTTTTGTGGAAGTATCTTATAGGAAATAATGGAAAAATTAGTATTCAGGTAGCTACGCTTGTCTTCCTTGCAAAGAAAAAAAGTAGAAATAGTTGAAAATTGATGTGTTTTTGCCCTATAGCATGAAAGTTAGACCCTGGGTTCAGGCCAGTATCTCTGAACTCTACCCTCTGCCCCTTCCTATGGGCTATTGAATGGCTCCAGGAAACTGAATGGCTTTAAAACATAGAGCCTAACTTCTGCAAATCCCTGCAACAGATTAAATATTGATACAGGTGGGATCACGGATAGGTGCCACGCCTGTGTGTTCAAAGCAGAGTGAAGCAGAGAGCTTTGCTTACATTCTCCTTATTCACTCTGGCATCTGGTTTAACCCTCCCTCCTGGAGAGGGTTTCAGGCTTCCCCGTCAGCAGAGGCTGGCAGAGCTGCCCTGAGTGGTGGTGCCTGTGCCACAGAGGGACACTGGAGGCCGGAAAATGAATGGAGAGATCTATAGGGTTAGGGGAATACATGGGATGGTGGAGGAAAGGATGGCGAAGATCCTGTGAGTGAGGAAACGAATGTCTCCTGTCCAGCCAGTGAAGGAAGAGCGTCCCTGAAAAGGGTCACTTTTGTTGCTCAGAGCTCTGCCTACAGCAAGTGCAGATGGGGTTTGAGAATTGGAGAATTTTCTAGCAGTAGTTTGTGGTAGGTATTTGTATGAGCACAGTACAAGACAGGTGCTCACAGAGTGAGTGTGGTTTCACTAGCAACGCTATTTACTCTGCAATAATTTATTTTAGCCTTCTGAGTGAAAGACACCAAGCCTTAGAGGCAAATGGAGATTTTTTTCAAAGAATAAGTGTGTTGTTAAGGGAAACAGCTTATGCAAACCTGAGGGATAAGCCTTCTCAGAGGTTTTGAACTAAATCAAATAGTATTTGATTGAGAATAGCCAGTGCTAAATAAATGGGAATAGTTTGGTGGAGATGTTGGGGAGGCACAGTAACACAGGTCACTTCCACTTTGGCAAATGATTTTGGCAAGCAATTGCAGTTTCTCTTTTACAGATGAGGAAGGTGGATATGCAAAATATCATCTTTGAATTTTTCTCTTGCCTAACTAGTATTGCTACGTACTTCCGTACAGCCTTAAGCTATGACAGTTGTGTTGCACGGAGGGAGGGGATGTGGTGGCTCAGGTGCTGGCAGAGATAACTGTAGGATTCCAGTACACATACTCCTTTTTTTCATATTGTATAGCATATCATAACTGTGATTAGTTTTGCTATTTTTAGAAATGGGATTTTTCTGGGGTGATAGATAAGATTGATAGAAATAATTCTTAAGGAGCTAGTTTTGCTTAGAGGACAGTAATTTAAGTAGACTTGTCCAGGGTCACTTTGTTACAACCATCTATGCTAAGATTTTATGAAGAATCATGCAAAAGTGTAATTCTAATTTGCTAAAAAAAGCGTGTAGTGTCATAGGAGTGGTAGAGGATAGGGAATTAAAACAGAAGGCAGGAACAGATAGAGGCTACTGGGAGACATGAAGGTATGTGCTGATTTACAAGGGTGCGAGGCATGGTAGCAAAAAAGGGGAGGTCAACAGTATTAATGCTCTAACTTCATCATGTAAAAGCAAGGCTGAAGATGAAAACCTTCAGGAGTGGTCCAGAAGCAGCACAGTGGCAAAGTCCAGGACAATTCACTGCCGTGAATTTCCACACTGCTAGTGAATAGTCAGCTAAGAAAAAGAGATGTCAAAGTAGAAATTGAAGTGATACAGGTTAATCCTTTACCTCATTCCAGTAGGCTACTCCCTAAGTACAATTCTGTTGGGAAAAATGTTATTCCATGTACAAATGTTTGGTTATTCTCTTTCTTTGAGCGGCTTCACAGTCTGAACTTTTAAACCTGGGAAACAAATTCCCCCACCATTCCTTTCTGTGTTGCAATGTTCATCACGTGGGAGTGAGACCTGTTAGAGCGATTTTAAGTGTAATCTACTATTAGCAGTATTTGGGGCTTAAATGACAAATGGGTAGTTTTAAATAATAACTCTGAAATCTAGGTGGAGTTACAGAAATCACAGTGAAAAGGCTTGACTTTGCTATTATATTCTTTATATTTAGATCCTTAAAGTAGATGTGCTGAACTGGGGGTTCAAAGGGGATTTAAACCACCTCAGTGGCTTACAGGCTTTGTGTGTATACATAAATGCACTTTTTGTGCATAACAAAGCACCAAATCTTGCGTGTGAGAAGCTGCTGCTGCAAAAAATTCACACTATTCAGATGGTTAATGTGAGTGGCACAGTCTTCCAGTGAAACACCTTTAATTTATACAGATGGGCAAAAATATTCTCACAAAAGCAATCGTACACATAAGAGGTCCTCTTATAATGAAATCAGTTTTGAAAACTACCCTCTTTTCCCTAAAGCTTCAGACCAAGAAACTATTGAGTTATATTTTTATACTTTTATCTCATCAGCAGATATAAAGACCTATCTTTTTTAATATAAGCACACTTCAGGATAATCCTATCTGCCTGATGGGATGGATTCTGATGCATGTACACAGAGCTACTTTTGTGTTGAATCCTCCCTTTAGGGTCTTAATATTGGATTTGGTGTTGCATTTGAAACCAGTTTTATTCAAAATGAATTCTTATTTATCTGGAAGCGTGCTGGTCACCTAAGTGAGCAGGTTATTTCAATTGTTGCTGACATCTGAGCTATTTTTGAATACTTAACCACCTTCTGGGAGTTGAATGCAATCTGAAGACGAAGCTGCTCAGTTGATTCTGCAATAGATAAGGAAAAGGCAGAAGGAAAAAGTTCCCTGAGAAATAAGAAAAAGATGGGCAGTTACCACCAAGTTCTGTTGAGTACCTTTTGGGGGAAGCAGGAGAGAAGAAAAGAAGGAAAAAAAAAAAAAGTAGAAAAACTTTTTGGCAGAATTTTTTTCTTCAATCAAGTCAGTCTGAGCACTAGCATGGAGTCGGAATCTGAGGCAGCATCACAGGAGAAAGGAATGAGAAGCGGTTGACAAGATATTTGATTTTAATAATGCAAGTTAATCTTGGACAAAACACCATTTCGTAACCACCATAGACATGAGCAGAAGTCAGAGCCTTTCTCTCTGACTCACATACATCCATTCCCTTCTAGTTTTGGGGTGCCCTCCTCCATCTCCAACCACTTATCATGGTAGTAAATTGTGGGAATAGAGTAGGAATTCCTTAAATCCCATCCTGCCTTGTGAATTTGCTCACGGTGGGAGCTGGTGGTCCTCAGGGATGTTTGGAAAACATAGGGATGGACAGAGGCCTGAGTGGCTGCCCTTTAGCTTAAGGACCGTGAGGATCCAGCCCTTTGAGAAATAGCTACATTTTTAGAAAGCTGAAAATAAGACCAAAGTTAGAGGTTTATTTCAATGGGGCATTGATATTTTCTCAAAGATGCAATGGCTAATCATTTCACTTTGCCCAGAATGGGTTCAATAACTACCATTTAAGAAGGGGGCCGGCAGTCCTCATACGATTATTGAAGGGGGGTGATCAGTGCTGAACTTGAAGTTGCTGCTGCTGTGCAGACCTGGGACTGGCTCCCGCTGCACCACTTCAGTGAGTGTTAAGCTACCTCCTCCGTCAGCTTCAAGCTTCTCGGGTAGCGGGTCTGGCTCTCCCAGATCCTTCCTGCTCCTCTTTAAATTCTGCCAACCTACCATTTGCTTGGAAGTTTGTGCAGCATCGTACCTTTTATACCAGGAACTTGAGTGTTAAAAAGGCTTAGTTATAAATCTGAGAATTTAGTGCAGAAGTTTCCCAGGATCTGGTTTCTAGCTTTGAATTTTGGTTCTGTGTAAAGCTGCGGAACTGGGCCTCTTGATGGGTTTGTAGCATGAGAAACTGGGCAGCGTTAGTAGTTTCCCACAGCACAGCTTCTGGTGCTTTCCCTCTGGCCTTGGGCGTGCAGCTGGACCCCATGGGGCTGAGAGCCAAACCAAGGGAAAAATGAGAACAAACTGAAAATTATTATTCATTAGTTACTGTTATTCTAGTGCACATAAAATATCTAAATGTCTCTGCAGATATTTAAAAGAGCATTACCATCTCTTAGGAGAATTAAATTCTCTTATTCTCGACTTTGAAACTAACTGCTTCTGCAAAATTAAATCTGGGGTGGTCGTTTTGGAAGCGCAAGATTTCCTCGCCTTCCATAAATGAAAGCTTTGGCTAGGAGTAGAGCTTATGAGAAATAACGATGTCAATGTGCATAAAGTCTTTCCCTATCCCGACAGGAAGAGAATACCCTGAAATTTGGACTAGTGGGATTTTACACTGTTCCCCTAAAAAAGAAATAGATAATTAAATGAGAGGGAGAGATGACCTCTCCAAGGCATATCTTTCAATAAAACTAAAGCAAGCATGAGTCTAAGTTACTATTCCTTGGGTGCAAATCTAGATTAACTCCTTTTGTGTCAGTGGATTTACAAGAGTGTCAGTAAGATCAGGATATGGCCTTAGCTGCTTAGCCAAATATGAAGCTGTCCCTGCTCCTTGCAGGGGGGTTGGGCTCGATGACCTTTGAAGGTCCCTTCCAACCCTAACCATTCTGTAATTCTATTAAATATTCAAGTGGTCTCAATGTGGGAATTGAATATTAGCATTCAATGTAAGTACAATGGTCCTAATTCAGGTAAGGGTTCTTTTTAATGCGATAAACTTGTTAAGATCCCCTTGTTTTTAAAGGTAGTTGAATGATTAAATATGTATTCTTGATGTCTCTTGGCTTGCCTAGAGATAAATCATTTGCCTTTTAGCGTGTCAATTTTCTGGGGATAGAAAAATGTAATTTATATGCACAAACAGCGTTTGTGTGCTCTGATCACATGGAACGACATCTGTTTGCCCAGTTTTTATGTGCAAATTACTTTGGGGATGTGAACTGGAAACCCAAAATAGGAAAATGGACTGACTGAAATTGAAGATGACTGTCTCAAAGGAAGAAGAGGTACATGCCAGTTTGTCTCATCTTATCTTTTGAGTGGACTGAGGGAGTTTGCTACATGATGTTTGCTTGTTCTCTAGAGCCGGGCTCTCGCTCCTCAAACCTTTGACGGGCTTTGGGGGTCATGCCGAGCCCATTCGGCCACTCTTTGGAGTGATTGCAGGGGGCTGGATCTCAGCTTGCTCCTGAAAGTCCCTGGGATACTAAATCCATTAGAAATGCTTTAAAACTCTCTGGAGGCTTACAGAAAGTCTTTTGGAGGGTATGACAGAAGCTGGCCTTTCATCTTGGGATCTCATGAGGAAACCAAAGTAAACGAAGCGTGGAACATGCTCTGAACCAAGAAGATTAACAAGCAAGATCAAAGCTATTAGGCAGGCATTTGTCCTTCAACAGAAAGACAGTTTCTGAGGTACCACACAGGGGAATTTCAATACTAGTCTCATCGTTGTAAGAGCAAGAGACAATAAGGAGGGAAAAAAGAAAAAGAGCCTGTACAAGTGTTTCCTGCCATGCAAATACTGAGAAATTACTTTCAAGATGATTCTTCAGCCCTTAATGAGGCCCTGCAGCCAGGTGTGGCTGGCTGCTCGTGCGGTGTTTCCACCTCCAGGATGCTGATTCCTCTCGCTATGGAGTTTATTGTTAGCCATTACCAGTCTTAAATGGGAATACAAAAAAATCTACTGTAATTCCAGTCTCATCTCGTGATTCTTTTGTAACGGCACCTTTGGTCGTATTCCAGTGGGAAGGTTGTTTTTGTGTGCAGTGTAGCATCACGTGGCAGAAAAAAACAGGCAGTTCTTTAGTGCCATTTCTTCTTCCTCTGAGGACGCAGAAAGCTTTGATGTCTGAAAACATACTCTGTATTTTTGCAGGAACTTGTGATTATTTTTTACATTTGTTCTATTTTTCACAAAGTGAAGGGACCATTTTGCTTTCAGGTCTTTGTGTAATTTTTGTGAAGAAATTGCAAATATAATTGAATTTTTTTGGGAACCCATGAATTCAAATGAAGCCACAATAAAGGGAACAGGGTGATTAAGGAATTGTGATTCATTTGTTGTACATCATTACAGCAAAAGCTTTGTTGCTGTATTCCTTGCAGACAAAGTCACTGAACTATGATTATACTTCAGAAAATGAAAGAGGACAAAAATAAAAAGGCAATAAAACAAATTAGTAGATGTCTTGAGGGACGTGATTATTACTGACTGACTATGTTTTGTATCATGAATGTTCCAAATGTCTGGCAGTTTAAATTAGACATCCGTGAAGGCAAAACGCTTACTGCTATCAAAATCTTTATTTCGCTGCTGCTGTTATATTCCCTTTGAAGTTCCAAATTGGCAAGAAAAAAAGTGAAATTGTCTTTTAATGATGTTTCTACAAGATAGTGTAAAACTGTTGAAATACCATCTTTTAAAAAAAAAAAAAAAGTCATGTGGGCATTTAAAACTTTTCTTTACCTTAATACTACTATTTAATACCCTGACTGATATGCTCATACTTTATGCCCATCATGATATTGTGTGGGATTTTGTACTCAGATTTGAAGCAGAATGGATAATTAGATTAGATTAGAGTAGATCACTCAACAAACAACATTTGGGGAAAGACCTCCCTAACCAACACTTTCTGTTTGGGTAAGCGAAGGCTGCAGGCAGTGAGCCACGCCACAGACGTGAGGGATCCTTCCGCAGGGATGGTACCTGGAGGTATTTAGTCTGCAGCAACTGGAATCTGGCTGGGAAGATGGTCTGCTGTCTGGCATGGTCAGAGCTGGAACCACGTGGTGTTCTTCCTTCTGCCCAGTCAGTGTTTAAAACCTGGTGTTTCTGTTACTAAAACATATTACCGCAAAATCCCACTGCCTGTCATAATGGTGTTGAGTGCTTGCCTTGCGTGAGATGAGTTTATGGACACCCAGCCCACCTTCTGTGGAACAAAGCAGTGAGCGCTGCTCCGCAGGCGCTGAGGGAAGCGGGCGCAGGCTGGAGTTCAAGCTCCTGTAGGTGCCCAGGAGGGCTGACCTTGGAGAAGTTGGATTGCGATACTTTTATCTGTCTATATGATATTATACAACCATTAATCTATCTACATAGCATTATACAGATAGCTAGGGTAAACAGGTTTTGTAGTGTTTTCTGCTTGGTTTAATACATCTTTGTTCTGTGTGCATCGTAGAAGAGTGTTGCTGTGTGGGCAGGCGGGGTTGGCCTCCTTTCGTTGCCCTGTAAGATTTGAAGGTGAGGTTGCCTTTTCTGATAGCAAGGTTGGAAACCCTCTGAGGCCCTGCTCTTTCCTTGGAGCAGGTTCATAAAGCGCAGAGACAAGAGGTGTGTGCTGGTGGGATACGAGTGCTGCGCTGGAGAGATTCCCTGGCAGTCTGCCGTCGCTCGGAGCCTGCTGCAGCCGCGTGCGGTGCCCCCATCGTCCTGGGACAGCCCTCGCCTTCCTAGGAGGCAAGGCAAAATGGAGTAGTTGGTTGGACATCAGTCTTATAACCAGTAACTGGATTGGAAAAGGAGAGGCTTTTGCCAGCATATTGCTGAAGTTCATAAATACGTGTTCTGTGATGTGCATCAGCTGCCTGCGAGCTCCGCGGGCGGCGGTGCCGGGGGGCGTTCCGGAGCCCCTGGTGCTCAGTGCTGGTAACGGTTTTCTCCTAATTTGACGTGGCACAGCAGAGAGCTGCTGCTGGGAGCAGCAGGGCAGAGCTGGTCCTGCTCTGTGCCAAGTGCCACCTCCTCCTGACGCTGCGGCTGGAGGAAATGCTTAGAAAGGGAAAAGCACTGACTCAGGGCTGAGGGAGAGGGGAAAAAACCAACCAAACTGAAACTGATAACTTGGTAATGGTAGGTGTGAGGTTTTGCTGGCAGAGTATAAATGGTAGCAGCTGGGACGGGGTTACTCTCACACACCTGAGCGGCACAAAGCAAAGTTGGATTTGGCTGGTGTGCAGTGCTGGCCCCTTCTGCTGCCTGGCACTGGGAAGGAGTGCGGCTGCTGGATGAGTCCCCGGGCAGCAAGGATGCAGGTTTGCCTTCAGGACTAAGACTGAGCTCCATGTTTGCGCTCCACGGCTGTAGAAGGGGTTTTGCACCTTCACATGGATGTGGTGCTGAGGAAGGGCTCTAGTTCAGCAAATTTTGATGCAGGGCGGGGAGTCTTGTCTCAGGGCAGCAGCAGCACTGTGAGCTGGAAGGACTTTTCTGTATGTGGAATAGTTTCTTTTTTTATAGAGCAGGTCAGAAAATGCTGCTGCTTCTCGCGTTCTTCCCTCCCCTACTACCATTTTTCAAAGCTGGTAGAATCTTTCACAAAGAAGGTCCATGTCTGATCAAACTTACTGAGTTTTGACCTCCTTTGTGTGTATTTTTCCTCCTTCCTACCTGTTTTTCCCTTGTTTGCATGCTTGCTTTTTTCTCAGTGGAAGAAAGCGAGACAAATAATTTTGTTTTACTAAAGATGCCCAATTGTTATGTGATTTTGCTTTTGAAGCCAAAGCTGTTTTAATAGTTTTTTGTGGAAAGCCTTTATCGTTTTTCAGTCTCTTCTGGCACAGCGGGATAGGGCTGCTGCATGGCTGCTGTGATTGTTCCTGAAATCCTTCAATCTGGGTAGCGCCTGCAAGAACCAGAGCTGGCTCACACCCTCTGTGCCAGGCAGACTGGCTGGGCTAGTCCGCAGATAAATACGCGGTTAGATTTGCTATCATCTCTGTCCTTCGTTATCTGGGTTAAAATGATTTCTTATGTCGGTGTTTGCTCCAAGAAAGATAACCTTTGACAAAGTATCAGATCTGTTGGAAGCCTTCAAAGTATTCACTAAAATATCATGTTCTCACCAAAGTGTTCTCAGCCAAGGATTGTGTAAGGTCATAGGTACAGTTGGGGACAAAAAAAAAGGCAAATTACATGGAAGCATGTGTGCTATGGATATATATATATTTTTATATAAAAGTCTATCTAAAAATAAGCCCACTGCCCCTGGACACAGCTGTAGTCCCCCACATTAGAGTCAGATACATCTGTGGAATTCAGCTTTTCTTTAGCAAAGGTGCTCACCAGCTGAGGATCTCTTGTCCTTCCTGTGTGTTGCCTCCTAAACCCAGTGGGATTTAGTGGTTAGTTGATTCGAAAGAATAATGTGTGTGAGCAGCATACTCTCACCTTTTCTGCTACAGAAGACAGTCTCTTCTGTCTGGGAGAAAAACATGTAGCTAGGTTTGCAAAGCTGTACGCAGAGTGTAATTCCTTCCTGACCTCTCTAATGTATGCTTGAAGCACGATACTTTGTTGACCTCATTACTTCATCTTGCATAACCAGTTATGCTCACAGTAACACAATCATACAGGGCTTTTGAAATTCTACATCTACAGGATTGGTTTCAATAGCCATAATAACGAATTTTATAATCCTTTGGAGAACAGCAAGGTTAGGAGATTAATGCAAAATTTGATGGTGAACTATTTAAAATAACTCAGTAAATTATCTAGACAAGGACATAGAACAGAAATAAAACACTGCTGAGCTTTTTTTTTTTTTTTTTTTTTTTATGTTGCTTATTTCTTGAGATCTGGTTCAATCCTGTCCTTCCTCTGCTATAACCTTACTACTGCAGCAGTAAGATTGTGATGTAACTTGCTTCTAAATCTCCTAAAATGAAGAACTTTATGTTTATATAGAGCTGTTGCTGTGGATGAGATGTGAAACCCGGCACTCTCCAAGAGGTGACGTGTCCCCCCATGGAGTGCCAACTGTGCGGCTCGGGAAGCACACAGGGCAGACGTTGATAAAGATGCAATGAAAATCAGTACCTTGTTATGAAATAAAATGTAATGGTGCGTGAAAGAACAAGTTTGCAGTGTAAGATGTCGAAGTCTTAAATAAGAATCTATTACCAGCCAAGCGTGAGGGAGAAAGTATTGATGACGTGAGCTGTGGGGATGGAAGTTGTCATCACCGACGCTGCCACCCTCCTTATCTCACCTGGCTTGGTCTGTAAATCTTGGAGTGAGCGCTCCTCGAGCCCCTGAGCACAGGTAAGCCCCGTGTGTTAGGGTACCTTCTAGGAAGCAGTGCAAGCTGTGCTCCCTCATCAGACCGAGAAATCGATTCTCCTGCCCTTTAGGACAATCATCACATTTTGGTGAATGTATCAAGAAACGGGGCACCACGGTTCAGCAGAGGTCTGGAGTTGAGGCAGGGAGGCAGCCTGATGTGGCAGGTACCTGTTAGTCTGGCTGTGGGAAACAAAAGCGGGGATATTTGTTTCTGAGCCCTTATCATGGCACACTGGCAAATACCAGTCCATTCTCAGTACCCTACGAACTGGAAAATACTGCTATTTTCAGTGAATTTATAGGTAGAAATACAGAAATTCAGCAGATGGTGGGAAGTCATCGTTCTCAGATCATATGGTCATACTTGTAACTGGAAGAGCAAAAAGCAGCTTTGAGGCTTTGAAACCAATGGTGTTACACCAATGTATAACAGCCAAGAGAAGTGACTAATTAAAAGTCACAGGCTGGAAACAGTTTTGGTTTGGGGTGTTATTTTCCCTCCCTAAGGTTAAATCTGTAACCTGGTGCGACTTTCCGCTTGCTGTAAATGGTACACGCGATAGCTAAAATACAAAATATCACGGCAGTCATTTGTAGGCAGCTTACCTTTTTCAGGCAAGCTAACTACGGTGATGTGTTCCTAGAAGCCTCACTCCGTAATGTGCACTGTAATGTGCTGCCTTTGATTCTCCGAGGGCTCCTGTGAGAGCTGAAGGCAGGGAACGCACTGCGTGCCTCACCCAAAGCAGCTGGCTCTGGGTCAGGGCTGGGGAATAACTCGCGTTCTGATGGAGCAAGGGATGCTGTCCTGGGGTTGTGCTGCTTTCTTTGGAGTTAGAATCACAGAAGGGTTTGGGTTGGAAGGGACCTTTAAAGGCCACACAGCCCAACCCCCCTGCAAGGAGCAGGGACATCTCCAAGCAGATCAGGTTGCTCAGAGCCCCGGCCAACCCTGTCCAGTATAGGGTGAAAAGTGTGGCTATTTTGTTATAATATACAGAAGCAATTTTTACCTCTTAGAATTATTTTTCTTTCAGAATATGCCAGCAACCTAAGAGGAATATATAAAATGTCTTGGTTTTTAATGCTGTTTAATTTTTCTCTCCAAATGTGCTTTTTGGTTGTGTTTTGTGTCCCAGCTCCTTCAGACCGGGCGGACCCACCTCTCATTCTGGATAAGTAAGCAGTGATATTCTCTCATCTCTCTCCTTGTTGAAGCAGGTATTAAAGGGTTGCGTGCTGTTTTCTTGTGCAGATATAGGGAGTGATTTTCTGAGCTTTGATTCAAATGGTTAGATCTCACAGGGGAAAGCTGCACCATTTCACATCAGTGCAATCACAAGGAGAATCTTGCCTGTTGTCTTGTAAGGTTTTCTCTTTCTGACTCATCTCAGTGAGATCCACCCCGCTGTGTGTTCCTGCAAAAAGCTAAATGAAAGGAAGGGTGATGTCTGAATAGTAGAGGGCTGCCAGCCCAGCCTGGTTACGACCGGATGGACGGTGCAAACTGGCCGCTGGCTGGTGTGCGGCAGGGCAGCCCGTGGCAGGGACAGATGGGACTGTCCAGCCGTGCAGGGCTGGCGTGGCTACCCAGCGTGCCCGCGCTGGCGGCTGGACGCTGTCAGCTATCGCCAGGTGCTTTGCTGAGCGGGGCATTAATAAAAGGTGTTTCTCTGTTGCTCTTTATTGCTTCTCTCGCCAGCACGTGTGGGTGGGTGATGGTAGATGTGAGAAAGGTGGTGGTACTAACTTGTTGCAAGGAAATGGGGGGAGGAATTAAGCTTGAGAGCAAGGTGTAGGGGATGAACTGTAGGTTCTGTCCACGGCTGCTGCTGAAACATTTGAACCGCTCTGTGTGTTGAATGGTCGCAGGGTCAGAGCGGTTGGGTGAGCGTTCCTGCTGGTGTGTCACCCATGGCGCTAGAAGGGATCGTGGCTGTAGCAGGTGGCAGCTGAGTCGCTGTGCATATGCCAGAGATCTATAGAGTGGATAATGAGGAAAAAAATAGATATTTTCCAGTTTGCCTTAATGGTGGTGTTACCTGTCTTGCCACAGTGTGCTAGGGAGTCGTGGAAGCATCCGCTCTGGTTGGTAAGTGCAGGCAGGAGACCTGACAAAACCCAAAGCAGTGGTTTATTGGTAGAAATTGCAGTTTGTTTTGCAGTTGGTGCTGTTCCCAGTTCCACTCTGTGGTGCTGGAAACGCAGATTTCAGGTGCCACTTCTGCTCTGTAAAGATGTATGGTGGCAATAGCTTGGCCTAGACAATTTTTTTTCTGTAAATCTCTTGTTGTATTTCCTTCACTTCATAACTGGAAATGAAAACCTCTTTGGTGGTAAGAATTCTTCAGTTCAGAAGCGGTTGGTGGCAGCTGGATGAGGTTATACCACTAGACACATTTTGAAGACTGCTAACTTCTGACCAGCTTTTCAGTGGGTGTTCAGAGCACTGCCGGTACCACTGAAGGTACCAGTTAGGCTGTAAAGCGTTCATGTTTGCCTTCCCAAACCTCAGTTACGCTCCCTTGCCAGCACAAGCTGACCTGGGGGCATCAAATTGTGCTACTTCAGCTCTCTTCCAGTGCAAGCAGTAAAATGCCTCCGTGGTGGATATAATCATAGCGGTGCACCAATGTTTCTGGAAGTGTGCCTGTTCGCATGCAAGAGACTTGAGCTCAGCTGCTCTACATCACACTTAGACTGGCATAGCCGTGCTCGCTGCTGGTTTAACTGTGTCAGCTTTAAAAAAGAAAGATTGTGTTCATTGTGTGATCGTTCTTTTTGACATTACACCAGGCCTGAATAATCTGTCTTGGGGTGGAAAATAGCATCAGTATAATGACAAGCAGTTTTTAGAGAGTGACCTATCTTGTTTCAGCTCTAATATGAAAAGTGCAATACATTTTCTCAAATACACTGTTCAGATTTGCATAGTACATCATGGTTTGTTGCTTCCTATTCTACTTTTTCATCTCTATGGCATCCTCATCTCTCTTTCACTGTCTTTGCTTCACACCTGGACGATGTAGCAATTTCCAGTCCACTGCGGTGTACATATCAGGGACACATCTAAGAAGAAAAACAATTTTCTTGTCCCCGTGTGGGCCCTGTCCCTACCGGTGAGTCCCTGTGATGGTGTACCATGTGAAGCAGCCCATGCTCACCATCCTAGTGATGTGTTGAGGAGGATGATAACAGGTGTTAGAAATGATGAGTATCAGAACATACCCAAAAGGTAGAAAGCAATACATGTTTCCTTTAGCAAGTACAGTGAGACCTTGGGTCCTGTGCCAAACCAGCAATTTCTGGTGACAATGGGAACTGCCCCCAAAGTGCTCATTTTTTTCTGTGCTTTAAGCCACTAAGTGTTGGTTTGAGATTTCATCTCAACTTCAAAGCAGAGCTTAGCTGGAACTGCAGAATTGAAGTGATTAGGATTAGTTTAAATTGCAACTTTTGTGTGATTTAGATTAAAAAATGTGCTGGTCTCTCGGGATCTGTTGAAACTTGAGAGCTCACATACTTTGGGAACCTGCTCCAAAGACTGGCTGAATAAGCAGGTAAGCACGAGTTTCTGCTAGAGAAGGTACTGGATCTTTTGTTTCACCATTACAGCTGAAAGCAGATTTCAGAAAATGCACTAATAACTTGTTTTCTGACGGGGCAGAAGCCGCAGCAGGATGCCAGCTGTGTCGAATGACCAAGCACCCCTCACATTTGGTAAATAACGGAAATCTGCACTTCACCAGCACATTGTGAAACAGGCTGAGCAGCAGCACCCTTATTGCATCTTTTTCTGTAGCAGTTACACACAAAAAATTGTGTTATAGCTTGGGACAAGAAAAGATGTCTCAGCTCAATGAATGCAGCCTCACATCACTCACTTGCGTCTCTTGCAGTAATTGTGTTATACTCTTTTTCATTAACTTACAGAAATAAATGGTTGCTGAAGGTTAAAGTAGAGCCAGTACTTACCTGCGTGGCTGCTGTGCTCTGGCCTCCAGCGCAGCAGTGCCTGCCGGCTGGTTCAGCCCTCCCCCTGCGCCGTAAAACCCACCGGAGGAGCACGCTGGTTTTCTACTCCAGCAAGCTGACAGCAGCGAGGAGCTTCTCCAGCTCTTGGACTAACATCAACTCCTGCACATGGTCCTTTCTGCAGGGCTTTTGTAGCCTGGCAAAGAGGAATGTCAATGGATAGGCTGGGAATTAATTGAATGGCTTTCCTTTGGTTTGTACCTGGGTGTGGGATGGTGGGAACATCATTTTGCTGCTTATTATGAGGGGAAATGTAAATACATGTTGTAAGATTACCAATTTCAATGCTACTTCAAGGAGGTGAAGTGGGACTCTCACTCCTGTGCAGAAGCAAACCTTCCAATGTTGCATTTTGCCACTTGGACTGGTTTTTGGATGCTTAGGATGGTGCGAATAGATGATGCAAGCTGGTAGGTGGGAAAATGATACAGGACTGCCGGTCTGGTAGCATTACAAATGTTATGTCAGGTGGCCAAACTGTGTTTCCGTCTCTCTGTACAAGTTATGTCAAGTTTAGGAAAATCTGTAACTTTGTATGGGCACTCTCTGATAAATATTTAGAGTTTTCTTTTTGTTTTGTAAATAAAGTGAAGAAAAAAAAGGTTTTTCTAAGAGACGGCTGCTTCAGCAACTGATTATCTGTTTATGTATTTTATCATTCATTTCTTAAAAAGTTTATGCTTAAGGCAAAAGATATGGCCATAGTGGATCAGAGTTTTTGAAGAAAGATGTTAATGTTTTCACTTGCATCACAAGTCGTATCAAGTATTCTTTTCTAATTATTTGCACGTGCCATTGCCACAAACAAATAGCAGAACTGCTTGTGTTGGCACAGCAGTTGCAGAGATGCTGGAACTTTTGCATGAACACTTGGTTATGTTCTGAAATGGTTTTCCTGACTTTGTGAAGTCACTTTGGCTATGCAGAGGATTATATAAATGGGAACTTTTATTATTACAACCCTTTGTTCACAGCTGCACCAAAACTTTGGAATATTTTCTCAGAAGTCACTTGTGAGAGGGCGGCAGTAATTGAGGTCAGATGAGCCGTACCTTTGATGAGCAGCGTGCTAGGAGCTGCATTAAGTGGTCAGCATCCATCTGGAGAGGAGGTTTTATCACAAGCCTTTGTTGCTGAATAATTAACTGTGCACTGGCTGCTGATGGTTCGGAGAAGTGGCTCCTGCCTTCTGAGTGGACTTCAGCAGTTTTTCCTACTGAAAGAAAGGTTCTGATGAGCTACTTTTATGTTTTCTGAAGACTTTTTCTCCCCACACTTTGGTAGCTAGCTAGGTTGGGGGGAGGGATACGTTTTGATTAAAAACTCTGTGAATGCACATTGCAGAAGGAGTCCTGGCTTCCCAGGAGCCGGGAATGAACCAGTTGGTGCAGCTGATGGGATAAACTGCCTGACTTTTCATCATCATCTTGCCCTTCTGTAAGGGAAAAGAGTTGAAGGTTTATAGGTAAGGCAAGATTCCTTCATTCCTTTGGCTGCAGCCAGGTCACTCTGGGGACACGAGGACCTGTGTCGCTGGTTTACCTGTGCTCCTGAACGCAGCCCCTTGGAAGCCCTTGTGCAACTGAAGCTTATTTTTTCTTTTAGCTTGTCTTTTTCACGTGCCCAAGATGATCCTTCAGATTTGTCTGTCTTACCGTGCTTTGTGTAATGTGACTCGGTCTCTCCAACAAGAGCCATTGCTTATTCCCCTTGGGGAGCACTGGCTGTGGCGGGGAGGTGCGTGAAAAGTCAGGAAAAATTTGTAAGTTTTTGCTGCTTCATTGTTCCTGTGGGAATTGCAAGAGGAGAAATAAGAGAAAATATGTTGTGCTGCAGGCGACTGCATTGCTAGAAATACTTAATTTGCTAGTAATTATGGGGTTATTTAACCAGTCTGATAGAACAAGTGCAGTTGTATGTTGTACAGTTTTGTATACAAGCAAGCTTTGTGTCCTGTTAGCTTGGTGTTCACTGTCTTTTTTCTTCTCAGCCTTGTTTCTAGATTTTCCTATATTTTCTCAGTAATAAGATGCCGAGCTTTTAGGTTATGTAATGTTCTTAGTGTTCCAACATTAATTTTTGATGAGTTGTTTTTATACTTGGTAAGCAGGCTTTTACCTGTAAGGAAGTCTTGATCTCAGAAAAATAAAATCTTAAAAATTATTTCCTGTATGAAACAGCTGAGCAACTGTTAATGTGAAATTAAGGAAAGAAACAAGCCAGTTACGTATATGCAGTAATAATTGAGGTAAGTTATGCCATGAGATGACGTGCCACTGAGCAGTTCCTTTTTGTAGCAGTCATAGAATATAAGTAAATTAAGTGAGCTTCAGGAGAAATCTTTGCACTTTCATAGAGTGACAGATTAAATTGTGCTAGAAAATCCCACAAGGTAATTTTTACATTTGTTATTTATTCATGTAGTAGTGATGGCAGGTGAATTTAAAACAGCAAAAGCAAATTCCTTCCTTCTTTTCCAGTCCAACCTGCCTTCCCTTATGCTTTTTCATGCTGTGCTAGTCACTAAGGGTCTGTGAGGGGCTATGAGTAATCAGCACCAGTATCTGGAGGCGTCATCTTTGCCCTTTCATTTCTGAGCCAAATTGTACTTTAAGCGAGGGAGGAAGATTAATGCTGTCATAATTTGTGTTAGTAGTTGGAGCTGAGGCATGGAGGAACAGAAAAACTCTACAGCCATACCTGTCAGAGGGGGGTGGTCACTGCAGACCCACTAGGATCTTACTGGGCAAGGCAATGGGGATGGAATTACTGGTACTCCGCAGAGCCACAGGTCCGGAGTTAGACGTGAGGCTCCTGGTCAGCTTCGCTTGTCAAAAATTGGTAGAAGCTGGAACCTGCAGAGAGCAGTTGGGTAAAGGTGGTGTGTTTGTTATTTCATAGCACAGCGAAGTTAAACAGCCTTCCAGCTGTTTGTTCAGTGTTAGTCATTCACTTCATCTGCACAGGCATGGCACGGCGTCAGAGTCACTTTGGTTTTTATTTAAGGAATGTTTTCTCTTTTATTAGAAATCCAGGGTATATTTGGATTGTTCTGTTGGTGTTCTCCTAGGTAGTTAGCATATTTCTTTCTGTGGGGAAATCTCAGAGGAGTGATAAGGCATCGCCCACCAGAAGTTCTCCTGTCAGCTCTGTACCAGCACCACCAGCCGGTCCAAACCGCAGGCAGCTATGCCTACTGCTGGCCTTTGAAACAGTCCATGGAGCCTCTCGTAGGGTTTGATTTATTTATTTATTTATTTTTTTAAAACTTCATTGAATGTTGGTCCACTGCATAATAAACCATAATAAACTGCCTTTCCTGTGAGCAACACAGGACTAGAATATTTGTGTTGGAAATACGGATTCTGCTCCCTGTAGTGTGGTACCTCATTGAATTTTTAGAAGCTGTCAGTGCAGGAAGCCCATAGGATTTTTAATAGTTTCCACTGTAGAGGGAAAGAGAGTTTGATCTCTGTGACTTGTGTGAGGCCATACAAATGAGTTACTGCCTGTGAACTGTCATTAACTTTCCTAACGGAAATGCATTTTATACCTTTCACTGCCAAATGAAATTCTTTGGCTCTCCTCGAAGGAGCAGCTTAAACCAGCCACGTTTCTTTTGGAAACCAGCTCAATCTTCCTGATGTGAGAGTATCCAATACTTACAGGAAGACTCTGCAGTTTCTGTTGTCTTTTTATTAAGCCAGGTTTAATACTGAGCTAATTACTGATTTCCAGCACTGTCTGCATAAGCTGGAGGGAGAAAAATAAAAAAAAACCAAACAAAACACAAATCACAAAACCAGCCTGATGGTCAAATTGAAGAGGAGATTTTAACAATATACGAATGTGAAGTACATAAAATGAATGGCATGTCAGGCTGCCTGCCTTAATTAACTGAACAGGCCCAGCCTCGTACAAGCAGTCTCCACACACGTCTGCTTGTGTTACTTTTTCTTTTCATTAGTCATTGTAGGGCACTGGACAAGAGGACAGTTTCCCCTGGATGTTCTTTGAAGCAGAAATAATTAAAATATCTGTTTCTGATCTGTGGAGGCTTTCAAGCTAAGAATGCAACTCTCTCACCTTTTCATGTAATGCAAGAGCAGGGAAGCTCAAAGCTGGAGGATAAGATGAGCGTTGTCACGTCTAGGAAGACGGTTTTCATTGTAAAATTGGGTAGCGCAGACTGGAAGTATTTTGGTCAACAAGAGGAAAGCCTACTGATGTGCCATCCGCTGCGACTAGATGAGACCAGGAGCTGCCTGTGTGTGGGAGTCCTGCCGTGCAGAGAACCGATGAGATGAGATGTGACGGAGAGTTTCCACTGCTTAGGGAAAGCAATAAAACCATGCTCCCTGCCAGCGTGACACAATGAAAATAATCCCTGCTGGCAGCAAATTTGGAGATCAGTATGACTGTGCTGCTTAGATACAGGAAGGTATTTGCAAAGGCTAATTTCAGGCTGGTGAGGCTCATCTCTCCAGGGGCCTCTGTAAAGAAAGCGGAGGATGAGCCGCCCCTTCGGAGAGGGACTGAGAGCAGGAGCCCAGTTTAGCTGGTGTGAATCACCCTCCAGAGCCGGGCTCTGGCCGTTGGCGACACAGAGGAGTCTGGAGAGAGCCTGCTTGTTGGGTGGCAGATAACCTGTGCGAATACCCTCCGTGTCTTAGGAAAAAATCCAGCATGCCTGGATCCATATCTGTTCCATATGTAAAATGGAGCTGTTCAAACACATTTCACCTGCTATTGTATTACCTTCAGAGCAGCCAGCCCTCAGAGGGATAACTGCCGGCCTCTCCTGTCTGCTTCTGTAGTCTGACCTTCAGCCCAAGTGCTAGAGATGTGTGCCATGCTGTGCAGGTCCTCCTCGGGTCACACGGAACGGGACGTTGTCCTCTGATAGGAAAAGAGGAAATTTTATGCAATACACTGTGATCAGTCACTTTTTTTTTTTTTTAAACTATGTCAAGCGCTTTGAAGTAGAAGGACAGAATTAACACTGTTTGTGCAGTGCTATTTCTCTCCCTTGTGAGTCTCCGTGATGACACAGCCTTCAGTTACGTGATTACGGAGTATTTCTTCCACAGGGCGCCGTTCAGTGAATGGCAGCTTGAGCTTGTTCGGTTTTTCTTTGTGCTCATCTCGGTGCCTGTGCCCCCCAAACCAGTTTCTGCACATCTCTGCTCTCAGCTGCGTGCCGTTGCAGCCACCTTGGAGGCCTCCCTGCGCGTGAGATCCTCTCACTGCGCGCCACACACGCTCGGTGTTCAGCAGTTGGAAAAATAGTAGGTGATGTCAGAAATCTTTGAGTGCGTTATATCATCCGTAACACTGCGTATATATTTGTGAACAGAAGAAGAGCTAACTCACAGTAACATGTTTCTCACAGTAACTTAATTTCATTGTAAAATCCACTTTATATTTAGACATCAATTGAAAATGTTATTTAAAGTCTGGTATTGAGGATGTCATTTGAATTTTGGACATGATCAACTTGGACAGCTATCTCTCTGACCTTTTATTGCTCGCCTGTGGGAAATACAAATTCTGTCCTGTGCAGAGTCAATGCTGGACTCTGCCGCTCGCCTTTGCTTAGGGCAAACCCCTTTCTGTGGCTCCTGATGAAGAGGAGGCACAGACAGCCATCAGACATGGCTTGCTGCTAGCTCACCCGCTGGCTGGAATGCCAGTCACTTCCTAGAGCTGTTTTGATTCCCCAAGTCCAGCCAGGAATCCCTCTCCACCATTTCAGATTGTAACGTCAATGGCAGGATTAGAAGCCTGAAGGAGTTTGACAGCACGAAAGCATGACCTTTTTAGTAAACCAAAGTGAATATTTGTGGTTGGTTTTTTTTTTGTGAGACGTTGTGAGAGGGCAATGGGATGTATTAACTGGGTCTGGGTGGCTTTTGAGGCCTCCTAGGTTGGAGTGGCAGCTTGACTGATGGGTTTCAGACTGGCAGTGGTGAAGTGACAAGCCAGTGCCTCCGTAGAGACTGCGGCGTAGCTTCAGGCGAGGAACCTGGGAGCAGCATCCCCTCCTGCCAGCACAGCGCATGCTGCCACCCATGGCGTGTAAAGCAGGAAAACTGCGGCCCCTGGCAGGAGCTCTGGAAAAAGTGTGCAACAAACCCTAAAAACGCAGAGAGAAAAAAGCAGTTTAACTGCAACATGTTTGAGGGTATCCTATCACCTGGACTCCTGCTCAAAAGAGGCTTCTCCAGCCTGGAACAGGCTGCAGGCTGTCAGAGCAGAAAGCAAGCGAAGGGGGATTTGCATCGCCAAACCACACGTCGTGTCTTCTCACAGCTTTAAAGCGAAATGAAAGGAGCACATCTGCGCCATGAAGCAAACCTACTAAAATCACAACTACAGAACTTAAAAAACAAACTAGAGAAAATGTTTATAAGAAATGTCTTAACTTTATTTTAGTAGCTTTTAAGTATAATGTCTATGGAAGGCTGGAATATAAGATGACCCAACTGTGTAATTAGTCCAAATTCATTAGAAGCATAAATGATAGGAAGGGGGAAAGAACCAGTAATGGCTGAACCAGCGACTGTCTCCTGCGGGGAAGAGCCACAGCAGCCAAGTGCCTTATATTGCAGCTCAGAGGCTGTCGTGTGTACCTCATGGGTACGTGTTTCCATGGAAATTTTTTATTTCAGGGGAGACTGAAAGTCTTTGTAAGAAATGGAAAAAAGTCATCTGAAAACTATAATTTGAGAGTGCTGCCTTGGAATAATAATATAAATACCCCAGAGCCACAGAGAGCCTGCTTTGGCGTGGGAGCCAAGTGACATCTCTGTGCGCATCTCAAGTGTTTAATTAGAGCAGAGCAAAACCAGCTAGAGGAGAGCGTGTTCGGCTACCCCTCCACCGCCTGCCTAAAACATGAAACAGCTCTTCGCACTTGATTCATGTGCCTTGAGCTTGGCTTAGGGAAAATAATTTTCCCATGTTAATATTTTGATTTTCAACGATGTAATGGCTTTTGGAAGGAAATATTGATAGTTTTCCAAGCTTCTGCTGCATAGGCATGATTTCAGCAGTGGGATGTGTGCTGCTGAGAAGCATCTTTGCTGCACATGACAACTTCTCAACACTTTCTGAAGTTTATATTGTGTACTTTTTCAATGACTTTTGGATTTTGTGTGCTTTGGGTTTAATGCTTTTATCCCTGGAGCAGCGCATTCAGTGGTATTCTAAACAACTTCAGTGTGTCTGCCTCTTCCTGCTGTAGATGAAAAACTGTTCAAACAGATGGAGATGATGTTCCACCTGTGCAACCAAAGATCAGCATTGTCATTAATATTTAAGAAGCCCTTAACTGGGGTAGCAGAGCAGGGAAGGAACGGGAACGGTGTGTTGAGTGGTTTTAGAAGTTGATCTCCAGTAGACGTTGTGGTACTTTGAGGGAACTGTGTTCCCAGTGTTTGGAGTGTGCTGGGGCCGCAAGAGCTGCAGTGGAGAATTCGGCTCACCTGATGTGCTCAGGGACTGTATGTGATGCTCTAACTGTGGGCACACCAAACAGTATGGATAACTTTTACACCAAGTAACCTTTAATACTATCAATGTATAAAATCTGCTGCTCGGTTAATAAACAGCAAGAGGATGAATTATTGAAGAAGTTAATTGGGTTTAATACATATTAGTTCTGTTAAGCTGCAGTAATATTTGTGCTGCAGATGTTATAATGGAAAAGAAAGTGCATCTCCTGCACTGTGCAGAGTTCCAGTATGAAGCCAGTGATGAGCCCATGGAGGTCCCTGGTGCCAGTTGGAGGAGGGAGTGTGCCCTGGGTGCAGGGGCTGCTGTGGTGCCATCTGGGCAGGCCAGCCCACAAACTGGGGTGAGGCTTTCTGCAAACGGTGTTCTGAAGTCTGTGTGCTGATGGCTGGCAGAGACACCCAGCAACAGATGAGACTGGAAAGATCATAATTCCCATTGCCTGTTTTGCTTCCTCCCGGCCACCCCTGTGTACCACTGGAGAGAGGTAGCCCAGGCTGGGACTGTGTGACAAAGATGTGTGTATCTAGTGGGATTTCCTGGAGAGTGCAGAAAATGTTAGTCCAAGTGGTTGGGGCATTTGTCTGTGATCCGTGAATAAACACGGCAACTAGGGACGGTTGTGGATGGCTGAGGAGAGGTTGTTACTACACTCATGTTTAAGAATGGCAAGGGGAAGGATTGGGGTACAGGAGGCCACCCAGCCTTTCCTTAGTCCCTGCAGGGAGCTTGTCCTCTTGCAGACCGTTCCCAGACCTGGGAGGAGAAGGAGGCAGTCGGGAGCAGTAGCAGATGGGGTGTGGTGTATAACTTGCTGTGATGAAAGGACTGTGGGGAAGGAGCGAACACCCAGACTCTGTTTACTGCCTCCAGCAATGCCAGCATTTATATTCCTGTCAGATCAGGCCCCCCTTCAAGCTGATGTGATATCTAAGTTATTTTAATAATTTCTTAAAATCTGTAATTGACACCTTTGATTTGATAATGAATTTTACCTATAAAATTTAATGTGAGTATTGGAAAGGATAACTTTATTAGTAGCTTTGGTTACCTGATGTAGTCCAGCAAGAGATTCCTGCAAGGTTAATTGAGTGTGTAACTCACAGCTGGCTGAGCTCAGTGCTGGGAAAGGGAAGAGAGAACCAAGGGGATCCTCAATTCGGAAACCAGTGAGTGTCTTTGGATTCCATCACCTCCAGGTGCAGCAATGCATCTGAAGTCAGCAGCTCCCCAGCTGTGGCTCTGGCAGCAGCAGGACCCTGGAAGAGGCAGGTGGCAGCTGCCAGCTCTTTGCTGGGAGGAGGGACCCTGCTGTGGT
>WHYT01016962.1:173291-188405 GCA_009806455.1 Tetrax tetrax
ACACGGAACGGGACGTTGTCCTCTGATAGGAAAAGAGGAAATTTTATGCAATACACTGTGATCAGTCACTTTTTTTTTTTTTTTTTAAACTATGTCAAGCGCTTTGAAGTAGAAGGACAGAATTAACACTGTTTGTGCAGTGCTATTTTTCTCCCTTGTGAGTCTCCGTGATGACACAGCCTTCAGTTACGTGATTACAGAGTATTTCTTCCACAGGGCGCCGTTCAGTGAATGGCAGCTTGAGCTTGTTCGGTTTTTCTTTGTGTTCATCTCGGTGCCTGTGCCCCCCAAGCCAGTTTCTGCACATCTCTGCTCTCAGCTGCGTGCCGTTGCAGCCACCTCAGAGGCCTCCCTGCGCGTGAGATCCTCTCACTGCGCGCCACACATGCTCGGTACCTGCGTGCAAGGTGTTCAGCAGTTGGGAAAAATAGTAGGTGATGTCAGAAATCTTTGAGTGCGTTATATCATCCATGACACTGCGTATATATTTGTGAACAGAAAAAGAGCTAACTCACAGTAACATGTTTCTCACAGTAACTTAATTTCATTGTAAAATCCACTTTATATTTAGACATCAATTGAAAATGTTATTTAAAGTCTGGTATTGAGGATGTCATTTGAATTTTGGACATGATCAACTTGGACAGCTATCTCTCTGACCTTTTATTGCTCGCCCGTGGGAAATACAAATTCTGTTTGTCCTGTTCAGAGTCAATGCTGGACTCTGCCGCTCGCCTTTGCTTAGGGCAAACCCCTTTCTGTGGCTCCTGATGAAGAGGAGGCACAGACAGCCATCAGACATGGCTCGCTGCTAGCTCACCCGCTGGCTGGAATGCCAGTCACTTCCTAGAGCTGTTTTGATTCCCCAAGTCCAGCCGGGAATCCCTCTCCACCATTTCAGATTGTAACGTCAATGGCAGGATTAGAAGCCTGAAGGAGTTTGACAGCACGAAAGCATGACCTTTTTAGTAAACCAAAGTGAATATTTGTGGGGTTTTTTTTTTTGCTGTTGTTGTTGTGGGGTTTGTTATTTAACTGCTACTCCCTTCACCAAACCCAACAGGCAAAAAAGAGGAATGCTGAAGTAACAGTTCCATCACTTGCAACCCCGATATATGATGCCTTTGGCTCCTGCCTATCTGAATTGCCCCTCTGAATTCAAGTTCCTCCTGTCTCCCCTGGAGCTGTTAACGAAGCCACAGTACCCCTGTGCTTCCAGCTACGGCCTATCAGCTCTGCATCTTTCTTAAAAATCTGCTAAATAGGGAAGAATGTTGCAAGCTGCATTATCACGTGAATATACGCTACAGGGAGAACACGTGCTCTCTGGTGTGCAGTGACTGTGTGTGTTGGTACACGTCCCCTCAAAGAGCTCCCCTGGACCCTGCCCAGGCAAGTGGCTCATTTCCCTGTGACAGACCCTGCTCTTGGTGTGGGTCCCATCGCGAACCCCGTGGCTTTGGTTGCCTGTGTTCACTTCTAAATGCGAATGTTGTACTGCCGCATGTTGCTTATCAGTAAGGCAGGAGTTGTTTCTCTACTTTTAGACAAGGATTAACTGAGTACACTGGCAAGCCTGCTTTCAGAGAGCAGGGAGGGCAGTTAACCGCATCTGCACAGCCTGCGTTAGGGAGGCTGATGGCGAGGAGAGGGGTCCTGTGTGTTCTCTGAGGATGTGCCCCTCCAAAACTGGCACAGAGTGCTCTGCTTGTCAGCTCTGTCTTCACAGCAGTATCAGGGTAATTTCCAGAGGGCATCTCTTGCAACCATGAAGAAGAATAGAGCAGGCAGGAAGAATTTTGACACCCGCAATTTTTCTCTCACATTATTTTCCAGTTCTAATACTCCAAAGAAAACAAAATGGGCCATTTCATGGTGATTTCTGGAATTGAAGGCTGCGCCTCCATAATCTGTCCTAGGTTAACAAAGGGAGAGCACTCTCCTCTGCAGTGCCCCATAGGAATGGAGACATTCATCTCTTGGATTTGTTGGCGCTAAGCAAGAGCGTCAGCACTCAGAGGGACTGGCAGTGTTCCCTCATGGTATGGCAAGAGGGGCAGAAGGTAAAGTCTTCAGAAACTCCTTCCGTCAGAATTGCTTACCTTAGCTGAGAATGAAACACAGAGGAAGGAAATGGAGAGGAGGTATCTGGCTTCACAAGGCACAGCAGGAATTGCTCTCTTGGAGGAGAGCCCCAAATCAACTGGATTTCCCATCCTGTGACACAGAAGGAAATAGAGTCTAGAAGGGAATGGTGATGGTGTCTGCCTGCAATGGGGATGGTGTCTCGCCAACCTCGTCTTTTTGACATCTTTGACATCCTTGTCAGGATGTCAAACGTTGTGAGAGGGCAATGGGATGTATTAACTGGGTCTGGGTGGCTTTTGAGGCCTCCTAGGTTGGAGTGGCAGCTTGACTGATGGGTTTCAGACTGGCAGTGGTGGTGAAGTGACAAGCTAGTGCCTCCGTAGAGACTGCGGCGTAGCTTCAGGCGAGGAACCTGGGAGCAGCATCCCCTCCTGCCAGCACAGCGCATGCTGCCACCCATGGCATGTAAAGCAGGAAAACTGCGGCCCCTGGCAGGAGCTGTGGAAAAAGTGTGCAACAAACCCAAAAAACGCAGAGAGAAAAAAGCAGTTTAACTGCAACATGTTTGAGGGTATCCTGTCACCTGGACTCCTGCTCAGAAGAGGCTTCTCCAGCCTGGAACAGGCTGCAGGCTGTCAGAGCAGAAAGCAAGCGAAGGGGGATTTGCATCACCAAACCACACGTCGTGTCTTCTCACAGCTTTAAAGCGAAATGAAAGGAGCACATCTGCGCCATGAAGCAAACGTACTAAAATCACAACTACAGAACTTAAAAAACAAACTAGAGAAAATGTTTATAAGAAATGTCTTAACTTTATTTTAGTAGCTTTTAAGTATAATGTCTATGGAAGGCTGAAATATAAGATGACCCAACTGTGTAATTAGTCCAAATTCATTAGAAGCATAAATGATAGGAAGGGGGAAAGAACCAGTAATGGCTGAACCAGCAACTGTCTCCTGCGGGGAAGAGCCACAGCAGCCAAGTGCCTTATATTGCAGCTCAGAGGCTGTCGTGTGTACCTCATGGGTACGTGTTTCCATGGAAATTTTTTATTTCAGGGGAGACTGAAAGTCTTTGTAAGAAATGGAAAAAAGTCATCTGAAAACTATAATTTGAGAGTGCTGCCTTGGAATAATAATATAAATACCCCAGAGCCACAGAGAGCCTGCTTTGGCGTGGGAGCCAAGTGACATCTCTGTGCGCATCTCAAGTGTTTAATTAGAGCAGAGCAAAACCAGCTAGAGGAGAGCGTGTTCGGCTACCCCTCCACCGCCTGCCTAAAACATGAAACAGCTCTTCGCACTTGATTCATGTGCCTTGAGCTTGGCTTAGGGAAAATAATTTTCCCATGTTAATATTTTGATTTTCAACGATGTAATGGCTTTTGGAAGGAAATATTGATAGTTTTCCAAGCTTCTGCTGCATAGGCATGATTTCAGCAGTGGGATGTGTGCTGCTGAGAAGCATCTTTGCTGCACATGACAACTTCTCAACACTTTCTGAAGTTTCTATTGTGTACTTTTTCAATGACTTTTGGATTTTGTGTGCTTTGGGTTTAATGCTTTTATCCCTGGAGCAGCGCATTCAGTGGTATTCTAAACAACTTCAGTGTGTCTGCCTCTTCCTGCTGTAGATGAAAAACTGTTCAAACAGATGGAGATGATGTTCCACCTGTGCAACCAAAGATCAGCATTGTCATTAATATTTAAGAAGCCCTTAACTGGGGTAGCAGAGCAGGGAAGGAACGGGAACGGTGTGTTGAGTGGTTTTAGAAGTTGATCTCCAGTAGACGTTGTGGTACTTTGAGGGAACTGTGTTCCCAGTGTTTGGAGTGTGCTGGGGCCGCAAGAGCTGCAGTGGAGAATTCGGCTCACCTGATGTGCTCAGGGACTGTATGTGATGCTCTAACTGTGGGCACACCAAACAGTATGGATAACTTTTACACCAAGTAACCTTTAATACTATCAATGTATAAAATCTGCTGCTAGGTTAATAAACAGCAAGAGGATGAATTATTGAAGAAGTTAATTGGGTTTAATACAGATTAGTTCTGTTAAGCTGCAGTAATATTTGTGCTGCAGATGTTATAATGGAAAAGAAAGTGCATCTCCTGCACTGTGCAGAGTTCCAGTATGAAGCCAGTGATGAGCCCATGGAGGTCCCTGGTGCCAGCTGGAGGAGGGAGTGTGCCCTGGGTGCAGGGGCTGCTGTGGTGCCATCTGAGCAGGCCAGCCCACAAACTGGGTGAGGCTTTCTGCAAACGGTGTTCTGAAGTCTGTGTGCTGATGGCCGGCAGAGACACCCAGCAACAGATGAGACTGGAAAGATCATAATTCCCATTGCCTGTTTTGCTTCCTCCCGGCCACCCCTGTGTACCACTGGAGAGAGGTAGCCCAGGCTGGGACTGTGTGACAAAGATGTGTGTATCCAGTGGGATTTCCTGGAGAGTGCAGAAAATGTTAGTTCAAGTGGTTGGGGTATTTGTCTGTGTTCCGTGAATAAACACGGGACGGTTGTGGATGGCTGAGGAGAGGTTGTTACTACACTCGTGTTTAAGAAAGGCAAGGGGAAGGATTGGGGTACAGGAGGCCAACCAGCCTTGCCTCAGTCCCTGCAGGGAGCTTGTCCTCTTGCAGACCGTTCCCAGACCTGGGAGGAGAAGGAGGCAGGCGGGAGCAGTAGCAGATGGGGTGTGGTGTATAACTTGCTGTGATGAAAGGACTGTGGGGAAGGAGCGAACACCCAGACTCTGTTTACTGCCTCCAGCAATGCCAGCATTTATATTCCTGTCAGATCAGGCCCCCCTTCAAGCTGATGTGATATCTGAGTTATTTTGATAATTTCTTAAAATCTGTAATTGACACCTTTGATTTGATAATGAATTTTACCTATAAAATTTAATGTGAGTATTGGAAAGGATAACTTTATTAGTAGCTTTGGTTACCTGATGTAGTCCAGCAAGAGATTCCTGCAAGGTTAATTGAGTGTGTAACTCACAGCTGGCTGAGCTCAGTGCTGGGAAAGAGAAGAGAGAACTAAGGAGATCCTCAATTCGGAAACCAGTGAGTGTCTTTGGATTCCATCTCCTCCAGGTGCAGCAATGCATCTGAAGTCAGCAGCTCCCCAGCTGTGGCTCTGGCAGCAGCAGGACCCTGGAAGAGGCAGGTGGCAGCTGCCAGCTCTTTGCTGGGAGGAGGGACCCTGCTGTGGTCCTCTGTGGTGCAGAGACCCCTGCTGAGGGCCTGGGGGCCGTTCGACCCCTGGTTTGCTCCCCAGCCGGTACCCACTGGCAGGATTCAAAGCAAAGAACAGAGTCACAGCTTGTAGGTGAGATGCACAGATGGAAATGAAGTAGTAGATACTGATCAAAGTGAGGAAGGGAATACATCAAGGTAAGGAATGCTCTCTTGCCTTAGACAGAATAAGTTCTGAGGGACAGATGTTTTCTGTGTTGAGAAAGAAAAATGAGATTAAAACCTAGGCAGGAAGAGAAGTCCATACTGAGATGTCAGCAGGAGAAGTGAGGGCGATGGAAAGAGGAAGAACACAGCAGGTGAGGTCTAGGGGAGAGATTTAGGTGGGGGAAACAAGAATTGAAAGTGAAACAGAAATTTTAAAAGATTGTAGGAAAAAAAAAAGATGGAAAAAACAACTTTGAAAAAATAAAAGGTGCTTCCGAGAGATCCTGCCAGTCATATTGCATGAGGGTGGGTGACAAATGGTCTGTGTGTGTGTGTCAGAGGACCATGTTTGCTGGGGTTTTTTGTTTTATTTTGAATTTTAAGGTAGGCAATTCTTTTGAATGAGGTGAGTTTGGGAGTCTGTTCTTAATGTTCACAGTACAGTAAGAAATCTTTAATATAATACATCTTATTGAGCAAAACTTGTAACGTCTGTTTAGAAAAAGACCCTTGAACCATTTGTATTTGCATCCAGTTTAAACTGGCCAACGCTGCACTGCGCGTATGAGAGAGGAAAGACTGGCAGCACGCTGGCAACGCTGGCGTTTTGCGCGCGGCTGAACTCGCAGCACGTTGGGTGCCTGAGCTAGGTACACGTTGGGTGCCTGAGCTAGGTACACGTTGGGTGCCTGAGCTAGGTACACTTTGGGTGCCTGAGCCTCATGGTTTCGGTACGCAGAGCAGTGGGGAGTGAAGCTTGCCTAATGGGCATTGCTCAAGCTGTCTCTACCCAAATAATGTGCTTCAAAGAGAAGCCTTCTTATGTGCAGTCATTTCCCATAATCTTTTCAGTGCTGCAAGGCAATATATGTCAAGAGATTTCCTCGTATTAATCTAAATAGAATTATTAATAATTAAGACAACCTAGTCAAGTCAAAATAAATTTAATGGCTCATATTTAATATTCTTGTTAGAGTCCTTATGAATCAGGCAGAAATGTTAGAAAAAAATTCAACTTAGCATATGTCAGCAGTAAATAATAGAAGCCTGGATTGCACCCAAGTCAGGTCCAAAACTGATTAATAGCAGGAACTGGCTGTAAGTCTTCCCTGAAGTCTGATGGATTTAAGACTTTGCTAAATCCAGTGTAGGATGCAGAGTGGTGTCTTTAAAAAGTCCAGCACCCCAGGAAGCGGATGCAAAATCCGTAGTTGTTAGCATATCTTGTCAGCCTGGATGCTGCTTCTCTTTAGATATTGTGTGGTCATCAGTATTCAGTGCTTCTGGCATTCCCAAAGTGCTGGCTCTGACTGAAAGCAGACCACGTTAGAGCAATACACGCTTTTTAAAGTGCTGAAAATAAGCAGGGAGCTGTAAAATAACATTTACTAAGTGCTTGTTGCACAGTGGGGCGATGCAGAAGTTGAGGGGTTCAAAGATCGTGCCCCAGGTAAGGGGCTCTGTGTGTGGCAGTAGGTTTCCCTTTGCAGTGTCTTTGGCTGTGAGCCTCACAAAAGTGCTGGTTTGGTGGTTTGACCTCATGTTCTGGGAATTCCCATGTTTTGGCAAATTTCTGTTCAGTGTTTTAGAGTGTCTATGAAACGTGGCTACACAGTCATAAGGAGCCACCATAAGTCTCTAAAGATTTGTGGTCACATTGTATTTCTCAGAAATCAGTCACAGCATCGTGATGAACGGCTGTAAGCCAGCTGTAAGGCCGAGCTTTGGAGCTGACAGGCTCCCAGAGCTGCGCTCCCTCCGCCTGCCACCTCTGGGGTGAGCTTTTCCAGGAGCGCGGCTCAGGTCGGAGAACTGGCTCCGTATTTCTAGCAGAAATTAGGATTTTGTGCGTGTTGTGTGAACGATGCAAACTTTTCAGGCCTCGGATTGGTGTGTTTGTGCTGGGCCATGCCCAAGGGGTTTTCCTTGCTGCTTGCATCCCTGTCTGGTGGACTTGTAGCCTGGGCATCACACAAATAAAGGACGTGAATTCCGTCACTAAGCATCACAACTTGTAACACATTGAACAGCTGGGATGCAAACGAGCGCTGAAGAAATTAAGTGAGGTGTTCAGGGTCAAGCGGTGATTTTCTAGACAGTGACAAACGACTCTCCAGATCTTGGGTTTGTGCAGCAGTAACGAGTCAGGAGGTGACCCGGTCAGGCTCTCCACCACCACAGCCTCACCAGTGGCTGTCTGCTCCAGCTGCCATGGTCCTGCTCCCCCAACCACCTTGGGCCTTTACATAGGGGTCTGACTAACAGGAGCTGTCTCCCTCTTATTTTTTTATTTTAAATGATAATTAGTCTAGCACAGCTGATTATGTGATTGCTATTGAAATGGTTTATCTGGCTTGCAGTACATTTTTCAAATATTTCCTTTCCAGATACCTGCTTTAACGGCTTCCGAGCGCTCTTTTCCAAGGTTTTATCTATAAATGATCTTGACCAATATACCTTCACTTAATTATTGCTGTAACTACTTCAGTGGATTAAGAGAATGTACCTAATGTGATATATTTGCATTTTAATAACTCAGTTGATATTCCCTCATTCAGATGTCTATTTTATAGAAAAAAGAAAGGTCTCAATTGGTTTGAATAGAGCCGCAGCCACGTGGACCGACAGCTGGCTGCGAGGTTTTACACAAAGGCAGCGCATTGACGTGGGGAAGGCTTCGGGTGGAGAGCTGCCAGAATCAATTGCAGGACGTGATTCAAGTTCGCTGCTGATGGGAAAGATGAGTTAAGCAGGGCGTTTATGACATTTGCAGATGCTTCTAAATTGGAAGACCTTGGAACACCAATGAAGAGAGGGAAATTGAAAAGGCATCAATGATCATTAGAAAAATGAGTGGAATATCTTTTAAGAACTGATTCATTTTAGGAAAAAAAAAAAGAGCAAGTATTTCTAAAGGAAGATTGCCACACAGCTCTAACAGGGAAGGAGAAAGGTTATTAAAACATTGATTGATTTGATTAATATGAAGACCAATAGCATTCCAGATACCTAAAATAGCCCAGTAGGACCTTGTAAGAATTTGCATTTGCTGATGATGACCATAAAAGTTCAAATTTCTTTATTGCTTTAAGGTTACTTTTCCCATTGGTTCACTGAAGTGCCCACAGATCTGATCTGTAGACACCTGAGTGGTGAGCAGCTGATAAGTTTGCCACTAACATGTGACTACGATCATGCTATAATGAAATCATTTAATTGCTTTTTGTTTATTGAAGAATGAGTGGTACAATAACTAGTTGTTTTCTGTTCTTTTTTAAGAATGAAAAAAGTATAACAGACATTTTCCTTCTGGCTTCACAGAAGGAAATTTCTTTACTAGGAGTGTTCCACCGTAACTCGAAAACGGTAACAATCCCGAGGCCCTGCAGTCGCCTTGCAATCTTTATAGTAAAAAGGAGCCAGAGATGCACATGATGCCTGTGCAACACGCAACTCTGGCTGGCTGGCTGCAGACTCGTGTCGGTCCGCGTTAGCTGTGGTGTGAAGTTTTTATATGAATTGAAAACTTTATGTTCAGCACAAACAAGTGATGCGGAATTCTGTGGAAATACATAAATAAATGTTTGAAATCAGGCATATTCCATTTCTCATGCTCTGTGGCGTACTTATGGGCAGATGGTGAGACCTCCATATGCTTAGAGCAGTAACAAGTAACCTGTAAAAATAACAGGGGTGATCCAATCAGGGCCTGCTGTGTGTGCCGGGAGCAGCTGAGTTGTTTTTCTGATAGCAGTGGAGGTGGCATTTGCAGTTCCCTTCACTGGCTGCTGGTGATTAAACTTCTAATCAACAACAATGTTCCTGGAAGATTTTAATTACGTTTGATCCTTCTAGGCTGTGTTGATATCACTGAACTTTTAAAAAGCCACCATCACCTTCCACAGAACTAAAAACGACATTCTGCCGTGCAATTTTGAGCTGACATTTTTATAATTACAGAGAAAAAACGGCATAAAAATAATGTTTGTGCTGAGGGCTGGAGCCTCAGGCTGTCCCTGTGCAGTGCCCCTGCGTTAGAGCTCTGGAGCTGGGCAGCGCTCTGCAGAGCCTTGCTGCAGAAATGAGGTGGGGATTTGGGGGAGAAGGGCTGAAGGACAGAAATGTCTTTCGCAGAGCTGTGGCCGCTGTTTGCAGCTCTGCTGTGGGCATGCCAAGGCGGCTGCTGCTGCTACTGCTGTGTTTCTGAAGCGCGGTGAGAAGTGCTCATCGGTTGGTGTAACAGTAACTGTCAGGAGGACCAGGAGACTTCAGCAGAGCATCTGCAGGCACAGTGAATGGGGTGAGTGCTGTGAGTTCTCCTGCGGAGGTTTCACACTGACTTAGTGTATCAAACCCAGATGCTGAAGCTGATGGCATTGTGATTCCTGTTCTTGTGTGCTTTCCTTTCTGTTGAAAGCTATTTACAGATAAGTATTCCTGACTCCGTAATATCCTATCCCATGCCATTGTTTCTGGAGAAAAGTACAAATTGTATGTGTACGGCACTTCTGCACCTTGTACCAGCATGGACTAGACTTCAGAAATAAAAGGAAGTAACCATGCCAGGATATTTATTAATGAGATGTTAGTATTGACATTTTGGAGTAACTTGGGAGAAGTATTTCTTAAAGCTAGCTAAATTGACCAGTTGTGTTTATTAGCAAATGTACCTAACTTTGAAAAGCGTTGTAGCGTTAGCTGTGCGTTAGTGGTGTGTTTTACTGAAGTGTTCTGCTGTTCCAAGCAGCCTGAGATGCAGTAATGTCAGTGAGGAAAAACACAGCATGTGTGTAACAGTCCTTCTGTAAGACTGAGAAGAGATTTGGTTTCTGTTAATTTGTCCCTCACGAAAGTGTGTTCTCCTACTCTCAAGCCAGTAATACTGTCCAGAGTCTCTGACGTAAATACCTGCGAAGTTCTGGATTGCCCGCCTTTGCTGCCTACCAGAATTGTTAGAATGGATGAATTTCCAGGTTTCTTTGCTTAGGCAGAACATTCTCTACCCTTGGCTCTGAGATGTGCTTGGTTAGTTGTAGGAGGGTGTTAGTCCTACCTGGCTGGCTTTGCGGTATGCTGCTGTCTTGTTTTGCAAGCCCTGAAGACTGTTTTTTAGTAATGTAGTTATTCAGGGAGAAGGAATTTGCTGTAGGTCTGATTGTTATTTAAGGGATAATTCGGTGCTGGGTGGATGGAGATGCAGCCCTCCTTCTTTCAGAGGCTGACAACGTGCCACAGTTGCACTGCCCAGTTAATCCTCTGCTTCTGCAAGTCTGGAATATTTGTTATTGTTTTCTATGAGTGAAAGTATTCATATTTGCTTTTAAGGAGTTTTCAGCTGGATTTTATAACTAAGCCTCTTGGTGAATGTTGGTCCTGGTGTGCATATTTGTGTTACATCCTTATGCCAGCAGCACAAGGGTTTCTGTTGGCATTCACCACGAGCAGCAGCCTCCTCCTGTCCTCCTCATGTGTCTCTTCTGTCCTGCAGCACCGTAACTATGCATGCCAGGCCCTCAAGTGACAGATCTTGGGACTGTCTTTGTGCCATTATCCTCTGAGGATGAAGAGTACCGGCTGAAAGTCAACTGATGTCCAAGGTTATAAGTGTCCAACCTTAATAGCAGTTTTCATAAAATACTCCTGCGGGACTGAACCTGAAGTAGAGCAGGATCCTGGAGTCACAGAAAGCCAAGGCCTGCAGGCTGGGTGCTTTCGATGGGCTCCGTCATGGTATTGATCAAGGCCGCTCCATTTCTCTCACCTGCACTTCTGATACAGGTGGTTCCCCAAGAAGCTGTTCTGAACTGCCAACCTTTTCTACATCCGTTAGTGTTTAATAAGCAAAAAGGATTGCTACGTGGCTAAAAGCTGACGCCATAAAGACAAAAGGATAGAAGAGACAACTTGTCTAAGCTGGCAAAGTAGTTACCTGGGGCCTTAGGGGGTAAGATGAAGTGTTTTCTACTTTGTGACAGATTATCACAGCGATAAATGTGGGTTTGGTTTCTGTAAATGTGGCAGGCTTCTTTGTTATCATTTGTGCAGTGAAAAAAGCAGGGTAATGTCTGTTATTTACTTGTTAACACTTTCATCTTGGTCTGGATAAGGATGTAAGTAGTAACCCAACATAGGTCTACTGTATTGAAAGTCAGGTTGGAGAAAAAGCAAGTGACATCTGTGAAAATGTGAACAAAGTTAACGGCCCTTGTGCAGTAGTAGTCTTGCCCTGTTGATGCGCTGATGCTAGCACTCCTGGAGCAGCCTTTAACTCATAATTAACAAGCCCAGATATTCTGCAATTATATCAGTAGTAAGCTGTAATACAAGTGATGTTGGTCTGCCTGTTGGTGATGGAATAAATGCAGGCTATAGTGCTTAACTAGGCTGTAGGAAAATGATATTAATGGCAGAAAATGAAAGGGAAGTGTTAATTGCAGGAACTAATTGTGGTACATCTGAAGTTGCATATTATCTGCCTCAAAGTAGTGCTGAAGCCGTGATACAGCATCTAGTTAGTCTTTCCCGCTCCCGAGGGAAACAATTAGAAAATATTACAACTAAAATAGCTCTTTGAGTTCTTTGGTGTCACCATCATTAAATGGAAAGGGAGAGTGAATATTGGATCACATATGCAATCAGAAGGGAAAGTATGACTTGTTACGGTGTTACTGCTGATCAAGACCAAGAAGTGAAATGCCCCTGCGTGGTGATCTCTGGTTAAGGGTCTGGTGTGCCTGGAGGAGGTGGTTCTCCAGACTTCCCTCTGGCAGCCGAGAAGAACAGCATTTACCACACAAGGAGCCTACGTACACCGAGGAGGGTGAAGCAGGGCGCGTTGAAGACTCTTATTTACATGTGGTTTGCATTCATACTGCTTCCCCATGATTTCTTATACGATCACGTAGAGGCTGTTTGCCCTCATCCAGCTTTTCTGGCTGCCCACGGTTCATCACGGCTCAGGCTTGGAACAACTGAGACCTCCCTCCCGTCTTGCCACAAGTCGGCCTTTCCACCTTCTCTGAAGGGAAGCAGACGTGCCTTTCGGGTGTCTCCTAGCCGTCTCAGCGGTGTTTGCAAGGCCAGAGCATCATTTCCCTGGGAAAAGGGAGGGCTGCTGCCCGCAAGGAAGAGTTTTACTCGTGTACTTGTCTGAAGCATGTTCCTGTAAATTGTCCTGTGGGCTCTGTTTTTGTTGCTGAGTTAACCTGAGCCATCTCTGCTTGTATTAATTACTACAGAATTAATTTAACTTGTGTGAGAGCTGCTACACCACTGACTAATGTTTGAATCACGCAGTGTGAATATATTAGCAGCTGGAGAGTTGTGTTAACTTGAGCTCCGGCTTGTAGTCCCTGGAGGCTAATACAGCTCCCTTGGGGGGAGGTGTAGGTGTCCCTTGGAATGGAGTTTGAAGGAGCGGTAGCAGTGTTTTATACAACTTCACCCTCAGGAGCAGCCTCGAGGTGAGGCCTGCGGAAGCCGGGGTGCTGGAGGCCGTGCACAGCAGGAGGGGCAGCTGCAGTCGGGGCAGGGGGGAGTCACTCATATTGGGAAAAACAAACCCCCGTTTTACTAAGTCAGCGGGGTTTTTTTTTTTTTAAAAAAAAAAAACAAACAAACAAAAACAAACAAACAAAAAACCCACCACCACCTGGTTTGGGATTTGGAAAAAGTCTTAAATCCTTTCAGCCCTTTACCGCTAAGGTAAAGCTCCTACTCTGGTTACTTAGTGCTGTTTAAGTTACTGCATCGTGACAGCCTCTGTAGCACGTCCTCCAAACAGTCACTTTCTCAGACGAGTTTGCTCCAGATACCCACATCTCACTTGTTTAGTAAGGATAGTTCAAAAAGAACAGTTATGTGGCAATTTTTTAACACGTAGTAGACCTAAAATTAAGTTACCATATATTTTGTGTCTATATTGATACTTGAAAAACAGGTCTATTTATTTTTATCCCATTAGTTTTGTAGTTTGTCTATTTTCAAGAGGTACTTGTCATAAATTCTTATTCTCTTGGCTTCAGAAGCACCAGCCAAGAGCTTTTGTGAAAGTACTAGATGCATGAAATTGCAATAAACTTGAAAAGGATGATGACATTCAGTACAGAATATATCCAAGTTTCTACTTAAAAATTGCACTGTACCTTTGAGTTAGGTAACCACGTATTTAAAAGAACCTCTTACTGATCTCTCTATTTTTGACTATCAAGAAAATTTGGCTTCCCAAAACAGCTTCAGAAAGGTTTGAGTGAGTGGAGGCATCAGATGTAATTACAAAAGAGGGATCGGAAGATCAAAGAACAACACTGAGCACAATGCAGGAGAAGGCTGCAAAGCAAAGCCGAAGGGAGAAAAGAATGTTGGAGAAAAAGTTAAAGAATTTGAAATTTTTCAGGCACAAAAGGAACAAGAGGTCACCGAAAAATTCAGCAGGGCTTTGAGAAGCAATTTATTGACAAAAGCAGCAGACATTTCTCAGAGGGATCTGATGAATTTTCAACCTCGGTGCTCACCTGGCAAGGTAGAGGTCAGATGCCAGAAAGACAGAAACCTGCGGTGAGGAGGGGAGGAGGCGCTGGAGGAAATCACACTCACCGGGATCAACCAAAATGTAACAAGCCTCGGACGCTTCCCAGCGCTCCAGGAAGACAACCTTCATGAAATGGTCTGTAATCAACTTCGAGTGGGCCAAGGGTCAAATAATTTCAGAAAAAGAAAGATAATTAATCCTCCTCCCACTCTCACTGCCCCAATTCAATATTTAATATGCTGTTACCCTTTGTGGGCACGTCTGATTGTGAGAGACAAAAGGCAAAGCCTGGCTTTACCAAGCCTGTTGGGTATGCTGTTGATCTTGCTCATCCTGCCGTGTGATGCCCCACGGCTCAGTCCCATGCTCCTTCTTTCAGCTGCCTTTGGTGCATCTTGAATTCCAGTTTTATTGCTGCCTGTCCTCAGACACCAGTAGGGACCTGAGGCAGTGTTAGACTGGTGCTCTAGATTGACCACAGGAGTGAGTGTCAGATATTTGGATGCTGATTAGTGAAGATTTGGTATTGGTACATATGAAATATGGAGGCATTGATTCATGAGTAGAAGCTATCTACAATTGTTTCAAGTTTACTGTTTGTAACGATTTGCTCGCTTACAGAGTTTGCTTTCTAGAGCTGGGTTCCTTCTTTCCCAGCTTCTGGCTGCAGTCAGCATCTTGCAGGGACGGGGCATGTAAACTCTTTGTGGAAAAGCTTTTCTCAGCGTTAGTCTCTACCCTTAGTGCCCGTGAATTTCTGTAACTTCATCCAATGGAGAGATTTTTCTGCTCCTCACCAAGCAGTGAGCTCTTTGCCAGGTTTGATTGTGACATGACACCGCACATTTAATACATGACATCCCTTTTTAAATGTCGTTAATGTTGGATTGGGTGTACTGATGGGAAAATCTCAAATGCGTCTGCTGCTGATCTCTTACGCTTCTGTCTGGACCAGTCATTTTCACATGCGAATACTTATGTTGTGCTAATCCCTGCCTTGTTAATATATTTAGTGTCAATTAGCATAAGCAAGGTTGCTGAATGCCGTAATTTAAATGCTGGGCACAGCCATTTTGCCTGTGACAGGAAGGTATG
>WHYT01016962.1:190028-205856 GCA_009806455.1 Tetrax tetrax
AGGGATCTGATGAATTTTCAACCTCGGTGCTCACCTGGCAAGGTAGAGGTCAGATGCCAGAAAGACAGAAACCTGCGGTGAGGAGGGGAGGAGGCGCTGGAGGAAATCACACTCACCGGGATCAACCAAAATGTAACAAGCCTCGGACGCTTCCCAGCGCTCCAGGAAGACAACCTTCATGAAATGGTCTGTAATCAACTTCGAGTGGGCCAAGGGTCAAATAATTTCAGAAAAAGAAAGATAATTAATCCTCCTCCCACTCTCACTGCCCCAATTCAATATTTAATATGCTGTTACCCTTTGTGGGCACGTCTGATTGTGAGAGACAAAAGGCAAAGCCTGGCTTTACCAAGCCTGTTGGGTATGCTGTTGATCTTGCTCATCCTGCCGTGTGATGCCCCACGGCTCAGTCCCATGCTCCTTCTTTCAGCTGCCTTTGGTGCATCTTGAATTCCAGTTTTATTGCTGCCTGACCTCAGACACAGTGCAGCTGAGGCATAGTGAACACCAGTAGGGACCTGAGGCAGCGTTGGACTGGTGCTCTAGATTGACCACAGGAGTGAGTGTCAGATATTTGGATGCTGATTAGTGAAGATTTGGTATTAGTAGATATGAAATATGGAGGCATTGATTCATGAGTAGAAGCTATCTACAATTGTTTCAAGTTTACTGTTTGTAACGATTTGCTCGCTTACAGAGTTTGCTTTCTAGAGCTGGGTTCTTTCTTTCCCAGCTTCTGGCTGCAGTCAGCATCTTGCAGGGACGGGGCATGTAAACTCTTTGTGGAAAAGCTTTTCTCAGCGTTAGTCTCTACCCTTAGTGCCCGTGAATTTCTGTAACTTCATCCAATGGAGAGATTTTTCTGCTCCTCACCAAGCAATGAGCTCTTTGCCAGGTCTATCTGTGACATGACACCGCACATTTAATACATGACATCCCTTTTTAAATGTCGTTAATGTTGGATTGGGTGTACTGATGGGAAAATCTCAAATGCGTGTGCTGCTGATCTCTTACGCTTCTGTCTGGACCAGTCATTTTCACATGTGAATACTTATGTTGTGCTAATCCCTGCCTTGTTAATATATTTAGTGTCAATTAGCATAAGCAAGGTTGCTGAATGCCGTAATTTAAATGCTGGGCACAGCCATTTTGCCTGTGACAGGAAGGTATGAAAAATAATTTTAACAAGTATTTGTAATTAAGAAACAACGGAGGAATTGCTTTTGAATGGCTCTATAACAGCCAGAACGCAAGTCCCAATGCTTTAGATTTATGTTGCATCAGTTCTCTAACCAGCATGGATTTGCAGCCAGAAAGGTTGGCTTATTTGCCAACAGGAGAAGAAATTAAATTGTGGGGAATGCTCTCTTCATTACTTGTTTTATATATTTTATTTTTTTTTTCTGACACAAAACGTATCATGTTGTAGCTTTATAACCTCTATCCAGTTGAGCTGGTATGTAAAGCAGCGATGAGTGGAAATTCCCCTTGGGTCTTGGCTCTTCTTTCAAGTGGAGAACTTCAGTAACAGGTCAGGCTTAGCCCTGGCACAAGCTCGTCGTATATAGCAGCTTAGCGCTGAAAGAACTGTTCTTGGGATCTGTACGTCATTCGGATCCCGGACTAGTTAGATTAAACTTCTAATTCAACTTAAAGCTGCAAACAGCTCCTTCAGGCGTTCTGGACTAGGAACTCACTCCACGTATATGCTGTGTGGCACTGTGGATGTGTAAACCCATAAGCACACTGTACATTCCCTGCCCAGTGCTGTGGGTGTGTGTGCAAGAGCCCTTTACTGGTGTGAGCCTACAGCTGGGCGCATACGTGTATTTTTCTATATCCAGTTTCTAGAACAATGGCTGTATGTGTGTTCAGGTATATCTGAAGTATTTGGCAAAGTACAATCTAAATTTCAATTTGGGATCTGAGTCTTTATCTTCATGAATATAGCAGCAAGGAGAAAAATACCTAGGAGACATAGGAGATCATGTTGTTACTCACAAATGTGTATTCACAGTGAACATTGACGTTTCATGCAAAAAAAATTTACAGAATGCGCCCAACCTTTGTGTAACACTTGCTCAAATTTCAGCAGTTTATGAAATTGTCATTGTGACTTTCCCTAAAATTTATGCTGGTAGAATTGGGCCAATCCTAGTGCAACGGGGATCTTTATTTCCCTTTGTTTCTTTTTTTCCCTTCCCTTCCCATACCATTGGAAATGATTCCTAGGTAATACGTGATACTGCTTTGTTTGGATCCCGGCCCCGTATTAGAAGGCCAGGAAAGGTCAGTGCATCCCGGTAGGTGTTTTATTGTAAGTGGTTAGGTGAGTCTCAGATTGATGTTCCTGGAGCGCTCTGATATTCACAGCGGGGAAAAAAGAATGACTTTATTTGAGTATTTTTGCTGCTGTATCTTACAGCAATGAAGCGGGTGACTCCACTAAGATCAGAAGCAGTGGACCTTTATTCCCATTTTTTCTGGTGCTGAATTTTAAATTTTTCTTATCTTTCCATGTGGAAGGGCAGGAAAATATTAGACTTTCTCATCTAGAAGCATTAAGGAGAGAAGATATTCTATTCTGTATTTCAGTTTTTAAAGTAGTAGCGTAGTCTGAGTGTCATTGGGAAAACGGTAACCTCATGCACAATATTTTTCACTGTTTGCCCAGTTAGAGTTTGCGTATTTAATTTAAAGCTGATGTCTGCCTGTCTCTCTCCATTCGTAGATCAGCTCACTTGCCGTTTGTATGAGCTGGCTGTGCTGGGGGGCACTTCACTCTGGGGGCTGCCAAACAGGAGGGTGAAGGCACCCAGAGAAGCGACAGCCGGGACCCCCAGCCCTCAGGGCCCTGCAGAGCCTGCTCCCCATGCCAGGCTCGCCCAGCCCCAGCTGTGATCACCCCCCATCTTTACATTCCCGAGGGCTGGTTATGGTAGGGCTTTTTCCACTAGATTAGTGAAAAATTGGTGGCAGTCTTCCTAGCTCACAAAGGAGAATTGCTGAAGATTTGTTTCCTGTAAGGTTGCTATTAAATTTTTTTTTGCTGTCATTCCTTTGGCAAGAATTAAATCTAAACCAAGGAAGAAGTCTTCTGCAGAAGCCAAATGAAGGGGACTTGGAAAGAAAACAAAGGGCTGACTGGAATTTACTGATCTGTGCCTGATGAGAAGTTATTAATCAGCTGTATGAGAATACGGCCGATGCTGTAGTCATCTAGCTGTTGAATGTGCCCTCCATGTTACGGCAAAGGTTCGCGTGGCTTTTCTTCCATGGAGAGGCATTCCCAGTTACACCCTGCTTTACAGAGATGTGAAAATGCCTACCCCGTATGGATTAGCAGCAGGGTTTTACTGAGGAGGGGATCTTTGGGAATGTTAATCCCGTGCCCATTGTCCAGCACAGGAATAACAGCCTGGCTGGCTTGCAGGAGCAGCGCACAGGTCAGACAGCAGCTGGCTGTGGTGCGTTTGCTGTGGCAGATTCTCGCTTTGCCCGAAGAAGAAGAGTGCCCGCTCTTGGTGTGCGTGCAGTCTGTGGATGTTGAAATGAGTCTCCCGTAACAACAGAGATTTCTGTACTACTGACAGTAATCTGGTGCGGGTCAGCTGCTGGGGCTACTGGAGGGTATGTCTGGAGGCTGAAAGGCAAAAATAACGGTACAGTTCTCTGCGTGGGTGCAAGGCACCCGATGGACAGGAGGGTAATTCGGTTTGCCTCGGAAATGTTATGCTGCAAACAGAAATGTCCTTTTTCCACGTGTATCTACTGTGTGGCTGTGCGTGAGGGGTGGGAACGTAGGGCTGGATTCTTTGTACGTGTGAAACCCACATAGCTTCCTGAGCTGGCACGGCGTGCTGATCCTTTTCTCCTGCTGAGGGTTTGGCCCTGGTAGCACAGCAGGGACGCTGCTTCCCTGTCAGCCCTTCTGTGGCTGAGAGACGCCGTACCCCGCCTGCGTGGCTGGTGCGACTCACGCTTTCCATGTGATGTGGTCCAAAAAGTGTTGATACTCAGGTCTGAAGATAGCCTGGATTGAGAGAAGGAAAAAATACAGATGTTCTGAGCTGACTATTTGCATTTGAATTTTGGGTCCATTTGCTTTAGTTGGGGTTATTGCACGTGCTGCGGTTTGTGTCAGAGCTGTCTCCACCCTGCCATTGGCACATCTTGAAATGGAGTATTTTTAAGTAGTTAATAATTCCAGTGAGTACCTGGATTGGTGTATTGGACAGAATTTGATAATAACTATCACTGATGAGGTGATTTGGGGAGCACTTCAGCATCGAGATGAAAGTTATTCTGTAATTGCAATAATAATAATTTGATCCACCAGCTAGCGCTACAGGAACGGCATACATCCCTTTTATTGGAAGCATTCTTCATCTGCTGCGACCTTAATGTGAATTCTCTCACAGAAACGAAGTTAAGATGGAGTTATGGTTGGAAATACTCACTAGTACTGCTGAGAGAAATGCATCACAGGGACGCTGCAGTTGTTCCCTGAAACTGGTAATTCTTTGCAAAATGCAGAGACTTCTAAATTTGTCAAGGTTTTTTTTTTAATTTCTTAGGGTTGTATTTTTCCCATCTTAACTTCATAGTTCTGACTACTTCTGCCATGTTATAATTCAGCTGAATCTAGAGAAAAACTAGCTGCTTAAGAAACAGATTTTCCGAACCCTTTTTTCCCAAATGGCTGCTGTTTTCCTTTGGTCAAAGGCAGGAAGGATTTGGGTCCTGTTATGATTTCAGGATTTCATCAGTCCTGAAAATGTTTGGTGAAAGTGTACAATGTCAGTGATTTTAACTGCTTGGGAACCATTTTGTTGTTGTTGTTGTTGTTGTTGGTGTGTGTGTTTGTTTGGGTTTTTTTGTCTCTGTGAACAAACCCTACTTTGCCCCATGGGTCCTTGGTAAGGAGATTTCAATTTAATGATCCCACTGTTATGCTACTTTCTCGGTCACACTCAATCCCACTCAATTTACCTTTACTTGTAAATATCACCTTAACTTGTATATGTAAACTGGATTATGATTTTTCTGGTGTAGTTTAATCTTTGGTTTAATTTGGTGAATGACTTCAGTATCTTAACTGCTGGCAGTAATCGCTGCACATGTCACAGACCTTGACGTTTCCATAGGGACAACGTGATTCCCCGTGATTGCTGGTATAGATGTGAGCAGGGCAGTGGTTTACCAGTATCTGACACTTGTTCCTAAGCTGGCTTTTGTCTGGGATTGCTGTAGCTATGGCAGGCTATCGGATATAATCAGGCTTTGGTTGTGTAGCCAGGGCAGGTGCCACATCTTCATCCTCACCCTGTTCATGTGCAGTTCAGAGCAAAGAGTCTGCTCTGCCTTGCACAAAACTGGTGGTGTTCAATACACATGAACAACAAATCAAAATATTCCCAGGCAATGTGCTAGACCGATGCTCACGTCCTGAGGGGCACCTTTGTATCAAAACCAAACTCTTAATTCACTGCAAGCAGGTTGTACAGGTGGAGCATCAGATGATGTGCATTTGCAGGACGGAGAATTCAGAGAGACAAACTTATTATGAGTTTGGGAGGTGCTGGTGCTCACCTTATCTTAAGGAAACTTGCCAAGCGAATTGCCATTTTGATGTGTTGTTTTTTCCAGCTTCAAACAGCAAACATTTTATTAGAATAATCCAATCAGATTTTTTTTTTTTTCCCAGCAGGAAAGATAACAGCATAGAACATAAACATAAAATTATGAATCTTCATTAAGAAAGCCATGCTTATTTTCAAAGTTATGAAGTGATGCAATGAATGTTGTATGTCATTTCAGTGAAAGTGTAATGCCATTAATCATCAGAAAACAAAAAAATCTGACTTTTCTAGAGCATCTTCTACCAAGACCCAGCCAGGTAAACGTACATGCCTGTCATGTGTTCCTAGCATGTTCAGAATGGAACAGCACAAACATACAAACTGAATATCATTTTATTTAGTGTATTTTTCATCTGATGTGATTTCACTTGACACGAGCCGTACTTTCCTAGGGGTGTCTAATGGCTGCTCCTGTTCTCTTTTACGAGACCATGTGGTGAGAAGTGAAATGTGAAATAAGAATACCTGGTTAGCTATCCATGTTGGTTACCCAGTGGTACGTACATCTCTTCAGTGACCTGAATTAGACCTGCTTAGTTTGGCACATATCTGACATTCACTACAGCAAAGGAAGGAAGAGATCCAAGATCACGTGAACGTCTTCTCCACCCTCTTCCTCTCCCTGAAGTGAACACAGTGACTGTTGAATTGTTTGGAGTCAATGTATCAGTCATCCGTGGAAGTACCTAGTAATTAAAAATTGCTTTTTCTTTCTCAGTAAGGCTGCTTTGACCATTATCACAAGACAGAAATGAAGCTGCCTGTTAACCTAGATTGACGTTTCTTGTTCTCTTTCTTTATATAGTTTTGGCATATTCTCCTTAATGCTTCTGGGACCGAAACTCCATTGAATTCCTATTGCTTAGTTGGTAGGTTCAAACTGTGCCAAGCTGTCGCAGGGTGTGTGAGCGAAGGAAGCATGTGAGTGCCGTGGTCCAGCACTGCCTGTCCCAGCTGTTGGGAGAGATGTCCTTGCCATCGTGCACACGACCAGAACACGTTTCTCTGGGGTCATTTGCTGTGTTTGCTTGCAATGTACATCATGCTGAGCCTGTTTGTTTAGCCGTGCGCTTCCTCTGCAATGTTCATAGGGGCCATGGGTGGGATAGGTCTAGATAGAGGGTCTGCCCTCTTCCAGTTTAAAGCCATCACCCCTCGTCTTATCACAGCAGGCCCTGCTGAAAAGTTTCTACCCATCTTTCTTGTAGGCCCCCGTTAGGTACTGGAAGGCTGCTATAAGGTTTCCTCAGAGCCTCCTCTTCTCCAGGCTGAACAGCCCCAACCCTCTCAGCCTGTCCTGATAGCTGGTTATTGTATTCCCTTTACACAGGCCAGTCTGGATCAGGCTTTGTGGGACATGGTGTGATGCAGCTCCAGCACCTCGTCCCTGGTCTCTCTTTCCTTTGCAGAAAAAGACCTTTGGGATCTTCCATTACTACTTGCTTCCCAAATTTCTTTTAAAAGCCTCGTTCTGTATGTAGGAGGTGTCTTAACATGACATTCACATCCATATTCTACTTTTCAGATGACATTAACTCTTTTTGGTGCAGTTGCTGCAGCGCAGTGGTGGTGTCCTGCTTCTCAGCCTCCTTCTGGCCTAATGGTTTTGACTAACATTGCTCAGGGTTTCCTGCTTCAAAACATTTTGAAGTTTCTCATGTATGGGTTTTATAGATTTGAAAGGCAAGACTTCTTGGCACAATGTTCAGATTTCATGGGGTAATAGTTGGTTTTCATTACTGAAGTGTGAGGTTTTTCATCCTCAGGTATTACTGTAATGATGTCCTGAGGGCAAAAGGTTGCAATTCTTGCTTCGTGCTGCCTCCTCCCAGGCTTCCTTGGCTCTGTCAGATGCTCTTCCTCTGAGCACTCTGGCTCTGCAGCGTGGCTTCAGGGCTGTTCCTCGTCCTTCTTCCCTGTCCAGATGGATGCTGTTATGAAATTCTTCCAGTTTTTGTGTTCCCCTATCACTAAACCTCAACTTTTACTGACAGTTTCCTGCCAAGTGCCAGCTCGTTTTCTGCTCTCTTTCTTGGGATGTTAAAGAGGAGGAAGCACCCTTTATTTCTCAGACTTCCACTCCTGGCTTTTTGTTCCCTGTTTGGTGGCGTTAAGTGACCATCACACTGATTTTGTTTGGTTGTGCATAGCTGTAGTTGCCATAGACTGGAAAGCAAGTGGCTTTCCAGCTCTTTAATATTCTCAGTACCTTATTTACACGAACATCTAGATGATCCCAAAGCTTTAAGCCTCATGAATTCTATCTGAATTCTCAGCATTATTATTCACTGGCTTTCATGGCATGAAAAATATATTTCCATCAAAATGGAAGGGAGGACCTCTAGCTTCTGAGATCTGGCAAAGCCTAGAGAGCATGAGGATTTGCTCTGGGCCTGTAGAGATGCAGTAATGAATCTTTGAATAGCTCCTGGCCTGCTACCTTGTCCTTACCGAGAGCAGAAAGATTTCTTAAAAAAAAAAAATTAAAAAATCCCCATTTATTGTAATGGCTCATGAGTGAAAAAGAATAGGATGAAATTAGGCTGTTGTGTTTTACTTTTGCATGAGAAACGTTCCCCAAAAAAAAAGGTGCTGGGAAAAAAAATGCATACATGCTTCTGGGGTAGGAAGACTTGGTGTCTCCTTGCACTGATAAAAAGGGAAAGATCCCCAAACACTTTTTACTGGTGTAGACTGGCAAGACTGCCTCATCTTGGTCTCTCTGTGATCAGGCTGGTTTCCAGCGGCAGAGCAGATTGTGCCGTGCTGCTTCAGTTTATCCCAGCAGGTCTCTGCAGGTGCTATGTGTGTTTGTTCGGTGGGTGGAGTTTTCTTAGCTGTCTGCTTTGAACTGGGACAATTTCAATAAGTTAATAATTTATATTTTTAGTAGAGAAGCACACCTGAAATGTATTGGTCAGTGTAACTGGAACCTTAGCAGTCTAATCAGAGAATTGCTTTTATTTTTAATAATCACAGAGAAATAAAGAGAAGGGAAACGATGACTACGCTGTGAGATGAGTGGTGCACCTGCCTTTCTCCTGCTCCTTGGAGTCCTCTGGGTTTGGCTGGGGGCTGCACTGTGGAGCCTTGTCAGCATCCCAAGCTGTATGCATGTGGTTGTGATGGTGATGATTTCCTCTTCTCTTCAAGGTCCAGCTGTGGTTATTTTGAGTCACATCCTACTGTGGTTTTGCACCTTGGTCTTCCTTAGCTGGGCTGTGACTGTGTGGAGTGCTGCTGCCTGGAGCCTCAGCACCAAGATGAGCTGAAGGATGAGTCCTTCAGTGCTTCTGGGGAGCGTCTGGAGTGCTCTGGCATGGTGGGGTGGATGTACTCTTTGTTCCTCTTCGCCCCCAAGCCGGCAGTGACCCCAGCAGTCAGGCAGGTCGTGGCTCAGAAAGGCTCCTGCCAGGTCTCTGGCAGAGCCTTGGAACTTAGGGTCAGGCAGAGCACTTGGCAAGGGATGTTCTGGCACAGGCAGCTGAGGACAGCAACTGGTTAAAAATTTGCTAAGCAACAGAAACTCTGATTTCATTCTCTTAGAAAATGAATATTTTCCTTTATTTTCCTTTTTGGTTTTAATTTTTTTTTTTTTTTTTTTTATCACTCGCTCCCCTGCATAGAGAAGTCTGTGTCTCATGGACTGCTTTAAAAAACCAGAGAGAGCTGGAAGCCAGGGCATGAGCCCATGGGCAGCTCTCAGGGTGCACGGGCAGTTTCTGCACAGGGGCTGCCACATCAGCGCCTGTGCAGTCGATGCAAAATCCATGGCTTCCCTGGCTGCTGTCCCTCCTGGAGGAATCCGTGCCCAGAGCATCACAGCAACAACTGCGTTTGTGCTGCTGGGGGACCCAGCTTGTCGCCATGGCTGGAGGCAGCTTTGTGCCAGAGCACGGAGCCGTAATTGGGCTGGTGTCGGTGGGTCCCAGTTAGGAACGTCTGAGCAGGCTGCAGTGAGCGGACCCAGCTGAAAGCAGGAGCCCTGGCACTTCTGTGTCCATGCTTATGTGGCATCGTCCCCGCTCCCCGTCTGCTGCTGGTACGCGCTCAGCTGCTTGTCGGGAGGACTCTTTACATATTGGCCTCAAGAAAAAGAGCTGCTGCTCAGGTGAACAGAAAGTCGCCTCTGCCTTCAAGTGAGGCACTCCTTGTTGAGTAAATGTAAAATGCTCCCCTGAAACTGGTGATACTGGAATCTGAACGATGAAATTCCTTTAGTCTGAAACACATAGAAAGAACCTCTGGTCAATGCTGCCTACATCTCATTCCTAAAACACCCAGAAGGGGAAAGGAATCGGTCACTTCCAGCTTTATTTAGGCTTTTTAAAGCAGAACCTACTCGAAACCACTCAAAGCTGAGATACAGAGTGAATGACAAGGGCTTGCTACAAACAGGCAGTTTGCAGTTTTTGTTTGTGTTCCTGTTATGCAAATGCTCATTGCTGTACTTTGGGAGACAAAAAACCCCCAAACCATCAGAGTGGATTTCACCAGTGCCCTAAGCTTTAAAATCTGGCTGTGTCTGGGCATTCCCTTGCCAGTCTACAGATGGCCGTTGCCGGCCCTGCCTGGCAGGAGAGGCTGGCTGATCAGCGATTGCCTTCCTGGATGCTGTGCTCAGGGTGGGCATTTTCTCCTGGTAACAGTCCACATTGCTGAATGGTGAAAAAACCAGCCACCCCCTCTGATTTCCTGTATATACCCACAAAAATACCAGAAATGTGTCGTTCAGCATAGATTTAATCCAAGTGTGATCCAGCTCCATTTTGTACCAGTTGTCTTCAGTGGGAAGAGGACCTGATCCTGTGCCAGGGAGCAGAGATGCGGCAACCCATGACCTCGTTCCCAAGAGATTTCCATCCTGTAGTGATAGTGGGTAGCTGCTGATGTGACTCCTGATTGAAGATGCTGTCTTTCCATTTAGTAAAAATAATGAACTACTTGCTCTGGCCAAACCTTCTGGCTATATCCACTGAATAAGCACCTACATCACTGCCAGTGTCTGCTTTGCTCTGGTGTTTCAGTCTCACAGATGCTTTTTAAACGCACTGGTGTAGAGTTAAGGGGCATAAAGAAATCAGGAAGAAGGTCAGTGAATAGTATTAGGTCGTCATTTCGTTGGTCAGTAGACAGAATTTATTACGGTATGGTATGTAGTAGTGGGTAAAGGATGGAATGGGGCTTCTCTCGGCACTGGGCAGCGAGTGGTGGCTGGGCTCTGGAGCACTGCCAGTCGGTGCCAGGGGCTGCGGTCAGGTTTGGCGCAATACGATGTCTCCTTTCCCCACATCTGATAGCAGCTCTTGCCCAGGACGCTGGCTTAAGTACCCGTGCAGCTGGAACTGCGTCTCACCATCGCACAGAGCTCAGTCTTCATCTTACCTTGAAAGGAAATACTCTAAAAAATACTCAGCCTCTGGGATAGAGAGTGACCATCAGCACTCGTTATGTGTCAGGTATTATTTCTTAGGTTGATAAATTTGGTTAGCAATCTTTTGGGAAAGAGAATTCCTGCCTGTTGTGGTGAATACCCTAATTCATTAGTGTTGACAATGGTTCTCTTCTCTGAGGTCTTGAGTTTCGGCTGTGAGAGGAAGTGGCTGGTTTTGAACTGGTGATCTGGGATTCTGTGCTCGTCTGCCCAGGCACAGGCACAGTCCCTCTTCTTGTCCCCGTGCTTATATATCTGAGTCATACAAACAGAAATGCATGTAACTGTTTATCCCCGTCAGTTCGTAGGGATCAGTCAATACTGCTTTCTAGCCAAGAGAAATCTCTTTTTCTGTCAAGTTTCAAAGAAAACCGAATATTCACATTTGCCCTCCGCCTTCATATACCACGCTGTTTCAAGTAAACAACAATGCAGCATCAGGGGTGCAACTTTATCTTCCTAAATTACATTTTGCTAGGGTGTATCACCATGTGGGCAGCCTAATCTGTCACTGCCAGGCCAAGCTCTTTTTGCGTGGCTGGGGTTGAGCTGATGTCAGGAGGAATCCTGAGGCCAGCTGCTTTCTAGGTGCTTTGTGCTGAAAGGACGTTGTAGGGAGGCAGGTGTTGGTCTCTTCTCCCAAGTAACAGGTTGAGAGGAAATAGCCCCAAGGTGTGCCAGGGGAGGTTTAGATTGGATATTAGGAAAAATTTCTTCACTGAAATGGTTGTCAAGTACTGGAACAGGCTGCCCAGGGAAGTGGTTGAGTCACCATCCCTGGAGGTGTTTAAAGGATGTGTAGATGTAGACATGGTTTAGTGGTGGACTTGGCAGAGTTAGGTTTACAGTTGGATTTGATCTTAAGGGTCTTTTCCAACCAAAAGAACTTTATGATTCTATGATAATCCATGTAGTTCTTTGCAGTCATTTACCTTGGACCTCTTAGGTGTACAATGCTGTGACTCAATTGATTGTGGTTTTGCGCGTGGACGATGTCATAAGAGCTGTGGATCATTGACTTCTGCTAGTGACAACTTTGCCTAGCTTGAGGAGGTTTCACTTTTTGACATATTGGAGACATCATGGCAGCAATGGTAGTGGGAAGACGGTTGGACTAGATGATCTCATAGGTCCCATCCAACCATGTGATTCTATGATTCTATGATCACATCTGGGAGCAGAGGGCAGCTTTTAGCTGTTTTGGTGCCAACAGAGAAATCCAGGGGTGATGGGACTGAGACCTTCCTGCTGCGGGGAGGCAGGACCGCTGCCGCCCTCACCCAGTGGTGCAGGCCTGACCCGGGGCGACGGCTCAGTTACAGGAGCACAGCTCCCGCGCCAGGACCCGTGGAGAATCTGTCACGGCCTCCACGGCCGGTAAGGGCAGTGATGTATCACTGAGGCGGCAAAAGGGGTGGAAGCCCAGCCTGCCGAACAGGAGCCCCACCATCTTTTCTGGCTCCCTGGTCACATGAGAAATGACCTATCCAGGCACGTCCTCAGCTGCTGGTTTCTCGTCTCGGCAGCTGTGGCGTGAGGCAGCCGCTGTTACGTGAGGGCACATCTCCTGGGGCCTGGTCACCCTCCAGCCCTTGCGTGCACAGACACCCAGAGCAGTGGTTTCCTGCCTGTGTGCCGTAGCTCATCTTATATTTTAATGTGTAAACACAAATAAAATATTCATAAATATAAATATTTAAACAAAAAAAAAACAGCTTACAGATGTCAGACAGCTTTTCAGTGCTTTGTGGAGATTGCCTTAGTCTGAGGGACCCCCATCTGTGTTTCGAGTTGTTAAATAAGAAAAGAAAAAACACCCACCCAAATGATTTTGTGTGATGCTTTTTGCAACTAGTTGAAAGCTCATTGCTGGTATAGGCAAGGGGTGCAAATACACCTGTGCATGCAAAGACAGCGTCGCTGGCAGTGCCTGAGCAGAGGGTAACGTGAGCATTCACCTCCGCGGGCACCGGTGCTGTGCAGTTCGTGGTCCTGGGGCTCCAGGATCGGTGTTTGGTGAAATCTGCGCTCTAGAGTTAGGGGAAAGCTGGGGAAACCTGTTGAGGCAAGGTGCCTTAGTGTCTCTGCTGTAGGAATTAATTTCTTCAGACAAATACAGTATTTACACAGATGCTGCCTTAATCTCAGTCACTGTGCAAATAGCAAATTAATTCTGGTGCTGACGGCCGCCTGGCTGTATTTAGCTCTCTGTACCTGAGCACTTGCTGTCTCACCTTCTGAGGAAACATAACAAGATGCGTAGCTGTTTTTTTTGAAAGACAAAAAAACTGAACAAAGTGCTGGGAATTGCCTGCCTCCTTCAAGCCACCTGACGTTTGCAGAATTTAGTTTCAAGTTTGCTGGTTCAGTGCCCTTAAAAAGGACGTGCACATCCATACTTTGCAGGATATAAGTTATTAACAACTCCTCGCACGTGTTTCTGGTGTGTGTGAAAGGATGCACGAGAAAAGGATTGTGGTGAATTTTTCTGTTTTCCCCCATTGCGTTTACTTATTGTCCCCTGGCTTTCCTTTTTGAGGAGCCTGTCAGAGATGCTGCTTCTTACCTTTCTGTCAGCCTCTTAATTACCCGGAGCATCCATCCACGCAGCTGGGGCTTTGATGCCTTGCTCGCTCTCGTTTCCCACTTGGAAGATTTCCATTCATTCCGGATTGGTACCCAGCCCAAAGCCCTGGCCTCCCCCGAGACCCTCCGCGTGTGTCCAGGACCCCAGTTTAGTATTCACTGGAAGCGATGCGCTGGTGCTCCCTCGCCAGACCTACGGGCTGCTGCTTGGAGCCATGAGGGAACGGGAGGAAGAATTAGCCTGTGTGTTTGTGTGGCTGCGCTCCAGTAAATATTTTGATGCATCTGCTGCCAGCTCTGGTCTGAGGGAATCTACCTAGCATTTAAATTTTGATGGGGAGCTGTTTTGAATAATAACAGTGCAGCCGGCTGTGAGTCAGTGCATGTGTGTTGACTTAAAAAAAAAAAAAAAAAAAAAAAAAAAAACCCTCAAAGCTTAACGCTTGCTGAACGCCGAGCTGCAGTGCTTTGCTTTTTCCCTCCTCCTTTCTTCTTTTCTTTCTTCTCTTGACTTCCTCTGTTTTCTTTTTTTCTTGGGGGCATTTCCCATAGATTTTGTTCACTGGCGGCGGAGGGGGTGGGGTGAGAAGAATAAAAAGCCAAACCAGCCAAAATAAATCCTCCCCAAAAACTCCCGAGTAGCTTTTGCAATGGGTGCTGTAATGGGTACGTTCTCTTCTCTACAAACGAAACAAAGACGACCATCGAAAGGTAAGAGATCCTGTTCTGCTTTTCCTGACCCTTCTGTGTTTGCTGGGAGAGAAATTGATATTAAGGAAGGGAAGAAAAAATGAACATGTGCCATTCGCAAGGAACCCGGCAATGTTTGTGAGGTGGGATTTGCAGAGACCGGGATGCGAGGTGCTGGAGAGAAAATGTGTGGGCATGAGGAAATTGCTGTGGAGGGGCCTGGGGGCGAAAAGCATCTGAAATATTGTAATCCTTCGTACGGGCATGGACGAGGAGGAGAAACTCAGTGGCTCCGTATGCAGAGCACTTGCAGAAGAGCCCTGCTTATTCCCAAATCGCATGCTTTGTAAACCCTTTGAGGAGGGAATAAAATGTAGATAGGGAATTCTTCCCAATACCTTGTGGTTTCTCTCTCAGAAAGTATTGTTAGAGGCAGTGTTGCATGTTCAGTAATCCAACACCAAGTGTGTGGTACTAACGATGTGTGTCTTGTCAAGATTATTAGGAGGGGAAAAGATTAGAATGTTTTCATAACGAAGGGGAGGAGGAGAAGCAGCTCATGAAAAATGAGAAAGCAAGCAGCAATCCCAGGGATTTAAATCCTTAAATCCATAAATATTGGCTGTGAAATGCTGATTTTTCAGGAGATCTGGTCTGTGTAGTGCTTGCTTGAGCTTTGCTCAGTTTCCTTCAGGGTTAAATCAGAAATTCCAGGGTGCTGCTGAGCAGAAAGTTGAAAGCACTTTCAGGGGCATGTCCATACCATACAGAACGACTACTGTTTAGAAAACAAAAAGAAAGAATCCAACTTTGGCAAGTCTTTCTGCTATGTGAAAATACTCCCTGCCAGAACCTCTGCGTTTAACAGTATCTCAGAATTTCTAGGGTAGGTTTCTATTTCCACTGGATCTGTTGCTCAGGTCATATACATACTTGTGAATTGCAAGTTGGTATGGATTTCGTAGCAATTTAAATTAAAGATTTTCTTAGGAAATATCAAACATCAAGTAATCACTCTAAAGAGAAAAGGAGAAGGGCTGTGCAGAGGATTTGATTGAGGCAAGTTTGTGAGCAAGTGTAAATTCTGCATTCCTGGTACAAAATGGGTGGGTAGAATTTTATATCAGCGTGTGTGCACGTGGTTTTCAGTTCACCTTTGTGTTGTTATAGTGCAACCATAATTGTACAATCATCTGGGATGTGTATGATATTATTTATAACACCAGCATCGCTGTATAATTGTCCAAGCACGGAGTCACACCTGAAGCTGTGAGTTGTGTTTGGGCACTGGGAAGCACAGGAGAGCTGAGCGCTGGGCGCGGTGGCTGCTGTGACGCCACGGAGCACCTCACCCACCTGCCAGAAACCTGGGAACTGGATCTGATTTCCAGTAAATGTGGATAATCTTTGGCTGAACGTATCTGTTCTCCACTACTTTGTTATCTTGCGATTGGCTCAACTCCCAAGTGGATGGAA
>WHYT01016962.1:205960-227231 GCA_009806455.1 Tetrax tetrax
TGGGGCTGCTGGTTAATAGGACACCCAATTGGAGTGAGCAGGTTGGAAGAAATTCCTTTCATTTTCTTGGCTATTTTCAAAGCCAGGACAGAATTTCACACCTTTTAGTCACCATTTACCTGGCAGGAAAGACATTACAGAACAGCATGGCCAGTTTTGGCTGCCTTCAGCCGGTTGCAAATGCTCCTCTAGCCCAGTGCCCAGAGGATCCCCAGATCTCCGAACAGGAGTGGCAGTGGCGTGTAGCCACGTGTGCCTCTGGGCTGCTTGGCTTACTTTACACTGACTGCGAGCACTTCACCTTCTCAACGATGAGACAGGGCTATGTGCTGAGTTTGAGTACAATCTGAAGTTGTTCTTGGTGAGCTAAATACTAAGTCACTCACTGTGGGATGATGGATTCCTTAGCCTTGCCCGCTTCTCCCTCAGCATCTTCTCCAGCCCCTGACCATCCTGGTGTATCCATGTCTGTCTGGTACTGGGGAGCCCAAAACTGGCCGCAGCACTCTGGATGTGCTTGCACAGGCACTGAGCAGTGGGGATGTGTCGCCGGTCCCAGTGCTGGCTGCACGGTTGTTGTGCGGTGTGCTGCGGGGGTTGTCTCCGCTGCCGCAGGGCACCTTGCTAACGTTGTGCGGGTGTAACTGCTCCGTTTAATATCGCCGTGTCTACTTTTTATTGAGTAAAGTGTTGATTATCCGTTGGATTATTAGATTAGAATTACTGTTATTTATTATATTTATCTGTGTGCTTATGTGACTATTTCAAGATTTATGTAGGAGTTAAATATTGCTGCTAAAACAAGGGCTTGAAGGAATAGTTGTAACAGGGCTAGATCCACCCCTCTGCAAATGCACTTGGTAAATGGGTGCTCTTCAGGGACTTTGAAGACCGTTTGCATAGCCTGTTCTAGCTCAACAGCTCACAATGTATCACAAGCGATGTATCTTTGGCGAAATAACCTAAAGGCAAAAAACCATGCCTTTATGTTGTTTTAAGAACAGGTAAAAGAAACAGGTGCTATCTAAAGCGAGGCATTTCCAGAGAGCAGTTGCTATCCGTAAGCACGTGGTGGGTCCTGGCAGAGTGGGCCCTGCTGATCCCTTCCGGCCTCCGTGCGGGACACAGCCCCGCTTGCGCTGCTCCCCTCACGCCCTGCTCGTGGCTGGGGCCGGGGTGCTGGCAGTGGCACTGGTGGCTGGTTCGGTTATTCCAGCTGCAAGTGGCAGTGCTGGAGGATATATGGTAGCACTGGTCAAGAGTACGAGATGTCATTCCTTGTTTTAATGAAAACAGGGAGCCTGAACCGGTAAAGGCAGGAGTGGCACAGAACTGGCCCTAAAGTTGAGAGCGGTGGTCCATCAAGGGCCAGATATTTTCTCTGGGACTGGGCACTGTTGGGAGGTTTGTAAAGGGGAAGATCAATTGTTTGGCTTGAATGTGAAAACTTAACTCATAGTGTGACATTTTATGTAGGCAGGTTGTGAACCATGCACCCTGTCCTGCGGGATAAAGATTTCCTCTTCCTGAATTTGAAATCCCATCACTGAAGCTGTGGAAGCTTTCCCTGTTGGCTGGAGTGTCCCTGGACAGCCTGTGAAATTTGTGCTGTTTACTTTGGTAGTGGCTTGGAGCAGTTCCACAGAGTATTTTTACATTTCATTAGAAATTATTTCCTCCGATCTCCTCACTTGATGGCATTGTAACTTTGGTCACTGCTGGGATTCTCAGTTGGCCTAGTAAAAAGGTCTTTCTGCCGCGTTCACTTTGTGTCTATCCTGGACCAGCAAAGCTGCACAGCGTTCCTGGGGTCCTGCTGGAGCCTGCCTGAGGCTGTGGGGGACGAGGTGGCTGTGAGCAAGCCATGTGTCCCTGCAGCAAAGGCGGCCGGCAGCTTCCAGGCTGCGCTGGGCACAGCATCCCCCGCGGGTTGGGAAGGTGATGCTTCCGCTCTGCCCAGCACTGCTGAGACACCCACAGCGAGAGATGGGAACTTACTGGACTGAATCCACTGAGGCACCATAAGAAATGTTAAGAAACTGGAGCATCTGACACACGGGCAGAGGCTGAGAGAGCTGGGACTGTCCAGCCTGCAGCGGAGAGGCTCGGGGGACTCTTACCAGAGTGTGTCAATACCTGATGGTAGGGAGGAGAAGTGATGGAGCCAGGCTCTCCTCAGTGGTGCCTGGTGACCAGACAAGGGGCAACGGACTCAAATTGAAATAACAAGAAATTCCACTTAAACATAAGAAAAAAAAAATTAATGTGAGGGTAACTGAACACTGGCTGCCCATAGGGCCTGCGAGTGTCCATCCTTAGAGATGCTCAAAGCGCAGCTGGACACAGTCCTGAGCGACCTCCTGTAGTTAACCCTGCCTTGGGGAGGGCTTTGGATGAGACAGTCTTCTGAGGCTTCTTCCAACCTCATCCATCCTCTGGCTCTGGAATGACTGTCACTTTAAAACCCCCAAAGATGTAAGGGTTTGAGGGTACTGGGAAGAGGAAGAAATACTGAGCTCAGTATGGACCAAACACCAACAGAGCTGAGGAGTGCTTGGTCTTCTGTTAGTACGTTAGCAGTTAGCGCTTATGTACAAGATCAAGATGGACTTGAGAATTTCAACTTGCTTGTATGTCCTCCAGCAAGCATAAGCAATAAAATAATAAATGAATTATAGAAAATAGACCAAAACCACCACAACACTAAAAGCAGAGGGCCAGCACAGCAGATAATGCACACACAAACACATCTCTGGTTTCACCTAGCTGCAGGAAGAGATTTTTTTTTTTCCATGTGTTTTTACAGTCTGCAGCCAATCATGACCAAATTTGTGGCTGGAGTCAGCCGTTTCCATATTTGTCATGGAAACGTTTGGATTAGCAGACTGTGAAAGCAGGGGGAATTTCTTGTTTTGACTGCTTCCCGTATCTCCGCGGCAGTGTGTGGTGGGGATGGGTACGCTGCCATCATGCGCATGTTCAATTACAGTAGAAAAGGAAAATTAAGGAATAAGGGATTAGCTATGTTAGTTCTTTCTTTTCTCTACATTTCACATCTCCTCTTCCTTCCTTCATGAAAGTGAAATGTAGCTCAAATATTTCTCAACACCTGAATCTTGTTGGCCTCAGAACTCCAGGCCCCAGCTCTTCCCCCCTCTGCCCCAGAAAGCAGCACCACTTCCAGTTGGGAGTCTGAGCATGGAGCATGAGTAACCGTATTTTGGTTCAAGACCACCCAAACTGTCAAGAGGAGCCTGGCACAATTGTTTAATTTTTCAAGAGCCAACAGCAGGAATTCACTGTGCTTAAAATGCCACCTGTGCCATTTTTATAGTGACCAATTTCTACACTTTGTTTTAAAGTGAAGTTTGCTTTGAAATGGCTTATTGTCCAAAAGAATTAGATTTTGTCTCTGACCAGCTGTATTTTCAAGTGTTTTACTCACCAGGAAACCACTCAACATTACTTGACTCATCAGTCTTCCTCAGAGTATCTGACGGACTGGAGCTCCCGAGATTGCTGGTCGTGGCTGTGCCCTTCCAGTTCCCTGCGCTAGGACAATCTGCTGCTCTGCTCAAAAGGAGAAAAAGCGGTTCAATGGTGTTTGAAGGAATCAGTCCTGCTCAGCCCTAGGCCTACAGCTGCAGGATGAAGATGATAGATTTGGGCAGAGGAGCTGCCCAGTACCTACCATTACAAAATAACTTTTTGTAAGCTGTTTAGGGCAGCTTTATTCCCAGTGGGCCTTTGAAATTCATCTGGGGGCAGTGACAGACTTGCCTTTATCCCTCAAAAATCTGTTCAGGTTTGGCAGAAAGAAAAGCTTTAAAGTTGCCCTTCTCTTGCTTTTGCTTCTCAAAGACACCTGACAGCCGCTGTTATGGGCAAACGCGTGTGGCCTGGAGACTCAGGGCGTCCGGCCCTGTGAACTTTGTGAGCAGGGAGGAGATCTCGGTTCCCCACCTGGTTTCCTTCCAGAGCCGGGAGGGCACGCTTGCCCCAGCCGGAGACCCGCGCCTGCAGGTGCTTGAGGCAATGGAAGAAATGGCCGATGTGGTTTATCTTGGCTGGGCTCAAGAGCCAACAGATGGCCCTGACATCTCATTTTCTCTCCCTCGTCATTTCTGCTCGCTACCCAATACAGTCTGCCAGGTCAGGGATGTGGTCGGCTGCCTGCGCTGGAACCTGAGGGTTTGACAGGGTTTTTTTTGTTTTTTTTTCCTAGGGAATTGTCTTTGTAATGGGTGTATGGAACAGCACTCAGCAGCAAAATTGTTTGATGTAAGCACTCAGTCGGAAGCAATTTAGAAAAACTGTGATGACCAAGAAGTGTGTGTCAGAATTTGCCACTTTGCATGCAACCCTTTGGTTTCTCTGAAGTGCGAAGAGGTGCACTGCTCGGCATCACAGCAGCCACAGTGTGGCTTTGTGTCCCCACAGGGCTGGGACGTGCCTGTGGTGGGTGGCACAGAGGTGTGGGGTGCTTCCCCGTCTCCTCAGTACCCCTGTGAGTGGTCACGTGGGTGTGGGGTTTCCTTAGAGGTGAGCAGGGCTTAGGGCCTTGTGGCTGCTTCCATTCCCACTCCCTTCTCTTTCAGCCAAAATTTCTTTAGCTCCTATGCAATTGTCTAAATTTCTTCCCTTCCCTTTTACTTTGTTTCCTGCTTGCATCCCTATGCGTACGACTCCTGGCACTGAGGCAGAGTGATATCAAATAGCTGGCCATAACAGAGGACAGCACTGATTAAATTAAAACAAGCTACGCGTGTCCGTGATCGCTTCCCACAGGCGTACACGCCTGCCTCAGACGCGATAGGCAGACCCAGCTTGGGGGTTTGGATCAAGAAAAATGGATGGAGGAAAGCACTTCATAGTGTGTTACGTGTTATTTTGCGTTAGCACACGTGTATGCTTGTTTGCTGCCCTTGGGTGTGGGTGCTGTGTGCCACTCAGTGCCGTGCGTCCACGCCTCGCCGTGAGACGGGCGTTTAGAGACCGCAACTTCGCATGCAGTGCTTTGAAGGTTTTGTTCCACAGGAATCCAAAAGGGTAAAACAGAAAATATTTTCCCCTTTTTAACTTCCAACCTCGGTAATATTCCAGCCTTTATCATCATCAGCTCTTCCAGTGTGAATTATTGGGTGTTTGATGATTGGAATGGGCACTAGGAAGCACTTGGATTTTTGCAACTGAAAATATTTAACATTGTAGATGTGAAAAGCTTGGAACTTAATACTTAACTGAGCTTTTGGCCAGTTCTGAGCTTTGCAGTGGTTAATGGCACCAAATATGTAAGTAGGAGTCAGTTAGGGTTTACAAATTTTTTGAGGAAAAATTTATCCGTAAAAAAGCAGACCAGGGTCCGCTGAAGCAAGTTATAAACTGATGCTGATTTTGGTCCAACATGAGGGGAAAAATCAATTTTTTTTTTTCTCTGTTTAGAAACCTAGAGTCAAAATGTTTGGTTTGATATTTATTTAAGGTTTATTAAAAACCCTGAAGATGTATACATTGGTCAAATTCAGTATTTTTTTTTTTCTGAAATGTTTAATTAATCAAAATTTATATTAGTTGCAGTTATTCACCAAACCTTTCCAAACACTTTTATTGGCTTGTAATTTTATTGTGCTTTTAGATGTGAACAGAGAAAGTGGGGGACAGACCTAGGTGTTTCTGTCAAGTGCCAGTTCCTTATACAAAAAAAAAGAGAATGTAAAGGCACAGCGATGCAGAGATTCTGGGTACCTGCTCAGGGTCTCTGAGTCATGTCACTGCTCACTCCATGCCTGTTTGCAAGGTAGGAAACCTCTGCATCCTCTCCAAGAGGCGTTTCCCAGCCGGTGCGGGATGCTCTAGGAACCCCGTCTCGTCCCCTGTAGGAAGGTGCCAAAATGCATGGCAGGGCTCTTACCCAGCTGGGAAATGCAGGCTAGAGCGGGATGGTACCACAGCCTTCCTAACCAAGATACATTTAGGGTTCCAAGCAAGGTATTTAATATTTCCCCTTTTATTTGTTCTGAGATGCCGGGGAAGGGCAATAAGTGTTATTGTAAGATAGATTGTACTTAACAAATCAAACAAGATTAGAAGCGTAAACTATATCCACATTTGTAAAATAGGGGGGTCAAGAATTGAAGAAAGCCCTGCCCAGATATCTTCACCCCGTGTCTGTGACGGTCGCTGCAGGGTGATGTCTTCGGTCTGGACTGGAGACGATTCAGATAGCGGTCAGTTAATTTCTAACTGCGCGCACGAGGATGTAACTTGTGCTGGCGTCGAGTGGGAAAAGGGAGGGTGTCCTGGGACTGGTCTGGAGAGCTTAAACCCCAGCAGAAGTGAGGGGAAGCTCACTGGGAGTAAGCGTGGCTGAGGGGGAGGCAGGGAGGGACGCGCTGAGGGCATCCCAGGCAGGAGGGCAGCTGGCCTGCCCGGCAGCGCTGCGGGCAAGTTTTAAGGAAGATGTGAGCTGGGTAACAGAGCCATCCTTTCCTGGCAGAGCTCTGCTACATCTGTTTGGCTTTCCTCAATCCAAACATTACTTTCTTGACATATTCAACAACCACAGCTCTTCACACACACCAGTGTTTGCTTTTATCTCACTCCACGAAAACCCTCCTCCCCTCCAGCTCCTTCTGTGGGTGGCCAGTTGGGAAGCGCCCAGAATTTCCATAGATGGCCACAGCCAGGGGCTCTGAAAGCCCGGGGTGGGCACAGGATGTTTTGTAGCGGGGCGGAGAACAGCTAATGGAGAACATGATTGTGAGGATACACGTTGTGCTGCTGGAGGCAGGTTTCTAGGAAACACGAGAGACGCCCGCATCGTTCTGCTGAAGGGTCCTTACTGGGAAGGGGGAGCCAAGTTACGGCGTGCCAGAGATCAGTGCTGAGCATCAGGGACACTTACTGCTCTGACAAAATTAGTGTTTCTGCCTGTCAAATTTATAGGCAGGAAAATACGGATGAAACAAGCCATGTTCACAAGATTTAGCTACTTAGAGCGCAGCTTCAGAAGCAGAGCTTGAATGTTTTGCTGTTGCTCCCTTTGAGTGAGCGATGCTACACATCAGCCCTGTGGATTTGTTGATTATCAGCTGAAACCTCAGGCCAGGTCCCTGATTTTAGCACATCAAATCTGTGTGAGCTGAGCCTTGCTCTCTGTAGGAGACGCGCGCAGCCCTGGGAAAGATAACGCCGTTAGCTCCCCAGCTGCAGAATGTTGGGAGCCAGCCCCGCATCTGCGGGGAAGGACAGCTTCCCTTTAGGGAAACTTTCATCCCATGCAGGTGAACCCCACGAGGCAGCGGGGAGCATCAGCACCCCTTTGCACTCTCAGCCCTCACATTCAAGGGACTCGCGCATCGCTGTCTGAACTGGGAGCAACCCGTGAAAATAAAAATGTGAAGCAGAACACTTCTGTGTCAGTGCAGAGAGGATTGCTGTCTGCTAATCCTAATAAGCCAGCATAATTGCACTGGCACAGTAGTTGACATGCTTCACTGGGAGAGTCAGACGTGACCCCAAACTGTGATACTGGTGTCCCAGGAGCTGAAAGCATGTCCGTGTGTCGATCTGAATGCCCGTAGCATGGTGTTTGTTTTTATCTGATACTTTAACATGTGAGCTGACAGAAGGTCTGGTTTGCAGCCCTGTGCATACAGAATGAGGCAGGCTGCAGGCATCTAGACAAAGAACTGCATGAGGAAAATCCTGCCTGCGAGGACGTCTGTCCTGAGCGATGGGCAAAGGCAAGCAGGTGCAGTTCTGTAAAGGAAGTCTGGTCCCACAGGTCCCTTCCTCTTTGGGTAGGTGGCAACCAGACCTGCATGCAGAGCAGATGTGGTGCTGGGACAGATTGCTAACCAGAGACTGTTCTGTCAGGAGAGTGGGGTTCATTTCCAGGGCTTTAAGGCACCAAAAGGGGCTGTTTCCAGTGCTAATTTGGCATCCTCTGCTTGGTGGGAGTGAGGATATTACAGCTGAGTTACTGCCCTATCATTTCTAATCACCTCCGCGATGGAGCGCTGGGCTGCGCGTGGCTCACCACAGCCTTCCCAGAAGGAACGCTGGCAAACAAAGGGAAATGTCTGATCAGACATTTTCTGGGCAATGCCATCAGCTGTAGCACTTTACGTGGCTGCATTTGCATTTTTTTTTAGCTGATGCTGCCTTTTCTCTTTCCTCTGACCTGACTATTGATGGAGGTAAAGTACTTGCAGGCCAAGAGTTCACGTGGCGCAGGAGATGGGAACGCTGCGTGCTCCCCTCGGGCGCTGGCTGGTGCTGCTGCTCGGTGGTGCACAAGGGAGAACACGGCAGTGTGCCGTTTGGAGTGGTACCGCAGCCTCACCGCTTCTGGGTGAATGGTGGGGGAATTAAATGTGGGGCTGGATCTGTCGGAGCAAGGGCACTCTTGTCTTGTGCGTTTGTAAAACCTACACAGCAAATTTGTTGTTAGACTAGAAGTTTGGTCCAAACCTGGCACTTTCCTTTACCTTGTGGAGTTTAAAAGATATTTTGGAAACTGTGGGAACACTTGGACTTGGAATGAATTTTGTCACATCTCTGGGGATTGCTTTTTTTTAGCAAAACTCTGTCCCTTTGGAGTTGTTGTTTGGAAGTTACTGATAGTGGGGAATTAGCTGGTAAATGTTCCTGACCTCCACCTGGATCCAAACTGGGCAGAGAGCTGTTAGAGGATACTGGGATGTGAAGGTAGCAACCCAACCCTGTGATCCCCACACTGACTCTAACATCTCAGGTTCTGATCGCTCAGAAAACACAAAAACTCCCCTGTTCTGCTTCATCTGCTTCCGCTTTACCCACTGTGCTGCTGCTTTCGCCTCACTCTCCGCTCGCGCTGCAGCAGTGCCGGAGCCGAGGCCGAGCCGACGGCCCTGGCAGGGCTGGGAAGCACAGGTGCAGCTCTGTTTCTGGCGTTTGAGGGACGTGCTCCCGCTTGGAGACCACTGCCCTAAAATGCTTGGTATAGTTCATGGTTAGGCCCTGTACTTTCAGTTAGTAAGCCTGAATTGTGTGTGTAAAAGCAACTAAACAAATATAAGCAAATACTAGAGGCACGTGCATATCTGCTCATGTTTTCCACCAGATAGAATGTTTCAAACTCTACTGAATTCCTCAAAGAACAAAAACTAAGAAGCAAGCCTTTGACCATTTCCCAGTGTTTTGTGAAGCCGGGCTTCCCTGGAGAAGCCCGCCCAAATCGTGCTCGTTTGCTTAATGGGTGTCTGTCCTGTTAGCCGTGAATGTAAAGCAATCTGTTTGAAGAGCTGCGTTTCCCTAGAAATCCAGCTCCTGAGGCAGGATGAGGTGGGGACGATGCTGCAGGAGATGCTATTCAGACGGTGCTTTCCTCGTGACCTGGCACAAGGCGCCGGCTCTGCATCTCCACCACGCTCTGAATTTGCTGCTCTGCGGTTTGGGAAGGCGATGCGTCCAAGCTGCAGAGCGTCGGCGCCCTCGGTCATCCTCACCAGCTTGCTGTCCTTTTTTGTGCAGTAACTGTTACAGCTGTACAGTTTTGCCTAAGTTAATTGCTTGTCATTTGCCTGCTTGCTGTGATTTAGTTTTCCTGTGTTCTCCCCAGCATTACGAGATAGCTCCCAAGAACGTGAGATTTGGGAGAGCAGGAGGTGAAAGCCGAGGCATCGTTACTCATGTTGTGAGTGCGGTTTGCTGGTGTCAGACAGCGCAGGGACTGTCCTGCCGAGTGCCATGCGAGGCAGAGGCTGTGTGTGTGGATTTGCTGTCAGTGGGGCATTTGGCTTGGGAGTTCCCAGTGGCCGTTGCCAGTTGCGGAGGGCAAGGGTGGCATCGAGCAGCTCGTCTGACGCAGCGTTCACCTGCGGAAGCTTTTCTCTGTGGAACAGCCTTCCTGGTCTCGGTTGACTAGTAGTCACCGATGTTATGAGGAAACGCTTGTTCCCTGCTCCATGATGGGAGTTATGACCCTTTCCAACATATCAGAGAGTTTATTTCCTCTGCAGCTCTTGGGTTTAGGAACACTTTTACTTGATACGCAGACAGGAGAAAATGAACCACTTCAATCCTTTGTAGTCAAAGGAGCTCAGGAGAGTGTGGCTGCTCTTGTAGCACTGGCAGATTAAACAGCATCACAGTGGAACAGTCTGGCCACCTCCTGTCAGATGTGGTGAGGGCCCGTGCTGTGCTGTATCCCATCTGGAGGGACAAGCGAGGTGTCCTGCTCCCAGAGCACACCCAGCACCCGGAGCAGGTGCCTCTCCCGCAGGGGAAGGGACTTCTTGCAGCGATGTTTTGAGATCAGGAATAGTTGTGGATGTAGGGCGAGAATGTTTGTGGCCATCAGTGAGTGGGAGTGTTTGGGTGCATCCTTTGACTGGTGCGGGAGTGGACAGAGAGAGCTGAGACAGAGAGCCGGGCTGGGACACGTGTGCGTGGAAATCACCATCACCTTCCTGAGACCTCCATGTCGTTTACCATAGAATATCGTACAGAGGGAACAGAACTCAGCAGCAGCTGCTCAAATCCTCATGTTTAAAATTCTCTGTGCGTTTTGAAATGTCTCCTTATTCTAATTCAGGGCACTGTACTGTTGGTCAAGTTGAAGTTACCTGAAGCTAAGCGACAGGGTGAACCAATGTACATTTTCTATTTCCCTCCTGTTTCCCTGATTCTCTGAGTTTGATCTCTCATACAGGATTGTGGATTTGAACCTTTTTGCTGCTGTGAAAGCTGGTGTGAAGGAACATGCAGCGGGGAGAGAGCAGCTCAGTCAGAGATGGAGGTGCTAGTGTCTGTGCTAGAAAAGACAGCACAAACATAAAATCTAACAAAGTTCCTATTAAGGTGGTTTCTAGGTCTGGTTCCCAGAGCACAAAGCATTTGTTAGCCAAATATTTCTTGTACTAGTCCTCAAATTGATTTGCATTTCACGGTCCACATAAATGTGGAGATGCTGCCAAAATGATCTCTTTCCCTCCTCTGTTTGCGTTGTAGGCATTCCAGAAAATGGAGCAAAATGATTTTCCCTGCTGCCTGGTTCTTTGCTTCATGCATATGCATTTCTGGGCCACGCACTCCTGCAGCACATAGCAGAGCGCACGTGCCTGGAGTCTCTGCAGGCTGGCGTAGCTTTGAAGCAGAGAACCTAAAGCATAAGTAAGATGTTTGTGGAATTAAAGAGAATTTAGAGGAACAACAGTAGAGATTTTAAATTCCTGTAAATAAGTTCAATCTCAAAACCAGAGATGAGTTTTCACCTGCCTTCTACTTCCGTCTTAGAGATGTTTATTGGACTGCAGTAGGAAAGGCGATGTTTACAGAAAGAAACTACTCACAAATGTGAGGAAAACCACTTGTGTTACTGTTTTCTGTTGGTGTTCGCTGTAGTGCAGTTTGCTGTTGACAACACATTACGGAAGGGATTTATCGGTGAACAGTCTTGGGTGCTAAACCTGCTGACACATGGCGGTGAGTGGAACGCTGTAAATAAGTTGGATAGCTTTATTTTTGCAGCACTCTAATTAGTCACCCTTAACACCTCCATAAAATAGAAATATGAATTTGTAAAATTCAGCCCCCAAAATCTCCTTGCTTCCCAGCTGGAACATATGCGGGATTCTCAATTTGAACATCTCAGGCTGGCACGTATCTTGTTTTCCCTGAGCCTCAGCTTATAAACTTCGGCAAGTATTGGCAAAATGTTAGCCTGCCTTTTACAGCATCCGTTGAGCCTAGAGAAAAGTTTGAAGGTGTGAGCTAATTGCCCAGGAACTTTAGCAAGTCTTGTGGAGCTTGATTCATAAAATCATAGAATTGTTAGAGTGGGAAGGGACCTTTAATGACCACCCAAGGAGCAGGGACATCTCCAACCAGATCAGGTTGCCCAGAGCCCCGTCCAACCTGGCCTGGAATGTTTCCAGGGATGGGGCATCCACCACCTGTCTGGGCAACCTGGGCCAGTGCTCCATCACCCTCAGGGTAAAAAATTTCTTCTTTATATCCAGTCTCAATCTGCCTCCCTCTATTTTAAAACCATTACTCCTCATCCTGTCACACCAGGCCCTACTGAAGAGTTTATCCCCACCTTTCCTGCAGCCCCCTTTAGGCACTGGGAGGCCGCTATCAGGTCTCCCCGGAGCCTCCTCTTCTCCAGGCTGAACAGCCCCAGCTCTCCCAGCCTGGCCTCACAGCAGTGCTCCAGCCCTCTGATCACCTTGTTGCTTAAGGAGGGTGAGTGGAGCCCCACACATCAGATACTTCAGGGATGCTTTCCAACAATCGTAGTTGGAAAGCAAGGAAGAGGCTCATATAACAACAAATGGTGTGGTCCTTGTTCTTTGAGTAGAAATGCATTTTGTTTGAGTTTCCCCTCTGTCGGCCTCCACAAGTCCCTTTAAAAGCCAAGTAGGACATCTCCTGTGCAGGGGTGGCAGGCAGAAGTAGGGCAGGGTTTTGTCCTTTTGAACTATTAATACAGATCACAAAAATGTACCAGAAGATACTGAAACTTTTAAAAATGTGATGAAACTTTAGAGATTATTTATTTTTTATTACAGCTAATATTGTATTTGGTGTCAAACACAAGGCATGTTTTACTGCCTTCCTTCCCTGGCGGAAAAGAGGGCAAAAAGGAGAATCCAAATGCACTCTTGATTAAAAGCCCTTGAACCCTATATGTCTTTTTTTTCCCCTGGAAGGTGCTATTCAAAAAGACGTTTTTCATTTCTAAAGCCCAAAGAAAAAAAGGAAGTGTGGCCAGCCCAACTGAGCACAGACTGCTGCTGTCTTCGGAAGGAGTTTTAGTGAGCGTGTGGGATGATAAATCTCCCAACGCCAGCCTTGGCACCGGTGTGGGGCTGGAGAGGACAGCTTCACTGTGATCTATCCATTTTTTCCCACATGAAGCAGAAATCACTGTATCAGCTATCTTAAATGAGCTTCTGCATGTACAATGTCTATATGATGTACAGAATGATTTAAATATCTGTAGATACCAGCTCTCCAAGGAATTTTGTCTGTTGTGACTCACATCTCATATTGTACTTCTATCTGTAATTGTCATCTTTCACTGAAGGATCCAGAAAACTTAAAATATTTTCAGTAATTAATTGTAAATATTAGCTCTATTATCAGTAGTAACAGTTTGGATTGTTTTATTGTAGAAAAGTGGGAGGGAGCCACTGTTTTGGCAGGTGACAAGCAAATAGTATAGAACGAAAAGCCAAGTGTTGGCTTAGAGTCAGTAAATCCAGCCGCAGCGGATACTCGGAGGCGAGCCGAGGGGTGAGTTTCTGGGTGGTAGAAGGCAGCTGTGCCGCCTGACTGCATGAGATGCAGGTTGGTGTTCCTGGGAGAAAGCTTCGATCTGGACCTCTTGGATTCACCAAGATCTATGGAAACCAGAGGGGTTTTGTGCTGTCCACTTTTCCAGTGTGGCAAGTGTTTGTAGAGGGCAGATTTTTCTGTAGATCTTGCATTAGCCTGGTGAAGTTTAGCCACTGCCCCGGCAAATTGCATTAAAGAAAAAAAAAGTAATTAAACCACTGAACAAAATCTTTTGAGCTTGTCCAGTATCTAACCATCAGGACGCTGACAGGTCTCCCACCGGGCCTCTTCGTACTCACCTCTGGCTCCTCTCACAGCTCTACTGCTCCTCTCTCCCGTGCCCTCCAAAGTAGCCGGGCCGCGTTGTTCCTGGCTGTGCTCCTCCATCCTGTTCTTGCAGGCTTTGGCAACCCTGGGCTGCAGTTTGCTGCCTGGGTAAAGACGGTGAAAGCTGTTGGCTTTCCTCATGGGCTTTTGGGCACGTGTGGGGATGTGGTAGCTTACAGCCATTTGTGGTTTTCAGGTACAGTTTGTGCCGAATGCAGTCATTGCCTGTGCTTAATAAATAACTTTGAGATGAATTGCAGACTGCGTCCCTAAACAGATTATATCTCAGTACTCCTAAATGTAAGCACCTAGCAGCTCTGTGACCAGCGTGCTGTAGAGAAAGCTTCCCACGTGGCAGGACGTACGGGCAGACATTCTCCCTTTCCGAAGAGGAAAGCTTGCCAAGTTACGATGCATCTGTAGTTTCACCTTAAGCAAAGCAACCGCATTACCCGAGGCTGTGAGTACCATCCCTGCTCCTTGTGGCCTTGGGATCCTGGCATGAGACGAGCTCCCTGGTACCGCTGCCAGGTCGGGGCTGGCTAGGTCACTGTGCATACAGCTCAGAGAGCTGTTTGTGTGCTGCTGAGAAACCGCACCGCTCCTTACAGAGAAAGATTATTGAATTAAGGTCATAAATTTATATAGCAGGGGTTTTGTTTGTTTAAAAGACCCTGTTGCCTTCATCTTGTCTATATGTTTATATAGCTGTTGAGGTGATGAATGTTTTTAATCTTTGTCCTAGTTTGTAGCCTTTTCTTTTTTTTTTTTGTTTTAATTTTAAACAAGCACGGCAGGAATGAGTGATGGATATTGAGAAAAATGTGCAGCTACCCAGCCTCAGAAGTACACATCCTATCTTGGAACATTCCACTTCCTCATTTCATCCTTTCAAATAAGCAGATTAGATTTTGCCTGAACTCAAGCCATTAAGCCTTCAAAAGATGAAGCTTTACTAAGCTCTTAAAAAGAACTCCAAGGTCTAATCCCAACTCTTAGGTTGCATGATGAGCTGTCTTCACTGTTCTGTACTTCCTGAGCTTCACGGCCAAGCTAAGAAAATAATGTGAGGGAATGAGGGGTTTGCCCTTGGCAAAATGCAGTTTTTCACTCCCTCACTGCCGTGCTCAGAGCTCGGGAAGCCGCTGTTGGGAGCCGGGACTGAATTGACTGAGAAGAAGGTCAGGTTCCACCTGGAGTTCCAGCCCCTGTGCATCCAGGGGGTAAAATGGCCTTGTCTGAAGGAACAAGTGCTATACAAAGCAAGCTTAGTATTTTTATATGGATACACGCTCCAAGGAAGATGCAAGTTGTTGGGTTTTTTTAAGTGCTGTGAATTTCTAGTATCAACATTGTTTCTGTATGTTCCTCAGTCTTAGTCAATGGGAGAGATTTTTAGTATCAATCTGTAAAAGGAAAATACAGAAAGAAAAAGAAAAAAAAAAAAAAGAGGAAAGCAGATAATGTTATCAAGATGGCAAAGGGAATCCAAAGGTCCATCTAGCTCAGCCAGAAAAAGGCAGGGAAACAATTTACTTGTGTTGAACAAGGCTGTAAAAGCCTGTGGGCAGGTAGGACACATCCCAGAGCATCAGTGCCAGTTTTTGGATCAGACCCTAATAAACCAAGTGTTGTAAAGCTGTTCTGAGATCTTGATTTCAGCTGGAGAAGGAGGTGACCCCTTTGATTTTTTTTCCGTATTCCTGCTCTTCCCGCTGTGTTATTTTTAGTGCTTGTCTCATGCACCAGCAGCGAGGAACTCTCTGGAAGGCAGTGACCAACGCAGCCTGGGCTGTTGTGTTACCCCTATATAGAGAGAGTTGGGGTCTGTGAGACCTTGGGGTCTATTATTGTCACAAGCCATGTGATGTGGGACAGGTGGGAATGATGACTGATGGCAGCAGCAGCTGCCTGGGCGCAGGAGTGACCTGTGCTCCAGCTGGATGCTAGTCTGTTTTCCATGGCTTCATGATTTAAGTATGGCTATACTATGTAGGGAAAAATTACCTCATGTTATACAGCTCATCCTTGGGCAAAAAAAGAGATTCCCCGCAATCCAAATCCTTCAGCTTTGGATCACTGGTGGGCTGTGGAGCATGGCTCCTGTCTCTCATTTTCAGCAATTAAATTCCATCAGCAAACTGCTGGGTTATACCCCTTGCTATAACGAGCAGCTGAGGAGGTGACGAGGTGGTCTCTGAAAGCAGGAGCAGGATAAAACGCTGTCTGTGGGACAGGCTCTGCGCTCGGGGTGGTACCGAAGGCTTTGTGTGGGCTGGCTTGTGTGAGCTCAGGAAGCAGCAGGTTTCTGCTGCGTAGCCAAGCTGGAGTGGGTTAGCTGGGGGACTCTCAAGTCTGATGTTTCCCATCTCGTCCGTGTGTAAGCGTATGCAGGAGAACAGGGTCTTAGATGCTGCCTGACTGACAACACAAAAGTGTGAACATTAACATTCCGTCCCAGCTCCACCACCTCTGCGTGTCCTTTAGATACATCTCCCTTCATCTCAGTGTCGTCTTGTCCAGAGTCTTTGGTGAGACAAGTCAGCAAGGACTTGCAGAGCTCCCTGCCCTCCTCTGCTGCCAGTGTATTCCCTTCCCGCGCACGACGCTCGGGATGCTGCGTGATTATCGTAAACAGTGATGTATGAGATGCCTACCCAAAAATCTTGACTCGCTTAGCCTGATGTGCTGTGTGCAGCACCATTTCCCTCCCCTCGCCGTCCCTCACCCAACTTGAGAAGCAGCGAAGTCCAGGGAACTGGAGGATCTCCTCAGCAGCTCACACAGAGACAAATATTTCACTCGTAGTCAAAGCTCATCGTTTTTCTCACAAAGTTAAAAATAACCAAAGGAAACTTCTGTCTGGGTGTGGTGGAGGATGGCAGTGTTATGCCTCTGTCCCACGTAGACCCCCCTGTCTGGGGGGGGTGGGTCATGGACTGGTAAACGACCGTGCTGGGTGGTGGGATGTTTCCCTTGCTGTGGCAGATGCTCAGCAGCATCCTTCAGATGGGGCTTTGTAGTTTTCCTGTCAGATCAGAGAGCTTGTGTCTGTGTGAGGCGTCTCTGGAGGCCTTTAACAAAGCACTTAAATAGTTTCTGCTCTTCCGGCTTCAAAACTGCTGGATTTTGAATGATAAAGGGGCCCTGGTGAAGAAGTTACTCCTGATGCAGATTCTGTCAGCGTGCTGTCCTCCTGCCAAAGCTCTGGGCTCGTCTCCAGGAATTTGGGCATTGATTATTTTAATTGCTTCTTGATTTTGACATCCTGCTCTTTTCTAAACCTTTCTTTTTACATTTCTGCTTTTTTCCCTGCCATGTGATTCTCTTCTCTTTCTTCCCTTTTGTATTCCTGATTCTATCTCCTTTCTCTGGGTGTTTTGCTGTCTCCTTTTTTCCCCCTCTTTCCACCTCTCCATTCCTGCTGTGGGAGGTACCGTGTGACTCCTTCCCGTTGCTCTGGCGCTGTGCAGCTCCTCAGAAGAGCAGGAATTTCTTTCAGAGGTGGGTGGTTTGGAGGAAAAGAGGGTGGATCTTGCTCCTCAGCTACCATTGCCCTCTTGGCTTTGGTATTTCTTGTTTCCCCAAGGGTGCTGCAAAGTCCTTCTGGCCCTGGTTGCCCTTGCGGTTCCTCCGTGGGCCGGTGTTGAGTGGCTTGTGGGCTCCAGGCACTCTGAACCTGTCACCCACTTTACAAATGTCTGCGGTAACTACTGCGCTTCCCTTCCACGCCAAGCTTCTCTTCCTTGTTTATGTTTTTGTCCTTGCTTCCTTCCACATCCTCCCTTTCTGCAACGTTCAGATGGCTTCTAGCTTCACCTTTATGCAGGTCTGGTTTTTTCTTCACTGCAGGAACTCTGGTTTTTCAAATGGGAGGCTAAGGATCTAACAAAACCAAACCAGTAATGAACTTGAGACTCATTCCCCCTACAACCCCCCTCTTTGCAAGCATTTTCTGCACTGCTTGAGTTTTAAGCAGGGTGTCAGCTGGGTGCCGCTGCAAAGCCGTTGAGTTGCTTAAACCTCACAAAGGGGCTGACGTGTTTTGTGTGTGGTGTAAAAGCTTTGTGTTCAGGCTTTGGGGCTGGATTATATCCCTGATGAGTGGTTTCTAAACATACCTTTCTGACTTGGTCTGAAACCTCAGCAGAGGAGCTTGGTGTTCCTGCTTTGAACAGGATTGGACAAATTAGTTCCCTGTAAGTACAATATAATCACTCATGGCATTGACGCTTCCTGTACTGATGATTAATTCCTTAATTTTACAGTTTCTTACAGGCCTAATACAGCATTCTGAGTGTGAGAGAATTTTCCTTTTGACTTGTCTTACCCAATTGGCTTGTGATGTTCAGAGGTGACATTTAGTCTGAGAAGTCTTCTGTGCTGCTTGTGCCCAGTTCATGTAACATGGGGACACCAGGTGAGGGCAGATGAGAGCTTCAGGGACACTGCGTGACAGTGCATGTCTTCCTGCTCTCCACATCAGCTGCTCCTTTACGTGCTCGTTTTCCACCGTAGAATGAAACTCCATGCACGCTGTGTGTTTCAGTAGGCTTTCTTAAATACCAAGATAGCGACTTACAGGTCAAGAAGTCCCTGAGTTGTACGAGCTGGAGCCTGGGAAGGCATATCTATGTCTTTCCCTCGTTTTTACACCCTTCCCAAAGCATTTCCTGTCCTCATTGTGGTCCAATCTAGTACTTGTGTTCCTGTGTCATTTTTCTTTTGAACTGGATTTCAGTGTTTCCTCCAAAAGCAGTGCAAGTATTTTGCCTTTCTCCAAACGTCAGGGAGCAAAAAAAATTCAGCTGGTGTCGGGGCAGTTTGGGTAACACACCTGTGCTTTGGAGTTCTCAGCTTGCTCGGTAAGTAGTACTGGAATATCTAGCAGATTTGGACTTTGGCTAAAGCTTGTGAGTGCACCTGGGGAGCGTATGTGTAGGCACGTAACGGTGTGTTCAGTCAACTGGGAGATGCAGCCTTGGAAGAGGGTTTGTGCTGGTTGTAGAAGGGCTGGAAGTGCAAAAGCCTTCTGCGCTTGGGATCCTGTGGCCCTTACCAGGGAAGAGCCTAAGCCTGAAGTGTAAGAGTAGGTGGGTGTAAGAAGAGCACTGCAATGTTTCTGAGTTCTGCCAAGAACTGAAGTCCTTCAGAGACTTTGCTGATGAATTTGCAGCCAATAGTACTGGCAGATTGTCTTTGCAATTATTCAAAGCTTCAGAGATCTATAATAAAGGTCTCTTTTTTTTTTTTTATTTTATTTTTCCTACTTCTGTGTAATTTGTGTTGCATAGTGCAATGATATCTCTTCTTGCCTCTAGTAATAATATTTTTTTTTTTCATAAAGTAATTGTAACCGTACATCTCTGTGTGAGAAGCAGAGGTTGCTCGTGCCAGGGGAACCCAGGGAGATGCCAGTTGTGTCGCTGCCTCTGGAGCTGCTGAGCTCATCTCTTGTGACCTGCACTGTATCTAAGGAGCCACTTGCTGCTTAGTCCTCCTGTATTTTTAGCAGTAGCTCTGCACTCCCGGATGGTCCTGAAGCTGCACCGGATGCCAGCGCGCTGGGCAGATGGCAGGCTGAGGCCGGTGACCCTGCTGGGCTGCCTCTTCCTCCAGCCCCATTAGAGAGGAGCAGGATCTGTCAGAACAATTTTTTTTTTGCCTTACTGATACCTGTTTCTTACCTTGCCACTGGGGAAATGTGAAATCCATTTTTCAAACCTAGTGAACTGCTCTCCTCTTCTACAGCAGGCTTTAGTCCCATGGCTTGAGGGAGTCTGGCTTTCTGTTGCCTGCCCTGGACAGGAGCTGCTCAGCTTTGGGGAGGAGGCAGAGCACGCAGGCGGTGATGAATAGCTCTTTCTCTGCTTGAGCTTCTGGCAGTGGTTGGTGGTTGCAGCTATGCCCTGTCCATAGGCTCTTCCGAAGGCTTCCAGCTGCTGGCTTCTCTGTGGCTAGGCTCGCTCTGCTACGGTTTAGCTTGGAATTGTATTTTGTGCCTGAATCTAGAAAGTTTTTTTTTAAAAAACAGAACAAAACAAACCTCTGACACAGTGGGGTGGAGATGCTTTAGGGCCATTTGATCTGTTAAACCTGAGTTCCCTAAAACAGCCGCTGCTTTGCCCAGCAGAAGGAAGCGTCTCTGCCCGTACCTCGGCGAGTCCCTGGAGGTGCCATGACAACGGGGCTCTCAGAGGTGCTCGCCGTGGCTTTGATAAAACGTATGATATTTATTGTGGCTGTATTTTAACTAAAGGAGCAAAGCGAAGAACTGGAAAAATGTGGCAGGTGTTTTCAGAGACTGGGAGGAGCGTTTCTTCTGGCTGAGGGTGGAAAAAGCTCTGTTTACTGTTCCTGTCTGAAAAACATGTCTGAAGGACAGAAGCCTATTCCAAAACTCTTCAGATGCATCTGCATGGAAACAAAAATAGATACGTTGGTAGTGGGTAAAGAGAATTCCAGTATTCTGCAAAATCTAGTAAAAACGATGGTGAAATGCTTTGAGACGTTGTAAGGGAACAGCGGAAACATTCATAGAATCATAGAAAGGTTTGGGTTGGAAGGGACCTTCAAAGCCCACCCAGTCCAACCCCCTGCAAGGAGCAGGGACATCTCCAACCAGATCAGGTTGCTCAGAGCCCTGTCCAACCTGGCCTGGAATGTTTCCAGGGATGGGGCATCCACCGCCTCTCTGGGCAACCTGGGCCAGTATGCCACCACCCTTAGCCTAATAAAAAAAAATTCCTTATGTCCAGTCTGAATCTGCCTCTCTATTTTAAAACCATTACCTGTCATCCTGTCACAACAGGCCCTACTGAAGAGTCTCTCCCCATCTTTCCTGCAGCCCCCTTTGGGTACCAAAAGGCCGCTCTCAGCTCTCCCTGGAGCCTCCTCTTCTCCAGGCTGAACAGCCCCAGCTCTCTCAGCCTGGCCTCACAGCAGAGCTGCTCCAGCCCTCTGATCATCTTTGTGGCCTCCTCTGGAATCACTCCAACAGCTTCACGTCCTTCTGATGTGGAGGGCTCCAGAGCTGGATGCAGTGCTGCAGGGGGGGTCTCATCAGAGCAGAGCAGAGGGGCAGAATCCCCTCCTTGGGGGGGGACCACCGTTGGTGATGCAGCCCAGGATGCAGTTGGCCTTCTGGGTTACGAGCATACATTGATGGCTCACATTGAGCTTCTCATCCACCAGCACACCCACGTCCTCCTCCTCAGGGCTACTGGCAATCCATTCCCACCTTTGTGCTCTGCCTTGTGCTTTGCAGCCTCACTCTACAATTCTTTCTCCCAGGGCCTGCAGGTTCCCTTTCCAGGGTACGTGATGGGGCTGAGTGGCTACAGACACCCAATATGTTCCTCCTGTCCCTGACCTTGCCGGACGGCCCTAGTTTGGTAAAGGCCTGTGCTGAGGTAGATTTACCCAGTAGTCAGTTAAAGCTATCGTATAAAAGCTTAGTATGTGTTAAAAATGTGGGCAATTGGGTGATGCTTTTTGGTTCCTCTGTGGCATAATTTCTTTGAATCCTTTAGAAACGTGTCCCAGCTACATTGCTAGGCAAGGTTCTGACCTTCACTGCAACGAGCACGTACTCGCATCAGGACGCAACGTGTAAGAA
>WHYT01016962.1:234098-263739 GCA_009806455.1 Tetrax tetrax
ACAGAACAAAACAAACCTCTGACACAGTGGGGTGGAGATGCTTTAGGGCCATTTGATCTGTTAAACCTGAGTTCCCTAAAACAGCCGCTGCTTTGCCCAGCAGAAGGAAGCGTCTCTGCCCGTACCTCGGCGAGTCCCTGGAGGTGCCATGACAACGGGGCTCTCAGAGGTGCTCGCCGTGGCTTTGATAAAACGTATGATATTTATTGTGGCTGTATTTTAACTAAAGGAGCAAAGCGAAGAACTGGAAAAATGTGGTAGGTGTTTTCAGAGACTGGGAGGAGTGTTTCTTCTGGCTGAGGGTGGAAAAAGCTCTGTTTACTGTTCCTGTCTGAAAAACATGTCTGAAGGACAGAAGCCTATTCCAAAACTCTTCAGATGCATCTGCATGGAAACAAAAATAGATACGTTGGTAGTGGGTGAAGAGAATTCCAGTATTCTGCAAAATCTAGTAAAAATGATGGTGAAATGCTTTGAGACGTTGTAAGGGAACAGTGGAAACATTCATAGAATCATAGAAAGGTTTGGGTTGGAAGGGACCTTCAAAGCCCACCCAGTCCAACCCCCTGCAAGGAGCAGGGACATCTCCAACCAGATCAGGTTGCTCAGAGCCCTGTCCAGCCTGGCCTGGAATGTTTCTAGGGATGGGGCATCCACCACCTCTCTGGGCAACCTGGGCCAGTATGCCACCACCCTTAGCCTAATAAAAAAAATTCCTTATGTCCAGTCTGAATCTGCCTCTCTATTTTAAAACCATTACCTGTCATCCTGTCACACCAGGCCCTGCTGAACAGCCTCTCCCCATCTTTCCTGCAGCCCCCTTTGGGTACCAAAAGGCTGCTCTAAGGTCTCCCTGGAGCCTCCTCTTCTCCAGGCTGAACAGCCCCAGCTCTCTCAGCCCTTCCTCACAGCAGAGCTGCTCCAGCCCTCTGATCATCTGCATGGCCTCCTCTGGAATCACTCCAACAGCTTCACGTCCTTCTGATGTTGAGGGCTCCAGAGCTGGATGCAGTGCTGATGTCTGATGTCTCAGCAGAGCAGAGCAGAGGGGCAGAATCCCCTCCTTGGGGGGGGACCACCGTTGGTGATGCAGCCCAGGATGCAGTTGGCCTTCTGGGTTACGAGCACACATTGACGGCTCACATTGAGCTTCTCATCCACCAGCACACCCACGTCCTCATCCTCAGGGCTACTGGCAATCCATTCCCACCTTTGTGCTCTGCCTTGTGCTTTGCAGCCTCACTCTACAATTCTTTCTCCCAGGGCCTGCAGGTTCCCTTTCCAGGGTACGTGATGGGGCTGAGTGGCTACAGACACCCAATATGTTCCTCCTGTCCCTGACCTTGCCGGACGGCCCTAGTTTGGTAAAGGCCTGTGCTGAGGTAGATTTACCCAGTAGTCAGTTAAAGCTATCGTATAAAAGCTTAGTATGTGTTAAAAATGTGGGCAATTGGGTGATGCTTTTTGGTTCCTCTGTGGCATAATTTCTTTGAATCCTTTAGAAACGTGTCCCAGCTACATTGCTAGGCAAGGTTCTGACCTTCACTGCAACGAGCACGTACTCGCATCAGGACGCAACGTGTAAGAAATGGAAGCTCTCTGTATTTGAAGAGGTGCTTTCTCATTCAGTTTTTATCTGGTGAAGGTAGAACATGTACCTGCGTACCCTGCGGAAGGGGAGGCGGAGCAGGAGAGGGATGCCAGTTGTAGTTCGGAAATGCTTTACATGTTCTGCACGTTGTCAGAAGAGGTGACAGACGCTCTCTCCTGCTTTATCGCTCCGTCTGCAGTGCCTGAGCTCTGGCACTTGGTTCGTGGCTGTACCACCACCGTGGTTATCACAAGATTGGAACGTTATTCTGAGAGTTTTGTTCTAATGGCTTGTGAGAAATCAGCACGCTGCCAAGAAGCAAGTGTCGGTGGAGCGTGTTTCTTCCCACCTGCAGCAGCTGCCAGCCAAGGGTTAACCTGGAGCAGGTTCCAGACAGGGATTCATGCTGATTTCTGTAAGCAGCAAAGCTCCAGTGGGAGGTTTGTTACCTTCATGGGATGCTGGGCTGTGCTGGAGGTACATTGTTTAGAGATAAAAATCTTCAGTATGTTCAATGTGTGTATTGAGAGCTGAGGGCATCTGTAGCAGGACTCCAGCGTGGTCAGTCGGTTTGAAGTCTCACAAATGCCACAGAAAAATGCTCTCCAAACATGTAAGTAGGTAATTAATGCATTGGCTGTCCCGAGCTGTCCGTCGCTGTGGCACCCTGTGCTCGATAACCCCGAAGGCGCTTGCCCTGCCAGCGCTCCAGTGCGCTGCAGCTGCGATCACGGGGAACGCCAGCGCGCCGGGCTCCGCCGGGCGGGGGGAACACCCGTGGCCTCGCTTTTCAAGTTACTCACTGTTTTGTCGTGCATTAGAGGATCAAAGCGCAGCTCGCACCACCTTCAGCTGAAGCTGTGAGTACTCAACACTTTACAAATCAAGTCTCAGCCTCTCATGCTGAGCGCAGAATGATGAACGTGCAATTAGTGACTCTTTCTGCAATTAGTGATTTAACAAGAGCTCTGTAGCAGAGGTGTAGCTCGTTCTCCAGAATTATTTTAAGACCGTCCGTTCCTGTTCCTGCAGTTCCCTTCTTCCCTCTCCATCTTTCACTCCTGAACGGTGGGAAAGCCCCATGTTCCTGCTGACAGTAAGCCTCGCTGGTTATTCCCAAAGCATTTCCATCCCCTCTGAAGGAATAAAACCAGCATCCCACTTCAGAAAAATATCTGATTTCTCCGTGAGGCATACGGAGATTCCAAATAGTGTTGCACAGACACATTTCTTCTGACATTTTTTGAACTTCTGATGAAATGACCATGCAGTAATTATTTTCTTCTCGTGCCTTTTTGTCTAAGTTATCCTAAACTGCCAGAAATAGAGCAGAAAGGACAAATCTGCTGTCTGGCAGTACGTTGTCATTCATATGATGGAGCATCGACAAACATTTACAATCACAGCCATGGCTTCTGCAGAATGAGCAGACAAGGTAACTGCTAGGAGGAGCAGCTTTCCCTCCTGTCGAAGCGTACCTTGCAGGTTGTACCTTGCGATCGTGTGGTAAAGGCCTTGTGAGCTCTATAAAGAGATATCTGACTTTGTATTAGAGCACAGGCCTGGGAAACTGTTAACCCTTAACTGTTAACCCCAGGTCACGGCTGTGCGGAGCCCTGCCAAGGGAAGGTAGAAGTCTTGGTCTCCCCAGTCAGGCTGAGACCCCCTGAAGGCGTTCCAGTGCCTCTGGGGCACTGGGGCTGGCTGGTGGGGGTGAAGTTCTCTGTTTGCAGGGCTCTGATACAGCTGTGCAGTGCCACGTGCGGGAATCTGTTAAGGAAGTCTTGATCTTATTAAAACAGGACTAGAAAGCAAGGTAAGAAACGTCTCCCAACGTAGCACACCTTGCCCTCAAACATGCTTCTCTGCCTCGCTTCTGCCCCACTCCCTTTTTTTGTGGGTGATTAACATGAAGGAGGATTGAGAAAATTGCATCACACTGACACTAGCTCTGTTAACTAGCTCTGCTAATGAGCTCTGCTAAGCAATTATTTTGGGTTCTCTTGCACACATCTGAAGCCAGACTAATCCGGTATATGGCTGTTCCTGTAGTTTTAAGTTTGTGCCCTTGCATTAGAGGCAGAATTTGCCCAGTGCATAGGAAGCTGCCGAGTCCGGCTGTTCATCCTGCCCTTTCCAAACTGCGTTTAACGAGACAGCGTGGTGCTGCTCTGCAGCACTGCTGCTCGGTGCTGCAACAGGAGGACGGAGCCCCGGGCACCACCAGGTGACAACTCGTGGTGTTGCTGTCATCAGGCAGCCTTTTGTCAATGACTGGAAGAATTACAGTAACGTTTAGGATACCTGTAAGGAAATGCTCATAGTTTCCTTCTCAGGAGGCTGTCGGGAGGTGGGTGTTGGTTTCTTCTCCCAGACAACTAGTGATAGGACAAGAGGAAATGGCCTCAAGTTGTGGCAGGGGACGTTTAGGTTGGATATTAGGAAACACTACTGGAAGAGTGGTCAGGCACTGGAACAGGCTGCCCAGGGAAGTGCTGGAGTCACCATCCCTGGAGGTGTTCAAAGAACCTGTACGTGTGGCACTCCAGGACATGGTTTAGTAGGCATGGTGGTGTTGGGGTGACGGTTGGACTTGATCTTGGAGATCTCTTCCAACCTTAAGATTCTGTGATTCTATGATTTTCCTCAGTGTGTGGGAAGTATACTTTGTGGGGATGGACCAGGGCTGGTGGGCCAGGACACCTTGTACCTCCTGTACAGGGTAGGCAGCAAGCGGTGAATGAGATGGGTTTTGAGCAAAGAGAAAGGAGGCTCTTCCTGCTGAGGGAGATAGCATCTGCACTGGAAAGTGGGGGCTGCGTCAGCCTCTGCTTCAGACTCATCTTGCGGTGGCTCTGAAATCCCTTAGGCCACGTTTCACAGCTGGTCGTTGCATGGCTCCATGTCAGGATGCTCAGGGTGTGTGCAGGGCTGCTTCTGCTCAGGGCGTGGGAGCGGCAGCTGGTGCCCACACCTGCATCCCGGTCCAGCTCCTGAAGACCCGAAGGGCACATCTGACATATCCAGGAGACTGAGCCACGATCCTCAGCCTTGTCTGAGTGACCCAGGAGGCTGACCCAGGCTCAGAGCCATGAACCCCAGGGTTGTGACTCCAGACAAATCTCCCGGTCCAGGACAGCCCCACTTTCAGGTACTCCAGTAGCAAGTAGAGACAGACTTTTCTACAGCTTCAAGATTATCTTTGGTGGTGCAGTGTGTCGCCAGCAGCCTACAACAGCTCACGACTGGTCTGTTAACATTCATGTCTGGTGCAGTAATTCAGATTCCTCTGCACTTTGTGTAAGCAAAGAACAAATTGAAACATTTTGGAATTTTCTTTGCTCTGTGAACCACAGTTTGGCTTGCCAGAGTCGTAAAGATGTCATTCAGAGCAGTGCAGCAGTTGTAATCACACCTCTGTCTGGGGCTGGGGAGCGTTGTACAGACGGATTAGGCTGTAGAAACCCCTTGAAATAAAATAGCAGGCGGCTGCTAATGCAAAGTCATCTGTTACACAAAACAAACAAATGAGCCAAGTAATTCTGCCGAAAAACAGGCACTCAGTCCCACAATATTCTATAAAAAATCATCTGGCTGCTTTATTTACTGAATGGAATTTATTTTAATTATATTCCAGGCAGTATGCTCCTCACTCTTGTGTGGTGTTTTGTCATTCCATCATTATTAAATGGCGTTACTGCTTATTTATTTAAGGCGCTGGATCCAACTCACTGAAGCCAAAGAGAGTCTTTCTGTCAGCTTATATGGATTGTGCCTTCTCCACCCTGTAAGGCTAGTAAGCTCTTTCCAAGACAGTACCAGAGTCCTTGAAAAGATTTTTTGAAAGAATTTAAGTGTATTATTTAAAAGGGAAAAAAAAGCCCCAAAAACTTCTAGGGCTGTTTTTAATGCTGGAGTCATGCGTCTTGCTCTCTGGAACATCTTAAAGGCTGCAACAGGCTCAAAACCAAACGTTCTCAGCAGTACTCGTCCAAGTGCTGCGCTGCTTGGCAGCTGTGTGGGGCTGTAAATGAGCTCAGTTACTGTAAATATCCATCTCAGAATCATGCAATAGTTTGGATTGGAAGGGACCTTTGAAGGCCACCCAGTCCAGCCCCCCTGCAAGGAGCAGGGACATCTCCAACCAGATCAGGTTGCTCAGAGCCCCGGCCAACCTGGCCTGGAATGTTTCCAGGGATGGGGCATCCACCACCTCTCTGGGCAACCCGGGCCAGTGCCCCACCACCCTCAGGGTAAAAAATGTTTTCTTAATATCTGATCTGAATCTGCCTGCCTCTTTTTTTAAAACCATTACCCCTCGTCCTTTCATCTTGTTGCACTACTGCTTAGGTCTGAATTTCTACTATGTCTTGGGCAGTAACAATTGGTTTTGAAATGTACCACCTTACGCAGCTCACATCTTGCTTTTCTCTCCTCTTTCACTTGATTTGTGGTTTTCTGTCTGAGGCCCAGAGCATGCTTGGGATCGTGTCTTTAACTGTGTTCATTTGCATCCCTCATGCCAAGTTTGTCTTCCCCACAAGTGTGCTGATTGGAAGCTGAATTTTGATCCAAGCTGTTAAAAAAAAATCCAAAAGTTTACATAATCCTGGGCAGAGACCTGAACCAACTTGGTTACGTGTTTCCTTCTAAACATCTTTAATTCTAGGTGAAAGCCAGAGGAAATCCCTGTTTGTTCATTTTGCCGGCAGTGGGAAGGTGACGGTGACACAGGGCAGAGCATCCCTTGCAGGTGCTGTTACACAGATGTGCGTTCTCTGCTGCAGCGTACCGGCGTGCGGCGGGGACCCGGCAGGCCGTGGGGATGTGGTGGCATCTCCCTGGTGCCCTGGGCGGCTGGGAGATGGGGCAGCAGGAGCCTGCCTGGATGGTGGTGCGGAGAGCGACTTCCAACAACTGGTGCAGGAGGGGCTGTGTTGTCGCTTCCATCTCTGCCCCAACTTGCTGCTGTCTCCAGGCAATCTTTCCAGTCCTGGTTCAGTTTACTCAGCTGTAAGGTGAATGCAAGTCCTTTCTACCTCTCCAACGCCTTTACAGGATTGTGTGGGATCCAGAGTTGCAGTTTAAATACCAAATCACAGAATCATTGAAAGAACCAACATAAAAATTATGTCTTGACTTGGGAGGCTTTCAGTCTGTTTTTCTCTATTTTTACTGTATTCAAGGCTTCTCATGCTTCATCTTAAATAATACTGCTTTCCACATAGAGATGATGCAGTGCGGTTCGTACCAGCTGCAGCTTTAGGAAGAATTCTAATTGTATTTAAATACCCAAGGCTAACAAATAGCTCCATCAGCACCAGCAAAGGCTGCTTGCAGTCGGTAGTTTGTTGGTGAGGTTATAAATTGGCCTGTCAGAGTTCTAACGTGTGCCAGGCAGATATTTGATCTTTAACATTGACTGAGCTTGCGAGCCTGGGAGAAGTGATTTATGTCTGGAAAAGACTGCAGTTAAGAATAACGATATAGCCAGAAACAAGAGCAGTCTTTGATGCATTGAATGGGTTAGACCCTGTCCTGCTTCCTGATGGATGCAGAAGCACGCGGAGGAGAGAGTGGTGGGGGCGAGGGGCAGCGCAGCAGCTGGGGTGCGGTGGCGTGGGGGGGAGTCAGCCCGCCTGTGGCACTCGGAGAAACCGGTTGTGTTGCCGTTTGCTGCTGCCTGGTTTTACTACCGGCTGTGGCTGGTGTGTGTCCCCGTCCCCACACGGCTCTGCGTTTTAGTTGGGTGCCCCTCTCGCTTGCTGGCTGGTGGCCGGACGCTGCGGGGTGTACATCTGTCGTGTTCTCGTCTCCATCCTTAACCCGAGGTGTGCCTTCCTCCTAACCTACCTGGCGCAAGCCAGCAGGTGATCTGTAGCCTCCTGCGTGGCTTCCACTTTGGGGTACGTATATGCATTATATGTTTCGTTAGATATTCTCTAGCACAAAGCACAGGGCCCATGGCGCGTGTGGGGAGAGGGGATGTGGGGGCAGACGTGCACTCTCGCTGGGCTGGCCATGTCTCTGTTAAGGACAGCTGTGTTTGGGTACCAGCTGTTCCAGGTACCCTCTCACCATGGCAGGTGCGTTGTATCTAAGATAGTGGGGAAAAAAGTATTCTGCTAAGAAGAAAACTACACACAGGCAAAGTTTTGAGTCCTTTTTCTCTCATTTCCCAAACCTCTGTTCTCGTGAGCCTCTGCTTGTTCCAGCTGCCGTATTCCCCCTTTCTCCACAGCCCAGGCGGGTGGGACTGGCCCAAACCCATGGGCACCTCAACAAAAGAGATGTTCCCAAATATGGTATCTTAAAAATGAAATAAAACAGTGCAGTTGGTCGGTGGTCAGTTGCTCGATTTATGGCAAATGATTCTACGGCAGCTGTACTGATGGCAGCTCCAGCCCAGGGCAGTGAGTGTTGTGGGACAGCAACTTTGTCAGTGGTCTCCTGTGAAAGCCCCTGTTTGTCTTCAGGGCTGGGGTTTGAGAGGTGAGTAAGATCCCATGCCGGAGCCAACTAATGAATCTTTCCGTGCAAGGATTCCCTCTGGTGTTATCCCCAAAGCCCTCCTGTGTACGGCGTTGCCATGGCAATGATAAAAGGATACTCTGGCCGGCTCTCTTTGTATTTTTCACAAGAAAAATAGAAGCTGAGACATACTTCAGAGCAGATTTGCTGCTGGTGGAAACTCTGATCTTAGTTTAAAGGTCCCCTGAGGAGAATGTCCTTTTCTCTATCCCCAGCTCCCTCTGCTCCCTGATGATCGCCCTGATCTCAGGCTCGCTGGCTCGGGCTGACGTGCCGCAGGGGAGCCGTGGGCCCGCAGTGGGGAATGGATGGACTCAGACACCTGGGTGGGGACTTCCATCCCTGGGGATCTCCGTACCCCTTCTGTGGGCATGGACAAGTCTTTTGAGGTCTGCATGATCAAAGCAGATCCAAAATGTCTTTAAATAGACAGTCAGGCACTGGGCAGGAGGGTTGGGGTTTTTTCCCCTAAAAGTATTTGAGCAGTTTCAGTTGCCTTTTATCTCATTTAAACACCGCACTGGCTCTGGTGTTCTTAAAATCCAAGCAGATGCCTGTCTGCCTTTTCAGGTACCAAAATACATTTAAAAATTTGGCTCATAGTACACTCTGATTTCTTCTCTGTAAACTAGAACAGGATGGTTCAGAAAGCATAAGATTAATTCCTAACAGTGCGGAGAAGTATGAGGACTGTTTGGGAATAAAAAGGAATCATGGATATGAAATTGCTGTGAAGTCTTTTACCCAAGAAAGGTGATCAGCAGTGACTACCATAGGCATCCTTCCGTCACCTGCAAACCCCATGACTGACACGTGCTGTGCCTCCTGGGCAGGAATTCTGGCTGGTGCGGAGAGATCCCTGTAGCAGGTTGGTTCAGTGGCAGCACAAGGTGATGACTGACCGATGGGCTTAGGGAAGAAGTCAGAGCGTAGGCATGATCAGAATAAAATCCTAGAGACTGGTGTAATCTTGGTTCTGATATAATTCCTATGGTGGCTTCAAAGCTTAATATTTGGAAAAATACCTCCCTGAAGCTATTGATACGCTCCTTTGCTCTTCGCCTCCTCGAGAGAACAGAGTTTCAGTCCAGAAAGAAACACTGCTGCACATGTTCCCCAGCGTCCCGTTGAGCATCTTTCCTGCCACTTTCGCCCTGGTGAAGAGGGAAGGTTTTAATGGAATTTTTCAAATTCTGGTGGCCATAAGCCTTTTATACAAAGCTCTCAAACTCTTTTTGTTCTCCAGAACTGGTGTCTAATAAAACCAGCAAACCAAGTTTTTCCCTGTGGCTGTTACCCTTGTGCCTCCCTGTGGCTTCGTCTTTTTGAACGCATCCATCAAAAGTCGGCATATGCTCTTGTGCTCTTGTAGCTATAAATAAGGCTGTTGACACCAGAAAACTTCTTCCAAAAACTTGAAAAAAAACCCCAAAAAAGTAGGATTATTTATGACCGTGATGTTGTGTGTTAACGTAACAGTGCAGGATTTTATTAATATCTTTGGGTTAAGTTTGAAATTAGGCTAAAAAGCTGTGCGCTCCATAGCTTGAGGGTGTGTGTATAGCACCGTCCACATTTCTTTATCTACAGACAGATAGCCTTTTAGTCACAGATCTGCAAACGCTGCTTGAGTGGCTGGATTTAATTTCAGGTCCTACAGCGTCATCATGACTTTTTGCCCTATATGTTGTAGCACTTCTTCTTTTGCACAGAGTTTTTTGAAAAAATAGACCCCATTTTTAAATATCTTCTATCTCATATATTCCTGCAGGGCCATTTGAGCATCCTGGTGTCACCAGCTGCGTGGGGAAGGAGTGCAGCTGTGGCAGGCCACCGGCCTTGCTCCTTAGTTCTTGTCCCCGTGTCACCTGTGCCCTGTGAGGTGGAGTTCGGAAGTGTTCACGTTCAAACGCTGTTCTGTGTAGATAGATGGTTTGCAAGGCTGGTTGATGAAATATCATTCTGCCTATGGGGTGAAGCTTTGACAGATCTCAACTGGAGAGCAGAGTGGGCTTTATATGCCTGTGTGGATGTGTCTTAGCGCAGGGCAACGGACAGCCTCCTGCTCAGGGACACTCAGAAAAGCTAAAGCCAAGGATTCACATCAGGAGTCAAGTCAATGTGCAAAAGTTACACTTCTGTGCTTAGGGCACGTGGTCGTGAGTGAGAAACCACACTTTTTTTTTTGTCATACAAAAGGAGAAACCCAAGCAGATAAGGACTTTGGGTGAATTGTGGTTAAATGTGACGGTGTGCGTGATGCTCCCAGTAGTCTGAAGAAAGCTTAAGGAAATATTTTAAGGTAATTTAAAGAACACTTTTAATCCATAACAACCACTGGCTACGAAACTGAATAGAGAAGGGAAATGTTTCAGGCATCCTGTGCTGTTAATCAAAAGAGTTTTAAATTTTTGTGTTACGTACTGAAGTATCCGAAGGTCAATGGCAATTTAAAAAAAGAACATGTTCAGTTCATTGAGAGGTTCTGAACAAACAAGACTTTGCAGATCCTTCCCCTGTTCCAGACTGGTTAATAAATGTTACAGACGGTCACCTGGGATGCCAGAACTCGCCCTATTAGCAGTAGCTGGTGTGGAGCTTTCTTTGTGGGAAAGCTGCGAACCAGTGGGATTGGCTGCTTCGTGTCCTTGTCTTGACTTGTGATTGCCAGTGCCTGGGCACAGGGCTGCACGGCTGACTTCTGTCTCTGTGTTCAGATAAGATGTGTCACATGTCTGCTCCAGGACTTGTTTGTCATTGCTGGTGAAGTTGGCGTGAGCTGGTCCTGGCTTGTGAAGTTGTTTCCTGTGGATAATGGGGGGTTGTGTTGTGGAAGTGACCTGAGGGTGAAACTCTGCTGTATTTTGTTTCTTATACTAAAATCTCTCTTTTCTGAAATGCATCTTTCTCTCATTAGTGTATCCAAGTAAGGGGGGGGAAAAAATGCAGAGTGGTAATGAAGCAATGTTATATCAGGTACATGAACAAGGACAGCGGGGTCAGTCCTGAACGCCCCTTGTTTTGTGTGCTGCCTGTCAGTAAAACGCCCTGGGACTGATGGGGTGAGCTTGTAATCAGCGCAGAGCAGACGTGCATCTGGTTTAATCCTGTTTGACTTGGCATTTTAATGACTTGGGTTTGGGGGTGAGCTGCTTCATGGGACTCCAAAAGATGCTGCTGCTTTTAAATCCCTGTGGTTTTGTATGTTGTGTACTTGCTAAGCAAGCTGTAGTCTTGAATTCTGTGAATTCTTTAGTTATTCCTCCTGTGATTTTGTTACACTCATATCAATGCAGAACTCAAAAGCCACATCACAATCTAGATGATGAATTGAAAATACCTTATCAGAAACGAATTTACATCTAAAATCAAGGTTTCTTCTCATTTAAAATGTGCTTTGCATCTGCATTCCTTTAAAGTTAAATGATTTGGGGGGCCAGGAAGCCTTTCTTGCTGAATTGCTTGGTACTTGGATGCTGTTTGAACTTCTGAGTAATGGATCATCGGAGCTGCACAGCCAGACGTCAGTGAGACCGCTTTTCTCCTGTGCCGGACACGAGCCGTCAGCTGTGTCCTGCCTGCCGCGCCCAGCCGCCATTCTCATTATGAAGAAAGGTTTGGTTCCACAGTTGACTTCTTGGATGACCAGGAATGGTGCTTATCTTCCTGCTTTTGACAGTCTGGAAGAGCAGCAAGAGAGGAGATAAACTGGACACTGTATAGCTTCTCTCAAAGTTCCCATGGTGCGAGATCATCAGACACAAGATTGTGGGCTAGGTCAGCTGCAACCGCCCTCGCTCTGTACTTTGGTTGGTTCCCTGGTGGGGTGAAAAAAATTCTCAGTTTCTTATCAGCCTCCCTAAGCATGAAAAGCCCATGAGCTGGAGCTTTTACTGGAGAAAAGAGTGGAGGAGAGAGAAGGGAAAGCTGCTCCCTGCTTTGCTCATGTTTCAGTGGCTGAACTGGGGAACGCAGCAAAAAGGAGCAGAGCCTGGGTGGTGAAGCAGGAGTTAGTGGCCTTTTGGGGAGGTATTTAGAGTTCTGTTTTAGTGCATTAATTCTGAGAATCCTGATGGATAAAATAGACCTTTTTACTATTATTGAATGCTAGTTGGGCCTAATTTCCACTATGCAAATAGTGGTCAATTTGATTTAGTGTTACTAGTTTTTAGTTAATTTTGATGCAGTAATTTTGTTTACATCTCCTTCTTACCTCGTTTTACCAACTCATTGTTACATATTAGAATGGTGAAACGTGCGCAGATGATCCTTTCTAGATTCCCTCCTCACAGCCCAGTTACTGTCAGCACAGCGGTGGAAGCAGGGATACTCTGGCCAGCCCCACTTCCCCCAGCACTGGGCTTACCCTCCGTGGACACCTCCCAGGGCTGCCGGTTTTGGCACTGATGGATCCGCAGACCTGGGAATCAGTCTCCCTTGGAAAACACAGAATACAAAGGCTGTTGCAGCTGACTGCACCCATCCCATTCCTGTCTTTCACAGTAAGTGTCCTTTCAGTGCAGACCGTTGGGTTTTTGGTCTCCTGACCCTATTTGAACATGACTTCAGATAGGAATTACCCTTCTAGTCCAAACTCCTCCTGGCTGTAGCATCCGGGAAGTATTATCCATCCAGGCCTGCGTTTCCACGTTAGGTGCTCATTTCGGACAAGTGTCTATCACTTGAACATGAAGTGTGCAGCTGCAGCAGCCCCCACGTGATTATTACCTCTAAGTGGCAGCCATTTGGTTCTTTGTCTTTTTTTTTTTTTTATCTCTGTAGTGTTTGTACGAGTACCCCTGGCACGATTCATTTCCCCTACCTGCAGCTGGCTAAAAGGTGAGAGGCTTAGATCAGCTTTTACTCCAGGGCAGTCAGAGGGGAGTGATGTATCTCTCCAAAGGACCATCTGTCCATCAAAGACAAAATTGCTTATTGCTCGTCACTAACTCTTCTTTGGACTCAATGCCTAATTTTTTTATGGGCTAAATATGAAAAATGAACGGCAAACACAAAATTGGCGTGATAGGGGATGTTGGTGGCCCCACTCTGCTACCAGTGGTTAAAGGATGGGCCTGCATCTCCCTGTTCCTAAGGTAGCTGTGTGTGGCTTGTTACTAAAACGTCACCGTTTCACTTTTATTTCCCTGTTTTAAAGCAGTGTCTAACATTAGGCTTCGGGATCCTTCTTTTGTAGCCAGTACAGAAGGGATGTTTTAGAGCTCCTGAGAAACCAGTGATTAAAATCAAAACTATTTCTCTTCGCTGTTGGAAATGTGAGGTAGGGTGCTGCTTAGGACCTCCTTTAGTAACTGTGGCACCTACTAATTGAACTCCAGGGCCATGTGCCGGGGTGGCAGGCAGCTGTCTTACCTGTGTGTAGGGAAATCAGGTCTTCCTGGAGGCAGCTGCGTCGCGATTATTTGTTCAACCTGCGATTGCTTGCTGACTCATTCAAAATTTGGCCTTATTCAGCTGGGCTGTGTGGTCAGGTTATAACTCAAATCACAAACTTCATTTTCAAAGCAAAAGGAGCTGCAACCCAGTGTGAAGGTGTGTAAGCTCTAAGAGGCTTTGGGAAAAAAAAAATCAACACAACTTGACCTGGGTATCTTTAAAAATTTTTTTTTTAAAGCTCAGATAAGCATGCAATTTTAGTAAAACATAGGATGGGGTGGTTTTTTTCATTTATATTGAGAACTTTACTAATGGTTTACCACAGTTTCTGCTCAGTACTATGCTTGTGACTCAGTACTATGTCATTCTGCAGCTGTTTAAAGCATTGGGTCTCTTGAGTGTGATTCCTTATTTAGCAACTGCTTTACCAAGGTGGGAAGTGATTGCACAGACCTGGAGCATGAGGGTGCATCACAAGCAGCTGTCTCTAACCAAAAACACCTTCTATGTGTGAAATATTAGGCTCAGGGAATGGGTTTTTCTGGCACTTTCTGTGTAAATGCTCAAATTGATCTCAATTCTCAAAACATGAATAAAAAAGAATGCTTTATTTGACCTGAATTTTAAGAAGCATCTGATTTTAGTGAAAAGGATGCAGTTGTTCCACAGACCCTGCAACTCTTGATTTGGGAACGTTCCGTAGAAGTCTGTTTTACCATTGTGGTGTGTCCTGGTTCCGGCTAGGATGGAGTTAACTTTCCCCTGAGCTGGGAGAGGAGCTGGAGCTGGTGGCCTGTGGCTGGGGACACAGCTGGGACAGGTTACTGATGAGCCACCAGCTGGGACAGGTTACCCAAATGGGCCCCAGGGCCCTTCCATCCCACGGACCCCCTGCTCAGGGTATAAAGGGGGGGTGGTGCTGAGGGGCAGTTTTGCTGCTGGAGAGGGAGCTGGGCACCAGGATCCACCGTGAGCTACTGTGCAGTAAGTTACGAGCTTCAGTATTTGCTGTTATTAGATTTTGGTTGTTTCAAATCTCTTGTTTTCTTCTGTTGTTCTCTTAAACTTTTTTTTTTTTAAATCTCAATCCATGAGTTTTGCCTTCTTCTTGGATTTCCCACTTCTCCCCCTCCCACTGGAGGGTGGGGGAGGTGAGTGAGAGACTGTGTAGCTTGGTCCTGAGTGAGCTGAGCTAAACTACAACAGTTATTTTGGTGCCCAACGTGACCTTTGGTGCGTCCCTGTGAGTACAAGGCAAGAAAATGCTGTGAGAGTCCCATGACCCTTATACCCAGCAACGAGCACCGCGGGCAGCTGAACAAACTGTAGTGTGCAGTATCTTCAACACGGACAACCAAAGTAGCCCCACTTATTACGGCAGCTGGCTGTCCCCTGATCTTTGCACGTGCCTCACTCTGAGAAGAGCGTGTTAAAAACCATGGCGTGCACCGTGAGAAGGAATCCCTTTTATGTATGTGAGTGTAAGCAAAGGCAATTTTCAGATCCCACTTTCTAACTGAGTATTAAACTTTTTTTTTTTAATGAGTTGCCGTGGTTTCCCCTGCACGTGTTAAGATAAATCACTCCTGGTGATGTATGTTATGATTTGCACTGTGCTGCTGTTAGAAAATAGTCATGCCAGATATCCGTGCTCCAAGCTGGCTTCGTAAGCAACAGCACACCAGACAAAGCAACAAGTGCGCGAGCAGGACCTCCCCACCACATCCTCCTGCTCCCCACTTTTGCTTTCAACTCAGCTCTCCCGTTTGTCTTCGGTGTTTGTAACCCATCATCTGGTGATGCTGATCTTCACCTCCGCCGTGAAGCGCGCTCCAGCCATCTCTACCTGCTGCCTTGGCTGCAGTCACTGCTTTTCTGGGCTCCAATCCTCAGTTTGTAGGATTGCTGCATGCGGAGGATGCTGCTCCTGCTCCTCTCAGGCTAAGCTTCATCACTTCTCCCACTAATTTAGTAGCTCATGAACTAGTAAAATGGCTGTGGTTGCAGCCTGGTAAGGGACAAAGCTCTGGACCTCAGGAAACTGTTATTTTGGAAAACAGTTTTCTAACCTTATAACTCACTGTCAGTAGATAATCTTAGATTCTTGAAAACAGCACATGTTACAGTAAGACCTACGTACCAGTGCATGAAGTGAGATTTCAGGTGGCCAGTTGTTTTACTGAATGCAAACGTGCCAAATGTTTCTATTTAGATGAGAGTTTTCCTCCAATTATTTCGTTTTGCTATAGACACAGTGGTGTTCATTCATGTTGGTGTAATTCTAGTAAGGAAGTGAACTATGCCAATGACAAATTTGCCTTATTGGATTTGGACTTATCTGTAACAGAAATATCTTCAGAAATAGAATTTCTCTGGTATATATGCAGTAGAAGAAAGATAAGGCTGTTGCAGGGAGAAGATTGACAACATTGCATGGTTGCACTTGGTTCCACTGAGAAAAATCTACAAAGATCTTGCTCTTTTGAGTAGTGTCTTGCATTGTGCTCTTCTAAATCAATGATGGTTATGTTATGCTTTCATACTATCTGTGAGAGTAGGCCACAATGTTTTTTCCTGTGGGCACTGGATTGATTTTTTTGTTGTTGTTATTGTTTTTAAACTGTATCATAACGTAGGTTTATCAGAAGGAGAAGCCTTGAGGCAGTAGACATCCTTCTCATGGCACACACAGAGGTGGGGAGATTGGAGTGTTTTATTCACTGAGTGATGATTCATAAGCATAACGAATTAGAAAATGCAAGAATAGTGTTCCTGTAGGCACATACCTTCGGCAGTGAAGAGGCAGCTCTGAGGTGATCTGAGCACTGCCTCACCGCGGAGGAGAAAAGGGCTCTGGTACCAGTGGGAGCACATTGTGGGCTGGCTGCTCTCCACGTCTGGAGGGTTTTGGTTGGCATGCATTAGCTGGGCTCTCTTGTCCAGAAGATCCATGGGATACCAGTATGTCCTGCTGGCCCAACTGGGCGTGCTTTGTGGGAGGAAGCCTGGGAGGGCTCCTGGGGTGCCTGGTTGCCTCTTGTTGAGAGAGTCTGTCCCCTTCTCCTGCTCTGGGGAACACCCTGTGTCTCCATAGCAGACAGTCGAGGAGAAATCCCCCAGGTCAGTCTGACACATCCTCCAATTAAGCTTATAAATGTAAGGGAACTCCTAATTACACAGCGTTGTTTGCTGTAGTCAGTGAGGAGAGGCAAGCTCTGTGCTGCAGGGATGCTCCCTGTGTCGGGCAGCGCTGCTGCTGCTCATCGTCATGGAATCAACGGAATTCCTTGAAAGGGGAGTGAATACAGTGTCTGGGTGAAGCAGTTCCAGTCTAACTGCAACTTCTATCAAAACATGCACTTTTCTGATTAAGTATTGTCCACGAAGAGATGATTTTTCTGTTTCTTTCCACTTAAAACCTTCATTTCCTGCCCTTGCTGCCTGAAAGCGTGCGACACTGCAGCCCCGCTCTGACAGCGTGGTGTTTGGAGGGGGGGAGATAAAATGTCAAAGAGCTTCAAAACATTCCCAGTCTACTGCTGGGCTTCTCCAACTTCCCCGGGATTTTCTGGGTGATTTCATATAGTCTGCTGCTTTTCCTACTGGGGATTTTCTCGATGGCATTACAAGCTCCACACCTCACAGTTCAGGGCTTTCAGGCCACCAACTTCATAGCCGCTCCCTGCACACACTGCAACCTTTGGCAGTTGGCCCCTGCGAGACTGGAATGTTATTAGAAAGCATTTGCATTAAAAAGCATCTCCAAACCCAAGAGGAACATTCCAAGCCTCGGCAGAACTCCATCGGAATCCAGACTGGGATCTGATGACCCTGGGCTGCGGGTCCCCTGGAGGCACCGAGACCATCCAGCCTGGGTCCTTGCCTTGGGGTCATTTTAATGTTTGACATCTGTATCAGTGCTTTCTGTGATGCCTTCAGGTGGAGTGACATGGAGTTTGAAAGCTGAAGTTGGGATTAGGACCCAGATAGAGAAAAACTTCCCAAAGCAAGGTAGCGTGCTCTCTTGCACCTTTGTGCACCGTTGCACTGTTTTCATTGTGCTACTCTCACTTCTCCCTCTTAAAATTGTGAATGTTGCTGTTCAGAGACCACTTTCACCCTAATTATCTGTAATTAGGAGTAGAAATGACTGTCCAACTAATGCTATTGCTCTACAAACGTGTTGCAATTTTATAACTTCATTTTGGAATCCTGGGCAGCAAAAGAAATTTTTCTACTTTTCAATTTGTTAAAAATGAAAAACGAGCCATGTTTGGGAGTGCAGAAAAAATGATCACTCTTCAATTGCAGCATATATTCCTTGAACTTAATCACATTTGAAAACGTTACCTAGGTGCCAGCTGTTATTTCCTGACCCCAGCAGAGCTGATGGCAGTGTCCCTGTGTCGGCTCCAGGTGGGAATTAAATGTTCCTCGATCATTGCCCTTCTGCAAATGAGAGCAAATGAAGCAGCTTTACAGAGAACCATTTTAGCATGACTTAGTGCAACTTCTTTTTCATTTTCAGGCTTTTCAAAGAGCTCCAGGGAGGGCCATGTCTGTCTCAGGTCAGGTCGCCTCCCCTCGCCTCCGTTCAGGCTCTTCCAGGAGCTGCCGGCTTTGCAGAGCCCCTGTCTGTAAGGGTTTGTGGGAGGGTTTGTTGCCATTTCTTTATGACGTTGATTTTAGGTAAGGGAATGGGATGTACAGATGTCCACTACTGACTGCAACCCAATTAGCTACTTTGTTTTAAGAAATTATTGAAAGGTTCAAGAGTGGTGTTCATCTACTTCCAGGTGCATCCTTCTATCTCGGCTTCATGGCTTTGCAGCTGCGTGGTGCCTCTCTCCTAGAGTCTCGTTCAACTCGCCTTCCTTTGTCCTCCCACCTCAACAACTGCAGGCTTTTATTAATTCTTAGGTTGTCTCACAGAAGCCAAGAATTATGCCATTGCCATTGATTAAGAACCACGCTCCCATGCAGTTCCTCTAAAGGTTATAAAGAGATTTTGCAGTAGCCATTAGCTCTTCTTAGCCCACCCTCCATGTTTTACAGAGCAGTTTCGGAGAGATGAATGTGCTTCAGTTGGGTGCTGATGCAACTTTTTCCTGTTTTCTGTGGTGAAATACAGGCTGATGTATTCATTACCCAGTTCCAGCAGCTTTACTCCTGGCTGGGCAGGGGCTTGCTGCGTGAACCCTAATTGCTTACACCGTTTTTAAGGCTGTAAAGTAAGTTCCATTAATCACATTTTGCAAATAGTTTCAAAGTTATAAACCATTGATCAATAAAGATGAGAGAAAAGACTGGAGCCTTTGGGGAACAAGTAAAACATTCTTTACTGTGAACAAATTCAATCTGAGGAATGAATCAATGTCATGGCTTGCTAGGAGTGTATTACATATTGTCCCACAGAATCTAGTGCAGATCAGACTGGTATTTCTTTCATGTAGTATCTGAAAAATGATTGTCCTTCCTCCGGTGAATTGCTGTTTGATATTTTCTGCAGAAGAGAATATGAAACAATAACGAGAGGGTCAAACACTGCCCTTCCCTGGGCGTGTGGCCAGCTTGCTCAGGTCCTCAGCCCGCCTGCCGCTGTCGCGCTGCGCACCTAAATCCATGTTGATGAGAGCCCTGCAGAGTGGAACACGGAACGGCGACTCTGTGCCACTAGTACCAACAGCAAGATAAGTGCATTGCGTTTCACAGAAAGGATTGGATTTTTTTTATTTTTTTTTTTTAAAGGGCAGTTACTTCGAAAGGAAAGCTGTATGGGGGGATACCCACTAGGAAGCACATCAGCTACTTGCTGTGCAGTGTTACAGTCTCTCAAATTCTTTGAATACAGATCTCTGTTAATCTCAATTAGCTTCTCCAGATCATTCCTTCCCTGCCCATCTCCCCTCTGCAGCACTTGTGCTCTTCTCACAGGGAGTGGTGAGCAGCCCTTGCAGGCAGCTGGCATGAGCCGATCTGGCCCAGCCTGCCTGGGAGAAGGGAGTTTGAGAGCACCCCATCCTTCATCTCACTCTTTCAGCTCAGCAAGTCTGCCATTAATCACAGAATGGTTTGGATTGGAAGGGACCTTCAAAGCCCACCCAGTCCAACCCCCCTGCAAGGAGCAGGGACATCTCCAACGGGATCAGGTTGCTCAGAGCCCCGTCCAGCCTGGCCTGGAATGTTTCCAGGGATGGGACATCCACCATCTCTCTGGGCAACCTGGGCCAGTGTTCCACCACCCTCAGGGTAAAAAATTTCTTCCTTATGTCCAGTCTGAATCTGCCTCCTTCTGTTTTAAAACCATTACCCGTCATCCTGTCACAACAGATCCTGGTAAATGAGTATGTGGTATCCATTTCTCAGCTGTGAATAATGTTGAGAGGACCTTTTCTTTCGCTCTTTCCTCTTTAAAACCAGTATGTCCTTTTTTTGAAACTCTGGCAGAAGAGATACTTTAGGACCATACTGTCCTAATGGCCAGCAGACATCAAAAATATATTAAAATTATTCAAACAGCAAAAGTTTTCTTATTTTGTAAACTTGTCCTGCAGGTTTTATGATTGTCTTTTTTGGATGCCTTCCTTCTGAACTATATAGTACAGCAGAAAAAAAAAACAAAAAACAAACAAACCAGGAAATGTCTGGATTGTTTTTAGTGTCTACCATTACACTACAAAGTATCTTAGTCTGAAGTTCATAGTATTATTTTTTTTTTTTCCCCCTATAAAGACAGGAAGGTCATTGAAAGTCTGCTGGTGTAAATATCTATGGAAGGATTTGAGAAAACATTTTTCTCAGGAACAGTCTACTGAATGCAATTAATTTTTTTAAAGGGGAAAAAAAAAAAGAAAAACTCAAACCAACAAAAAAACCCCAAACCCACAAAAATAGCTTTCATGTCTGATGTCAAAAATCTGCAAAACTAGGCATCTTGTATGAAGGTTCAACTTATCTTGTGTTTTTATTATTCTTTGGATTCTTTTTCTTCAAGGGGATGTAACACACGTTAGCCACACTAATCCCCTTTCATCACCTCGTTCCTCTGGACACCTTCAGACTTATAATGATTATTGATTAAAACACTTCAGAACCTAATCAATGTCAGGGAGAGATGTGGTTCAAGTTTTGCAGTATGGGGTTGTGGAATGGAGTAATAATAAAAAGAAAAAAAAGTCATCCCACAAACTTATTTCCTGCTTGTGGGAAGCAGATTAATACATTCATTAGGCTGAAAAGCCATACAATTAAAAAGTGAGTGAAAAAAAATTAAATTATTTAACTTGCGTAATAAATGCGTGAATCAGACAGTATTAGTTGCCATCAGCAAAGAGCTGATGTCTTCTGTGCTGGCTTCTCATTACTGACTGATTTCCTTGGAGCCCAAATGCAGAGAAACCCCTAAGCAGATACCAAAACATGCAAAACTCGTGCAGAACTCTGAAGCCCTGTGCACAAGCCGGGCTCTCTTTCACAGTCTGCAGACCATACGGTTGGGTTCTGGTTTGGTTTGATTTTTCCGACGTCCTTGTTGTACACGGCGGGATCCCCGTGGGCTGATGGTGCTGCTGAGGCTTCCTCTCCTCGTGGTGGTATTTTGGGTGAGAACAAGGCGAGGGGCCGGTGCATCAGTTCAGGAACGCCAAAGCTGCCGTGCGAGGGCTGAGAGCGGCCGGTGAGAGTGGGTCAACGTCAAACCTTGCCCACGCTGCTGTGCCGAAGGCAGCGATGAGCACGTCTCCCTGCGCTGCGCCGGCGGGCACGGCGTGCCCTGCTCAGCTGGTCTGGCGCCGGAGGCACCTGCACGGGGCCCGGGGTCTGAAGAACGACGGAAGGGTGACTGGGCAGGCCTGCAGTAATAAAGGACTTCTGGTGGCCTAGGATGGCAGCTTTTCTATAAATAATTACATCCACTTTTAAGTCTTCCTAGCCTATCCTGTAAGTTTTTACACTGTTACCCATAGTCAGCTCCAAGACCAGGAGTTGCATGAGCTTCAGTATTGACATTTCTGCAGAAAAATTCTGTGATTAATCTAAATTGGTAAGCAAAGATTTAAAAAAAAAAAATCCAGAAAGGTTGTATTCAAAAATGTGTGGAAGCAGAGCAGATAGTTGTTAAACATCTTTTCTAAAATGCCTTTTAACTTCGAGCGGTGTGTGTGCTTTGTGACGTGTAGGCTGGGATGTCTAGCCCAGTTTGAGAGCTCGTGTGCCCCATAAGAGAGTTCAGCCTTTGCTGTGCGTAAAACTTAAAATCTTCACGGACCAGCAGTCAGGCTCTGTATTGGCTTGAGCAGGGCCTAAGCCTGTCAGTAAAACACAAGATCTGGGGTTGGGGGTGGAAGCTGAGCGGCGTTGTGGGGATCAGTGGGGTTAATTGTTTCCGAGGCGCTGCTGAGGCTCTCCCTCCCTCCCAACAAGCTTCTTTTGGCAGATCAGTGTTGTGCCGCTCTGCAGCGTAACCCTGATGTTTAAAAACTGCACGTGAGTGGTTTCCAGCTCTGGCTGAAGGGATCAAATAGTTTGTACTGTTCATTAATCTGAGTAACACCCACAAATGGGGGACCATAGCTAATAGCAGCAAAAGATATTAAGGGGACAGCAAGCATCAAGTACAATTTTGAGGACTTTTGCATGCCACTTGATTGTAGCTGGGATTCTGCTGGGGGTTTTCTTACCTCATGCGATCACAAAGATGGGGTTAGTGCACAGTGGCGTGGTTTCTCCATGAGAGAAGTGATGGCTTCTTTCTCTTGGATTATATCCCGGAGCAGCTGAATGACGCTGAGCTGGGTTTCCTGTCCCGTGCTCCGGCCCGTTGCCAGCGATGGTGGTACTGAAGAGCATCACGTCGCGTCTGTCAGCACAGCGCCCGAGTTGCTGGGGAGTGCTTCTGGTTACAACTGGTCCGGGAAAATGTCCTCCCTCTGCCCCCTCAGCACGGGGCATGCTGTCCAAGGATTTGACATACAGCGTGTCACTCAGCTGCAGAGATAGCTTTAGACGTGTTCTTCTCAGCATTTTTAAGTGTTTTCTCCATGTTTCAGTTCTTTTTCACGTAACAGCAACATTATTTAGCTGCCGTTTGCTGTTCTCTGCTTTATAAGGTACTGCTATCTTATTAGGGCAGGGAATTCAATAAGGAATAGAAAGATTAAATTGGATCAAATGAAAAGTGTACTTTGTAGGGAGGGAGGTCTAACTGGGAGGAGATGTCAGGGCATTCAGCACAGTTCACTGCTGGGAAAGGTGTGGGGTGAGGCGTGTGTGTCTGATGTGGAACACTGTCAGTGTGTCTGTTGTTGCGGTGTGTGCAGGCAGCCTTGTTAGTGTGACTCCAGCAATAGCGGGGGTGGGGGGTCAGGGGAGCCCCAGAGGCTCTTGCAGCACACGATGGCACCTGGTCTTTCCCGTTGCTGTTATCCTTACCTGCGCAGCCGGACTAAAGCCGGGGCAGGGACGGCTCCCCTGACACAACGTGTGCCTTCGCTTGCTGTGCAGCCCTACCTGCAGTGCCCTCTGTCCACCTCCCAGTTTTCTTCTCCTGCACCGACGACTCAGTTTTACTGCATGTATGTGAAGGGAGACCCTGCCCGCCAAGCTGGCCTGAGACCTGGATTTGGTCTTACGAGGCTGTGACCAGCAAGACTTCCTCTAAACTAGCTATTTCTGTACCGTCGTGTGGTCTCTGACCTGGACCTCTCTGCTCCTTGTTCTTCCCCGGTTGGGTGACGTTTGTGATTTGGTCTTACGAGGCTGTGACCAGCAAGACTTCCTCTAAACTAGCTATTTCTGTACCGTCGTGTGGTCTCTGACCTGGACCTCTCTGCTCCTTGTTCTTCCCCGGTTGGGTGACGTTTGTGACACCAGGTGACTCTAGCAGAGAGTGCGTCCCCGGGGAAGCAACAATTCACTATGCTGTGTGAGTTTAACAACCCCTTTGTCCATTCATCTTCTAATTGTTTTTGTTAATACAAACCAAAAAGGCAAATTATACATCAGATGAGGAGTGATGCTTGGTCTGTCTCTGTCCGCACTGTGAGTGGGAACCACCTAAGCTCCGTATCCCGCGTTTGATGATGGGTAGCTGTTCCTGGAAGGACTCAGACTCCCACGCATTCCTCAAGCTTTCTTGAATATTTATCACCAGTCTCTGCCGGCAGCACACCTCGCACAGCCATTTGGGTGGTTATTCTTGCGTTGGTTGCTGCACTGCACTGCTTTGAATATTCAGACTGGAGACTGAGGAGGCAAGAGGAGCAATCACTCCTGCTGGCACACGTTCCCTCCATGACCACACTGAAGTGATGAATTTAAGCTTTTGACGTGTTCTTCACGGTAATATTAATAGCAGAGATTACTGCGGATGACAGCAAATTAGATAAGGCAGGGTCCCCCAGCGCTCGCTGCCTGCCACTGTGTTAGTTTTGGCTTTAATATTTCACTTGATTGAAGAGTGGTGCTAAAAATCTGTACAGTGCCCCATATTTTTAACTTTCTCCGAGAAACAGAAAACCAGGCTTGGGCTGCAAATGGGTCATGGACATTCACGTCTGTGCGACGATGACCTTGGGGAGAGCTGACGGAGCTGCACCGGTCAGGAGCTACCACCTTAGCAATGCGCGTGGAGGTTGTAGGCAGGGAGAGCTCACAGCTTCTCTCTGGGTTTAGAGACCAAAGCCTGTTTGTAAACGCGTGTCCCCGCAGCCTTCAGCTAAGGGAGGTCAGTTAGAAGGCGAGTTTATCAAGTCCCTCTCCATACAATTTCAGCTATGAGACTTTATGGTGCTGGTGGTAGGGCTTGGGGTTTTTGAAGTTCATTTTTCCTTACTTGCTTTGGCAGGAGGAAGCAAGGGACAGCTTTTTGTTTTATGAAGTCAATTCAATGCAAATTTTTGTTGATACTAAAGCCAGAGTGACAAGAAAGTTTTACCTTCAAAAGCTAAGTTGATGAAAGATGGATAATGAGCACTTCAAAATGCTTAATGAGAAGGCACAGCCAGATTGGAAACTGAGCAAAGGAGCAGCGATTTTCTGCGTGGTTAGCAGCCACAGCAGCAGGTTCCATGCTTGCGTGACTGCTTGGCTTCGAGATCCAGAGCTTATTTTGTCACATTGGCCTTTGTCCACGGTCTGCGTGTTGTGTCATGGTGTAGGTGTGCCCTTGATCTCCAGGTGGAAGGGTAGAGGGTACGCTGAATTAGGTCATCATGAGTTAGACCACAGAGTCCTTCAGGGCTGCTTTATTTTTGTTGAGATATTGACTGAAGGAAAAAGTTTATAGTGAGGTTTCCCCTCCTCTGTTTTGGCTTTAGTGGGTTGGTTTGTTTCTTTATTTGTTTGCTGATGCTTTGCTTTTGACAAAGGATTTAAATACTTGATCATTGTTTGAGTGTGGCAAAGTCAGCCTTATTTTACTGGGAAAAGGCAGCACGTGATCCTGGACCAAAACTGAGAACATGGGTTTGTACGTAAGTTGTGCGTGATTTCTGTGGGCCTGAGCCCTACGCAGATGCTGGCCGTTCTCCTTTGAGAGACACAAATTGCAGGGAAGGGCCCGGGTGAAACCATATATTGGCTTTCCTTGTGTTTTCCTGTTGGAAATCTGCTGCCATTAAAGCTTAAAAAAGCAGAAAAAGTACATATACCAGTAAGAAACTCTTCTTTGAACTATTATTGGGTTTTGGAGGGCCTTTATCCCTGCCCTCAGGCAGGCCCTGGCTGTTAGGGATTGCTGTGGTTCCGCAGGAGCTCCCGTCGCGTCGGAGAAGGAATTGTCAGGAGTCACTGGTGCTGGGGGCTGGCCACGGCGCAGGAACAGCTGCTGTCTTTCACGGCAAATGCAGAAACAGGGTGGTTTCTGAAAGTTTTGTGTAGTTCTCATTGGACTGATACATTTCTGAAACTGATATTGTCAGAAAAATACATGTGAACATTTTGTTTTGGTGAAACTTTAGAGGAACCTGATAGATATTTCAGCGTCTTGAGAGCAGGGGAGTTTATATTCATGACCTAATTTCTTCCACTTTTTTTTGTTAATTGATGAATTATTTACTTGCACATACATTTTCCCTGTGTGCTCATTTCCATAAATCTGAAAAGAACTACAAAGGCTTTTCTGGATATATAGAGGACCAGTAGTTCATCTTTCTCTGTTACTAAATACTACATGGTTTTTGACAGCTGGTGTGACAGTCTCAGCTGAACGAGTGTTTTGCTTCTCTCTGAAGGCCTGGCTGGCAGCAGCTGCCGGCGGCATGGTGGTTCTTACCCAGGCTAAAGCAGGATGGTAGGATTAATGTCATCAGCCAAGATAACAGCAGTATAAATACCATTATCCGTTACACACTCCATAGGTTGGTCTCTCATTAATTTAAGCAGATTCATTTATTCATCAGTTTTATTTAACTACTACGAAAATTTATATTAAAGACCTAAAAGTACTTTCTTCTGCTTGCCTGAAATACCAGTTTTTCTTTGGAAAAAGACCACTGCTGCCCACGCCGCTGACCCTCTCCAGCACCAGGGTGACGGTAACGGCAGCCCCTGCGGCGGTGCAAGGGTTGGGGTGGTGGTCAGAGAGTGTCCCACAGAGCCCCTGCCCTCCAAATAATAATGCCCAGGAGCTGGTATCGAATAAAGCCAGTAGCTGTGGCTTCTGCAAACCCACCTGAAACTCTGGCACAGTCCAGAGAGAGTCTCGGTTGGTTTTTCCATGGAAGGAATTTAAGTCATGTATCATTTGTGAGCACAATCCCATCTGCAAAGCTTGCTGGTGTTTAGCTTCTAGCATCTGTGAAGGGCTGTGTCTGAGAAGCTGAGATGGTCTTCACTGAATGCATTCAATAGCGCGTTCCTGATTGCAGGGCAGCTTGTTGTAGCCTCTGGAGAAATTGTGCAAAGCTGAAATCTGGATTAGAAGAAATGTATGTAAATGCCATTATAATATATTTTCCCTTGACATTTTCTTTTTCTTTTATTTTTTTTTTTTTTATTGGATACTTTTATTTGTCCTGGCTTAGGGACACCAGCTATGTTTGCTACTTGATGTGGTTACAGAAAAACATGTGAATGTGATTTCAGGCAGCCCTTGTCCTCATGGCATTCTGATGCTTTTTCAGAATCGTTTTGATCCATACATTTACACTGGGATCTATAAGTCTGAGTCTCATTGATGTCAGTGACAGATGCGTGAGTGCACCTGTGAACGGAATGAGAAATAAGGGGCTGTAGCAATCGGCAGAACGGAGATGTCTTCATTTCCCTGCCAGCTTGCTCTGCTTCTGCAACTCATTCTTCCAGATGAGCAAAAAATGATCCTACTTACTACATGAGTGTATGCGACACTATAGCGAAACATCCTATTCCAGACAGGACAGTGCTGCTATGGTTGAAGCCCTGGGAATTTACTGGTTTGGCAGAAGGAGCACCTGCCGTTGCCACACTTCATAAAGCGCTCACTGTGGAGGCTGCTCTGGGGTAGCTGAGAGCAAAGGGATTTTTCAGCCTCATTTGTTTCCCTGTCTCCAGGTGCATGAAAAGCTCGGTAATGAAACGTTGGGAAAAAATGGTTTGTGAAATCGGCCTGCGTGTGGAAAATACCTAATTGCGTCTCTGGGCTGGGAGCTGGGTTTCCCAGTCAGAGGACAAGTGTTCATCTCGTCCCATCTGTCTGGGAGCTGTAGGGCGCACAGTGACACATTCACAGCCGTGACTGTGCCTCCTCTCAGGGAGCACGGCTCAGCGTGCCCAGGCTGTGCGTCCTCCCCATTCAGAAGCAGGAGTTATTGTACTGGGGGAATTGCCTTCAAAACACAGGAGTTTCTGTAGCAGTGCGATCTGTGCAAATCTTTACTGTAGTAACGACCAGATCGGCTTGCGTGGCTTTGAAATAATTCCCGACCTTGCACTTGGCTATGTTCTTCGCCAGAAAATGGGATTTTGATAGAACAATTCTTACAGATTATCTCTCTTAATTGTAGTGGCTGCCCCTTGTCATCAGTGGTTGTGGTGTTTGATCCTTAAAATTCTTACCTCTGGTTTCCTCCTGGGACTTTTGGATTCACTAACATTGCCGGGGATGCCGGTGGAGAGGAGGGCCCTAGGACTGCGCTCCCTCCTTGCTTTAGGAAGGGAAGCAGCTCTGCCTCCTTCGTCCCCGCTCAGCCAGGCACCGAGGGTGGCACTCGGTGCTGTAACCTTGAACCTGGGAGCCCCCCAAACGGTGGTTTGCAGCAGCTTTGTTTTGTTAATGGCGTTAATCCCTGCACTCAAAGTATTTATTAAGCTCTTCTGATGTACCTAGAAAGATGCACTCCAAGCCTATCAGGTAAATGGATAATAACGACCCGACCGTGATGGAGGGTCCACGAGGACGTTTTGGTGATGCTGAGGTTGGGTAACAAGATTGGCTGGGAGGAGGTAAGAGGTAGACGGGAGAGAAGAGAGGGGTGCTACAGAGACGGAGCTTGACGAATGTTAATTTGCTTTGCATGAGATATGCACAGCCCTTGCCATGTTGCGCGAGGGGTGGAAGATGCATTTACAGATTAGGAGAATGTTACCAGTTAAATCTACCAGCCCAGACTGGGAGGGGAAGGGAACAGCTTGGAGCTGAGCACACCGAACTTGTGTGTTCGGTCACTGCGAGCAGCTGGGAAGGGAAACCCAGGGCTGGAGTAAACAAGCTGAACTGGGATTTTGTGCTCATTCATTCCTTCCCTTAATAGAATCACTAAAACAACATTTACCTGAAATATTAAGCCCTAAAGATTTGCTGTCACAGTAAATATTACACTTGAATTGATTAGGTGCTCTTCAGAAATCAAGCCACATTCTTAATAGAGGAGCGGTGCATATTTTCAATGTTTATCGTCCTGTATTAGGTGTTTAATTAAAAAGAGATTCCCAGAGGATTAGCCAGCTTCATGTTGGTGGCAGAAGCAGATCTGTTAGCGATTCTTGGCAGGTAATTATAATGTGGAACTGGATGGCTTGAGCTGAATATTTTATGATAGCAGCTCTAGTTGGAATGAAGAGAAATATAATCACTCTTTTGCTAGGGGAAAAAGAAAATCAAACAAGTACACACACCTGTTTGCTTCTGCAGGTTTGCTGGCTTGGTAAATTAGGAAGGAATTAGTGTTGCTATTACCCAGATTATTGGGCTGAGCTCTGCAGCAGGGAGCACGGAAATGGGCTGATGGCTCTCAGTGCTCACCCTCCTGCAGACACCTGCTCCCCCCAGCTCCTCGGGGAGCGGGGGGATTTGATTTCCATTATTGACTCTTGCGTTCGATTAATCCAGGTCAGTGCGACAGGATGCAGCCCTGCCTGTGAGAGGTAGAGCACAGCTGGGGGAAAAAAAAAAAAAACCAAAACACAACATTTCTTGCCATCCTTAGGCAACGTGCTGCCTGGCTGGGTGTGATTTTTCAAGAATCGTCCTGAGATCAGAAGAGGTTTTACCCAGTGTAGCCACCATCCTCTGATCCCTTTGACATCCACGTGGCTGAGCAAACTTGGCCCTTACTGATGTTTGTTGATGGTAACGCAGCGTGTGGCAACAGGTAGATGGTGAGAGAGGAGACAAGTGACAATTTGGAGAGTGGAGCAGGCTCGTTTTTGAGACAGTCTCAGCCCAGACCCCTCATCACCAAGCTGCTCCTGCACAAGGGCTTCCACGGCAGATCTTTCAGAGGGGTTGGGAGTGGCACACATCGCATCCATTTGCTGCTCTCAGGTTGCTCAAAAAGCTCCAGATGCACAGGTCTTGCTGGATCAGCTCAGTGATCCTCTCAGTCCAGCAACAGTCCTCTGCTGACGGCTGATGGTCTCACAGGAGAGCCGAAGGACCTGCTCCAGCTGGGAATCTTCTGTCTGTTCCCAGTCTGCACACCGAAGTACTGAGTCTAATGACTCCCAGGAGCCGGCTTGTGCAAGGCATTCGTGAGTGCAGCGGTTCCTTAGTGCGGCTCTATCTGATCAGCCAGTGACTCCATAGAAACGCGGGAGCGTGAGAGAAAGGGGGGAGAACTCAACCCTGAATGGACAGGTTTGTTGCGTTAGGGTCTGAATTAACTAAAAAAAAAAAAAAAAAAAAAATTTTTTTTAAAAATTGTT
>WHYT01016962.1:274676-336147 GCA_009806455.1 Tetrax tetrax
GGGTGTGATTTTTCAAGAATCGTCCTGAGATCAGAAGAGGTTTTACCCAGTGTAGCCACCATCCTCTGATCCCTTTGACATCCACGTGGCTGAGCAAACTTGGCCCTTACTGATGTTTGTTGATGGTAACGCAGCGTGTGGCAACAGGTAGATGGTGAGAGAGGAGACAAGTGACAATTTGGAGAGTGGAGCAGGCTCGTTTTTGAGACAGTCTCAGCCCAGACCCCTCATCACCAAGCTGCTCCTGCACAAGGGCTTCCACGGCAGATCTTTCAGAGGGGTTGGGAGTGGCACACATCGCATCCATTTGCTGCTCTCAGGTTGCTCAAAAAGCTCCAGATGCACAGGTCTTGCTGGATCAGCTCAGTGATCCTCTCAGTCCAGCAACAGTCCTCTGCTGACGGCTGATGGTCTCACAGGAGAGCCGAAGGACCTGCTCCAGCTGGGAATCTTCTGTCTGTTCCCAGTCTGCACACCGAAGTACTGAGTCTAATGACTCCCAGGAGCCGGCTTGTGCAAGGCATTCGTGAGTGCAGCGGTTCCTTAGTGCGGCTCTATCTGATCAGCCAGTGACTCCATAGAAACGCGGGAGCGTGAGAGAAAGGGGGGAGAACTCAACCCTGAATGGACAGGTTTGTTGCGTTAGGGTCTGAATTAACTAAAAAAAAAAAAAAAAAATTAAATTTAAAAAAATTGTTATTGTTTAGTATTGACGGCAGGGTTAGCTGTCCCCGCTCTCAGCACGCCCTGCACGACGGGGTGTGTTTGCACAGCAGCACGTGTCTCCTGGCCGTAGGGGCTGCTGAGCCCGGGACGTGGTTGCTGAAGCCACCTGTGAGCGCTGACGGGAGAGTTTAGAGAAGCCCTGAAACATTGGGCTCAGCAGTTTATAGGCATTAGGCTGAAAGAGCTGCTATAAGGAGGAGAAAACAGATGGGAGAAAGCATTTATGAAGCAGCTGCCTGTTAACCAATAATTTGGTACATTTCCTTCAGTTCTTTTCATTACGCCACAATATGTGGATGTCTCATTTTCTGTGAGATGCAGCGAATGTTCAACAGGCTCAGCTATAATTACACAAACGCTGAAAGAGCAGAGACATGCACTGTGTCAGGAATAGTTCTCTCTTTGTGTTTTGGAATGCAACGGCCCGACACAGCACCCTTCTTCTACATCCATCCCTTCATTCTAAATTCTTTTCAACAATTAACAGGGTAATGAGATGAATCGATGAATTGCAGTTTAAATCCGAGAACTCCCTATGGAGGGTTTGGTTTCAGGTCTCAGGCTCATTGGTGGCAGCTCAGTGTGGTGACCCAGGATTTATCAACGCATAGAACTAAACTTGCTTCATTGTCCATGATCTCCTTCATGGGAGAGAATCTGAGCTTTCATTCTGATAATTTCCAGCTATGGTCACATCTTCTTTGCACCAACATGAGACCCCTTGTGCCTGCAGTTAAGAATATAGGACCGGATTTTTGTAGGAACTCGATAACATTTATTTTCCTGAGTTTGTTGTGGAGTTTGTTGATGATGTTATATTAATGATATTATGGAGAAGAAGTTATAGTGGATTCCAGGCAGAAGGAGCTTCTGTGTGACCAGGTGTAACACCCCATCTTTCGGTAGGTGGTTACAGTAAGCAAGGCTCTCTGTTAGTGTTTGATGTTTCTGTGGTGGTTACCAAGTCTGCCCGTGGGATGCTTGCATGGTCTTTAAGTGGAGGTGCAGAGAAAACCGAAGCTTCACACGCAGAGTAGGTGCTGCCTGATGCAGGGTCTTGCCAGGCACCCCAGCTTTTCAGATGCCCTGAGGTCAACTGGAAAGGAAAACTTGGAATTTTTGTAACCTGTACCTGCTTGTTCTTCCAGCAAAATTTCCAGGGTGTTTCATTTCTCCTCTGGTTTTTGATTTTTGGAGTCAAAGGGAAAAACAGTCAACGGCTGGCAACTGTCAGAGCTCCACTGGGATGAGTACAGTCCCATGGAGCTGTGACAGCTTCCACCAATTAAGCAGCGCATTGAGGGTTTCCTTAACCTTCCAGCGCAGTGAACTCAAAAGGTTAATTTCAATTATTTCTGACAGCTTTGATGATACTAATGGCAGAAAATAGTAACTTCCTTGTGAGCTTCAAATGGGGTTATGTGCAGACACGGTAGTGCAGGGGTGTGCAGAAAATCAGTTTATCAGTGTCCGTCTCACCAGACAGGTTGCTTCGTCTTCTAATGCCAAGCTCCCGACTTGCCTAATTGGTGACTCAGGTTAATAAGTAGCTTCTTTTAGGCTTGGTCATTAACCTTATTGGTGTTTAGAGATCACAGGGGAGTCTGAGACAATCTGAGGATTGTCTGAGATCCAGTAGGCTCTTGTGGCAGCCAAGTCCCATGTTTGTGTTGAACCGAGGATGCCTCCAGCTCGTGAGGAACCTCTTCTCTTCAGTGACAGCACAGAAACTAAGCGTTCCCTGCAGCTGAAGCTTGAGTGCCTATAGTGCTAGCGTTGCTTTTGAACCGTTAATTAAAATGTGCTGATAAAATATGAAAATAATAGATATTCTGCAGCTGGTATAATTAGTTATCACATTTATCTAACTGAAGTTGTGGCTTCATGAGAGTAAAAAAGTTTTATCAGCTTGATGTCACGCCTTATTGCCTGGCTACGGAAGGTTACTGCCAAACCCGTTCTGTGTAAGCTGGTTACGTGCCTGAAGAAGTAGTGCCTGCCACTGCATTGCTATACTCAAAGGTAGACAGTTTTTAGAAACGAAGATGTATGCAGTAAATTCTAGCACTGGTTTGTGTCTTTATTTTAAAAAATATATAGGCTAATTTTAAGCAAACTGCTGCTTTTCATATTGTAATTTGTTAGATCCTATTTACTCTCTCAAGCTATGTTACTCTTGAGTAGATAAACAAGGGAAGAATGTCGGTTATCCTTTCTTAAAAGGGCTGGGCGTTGCTTTTGTGTTTTGAACAGGATTTTTCAATGCCATTCAGAGCTGTCTGTAACATCAGAATCATCATAAATGGCATAGCCAACAAGAACGCATCTCTGTAGTGTCATTTTATTGCTGTGGAGTAACGCAGAGAAAGGTGGTCCATACGTCAGGCATCGCCACAGCCATGCTGGAAGGCAATTTGGGGAAGTCTGAGTCTCAAACTGTCGTTTAAGAGCAAACCTCTTCCTGTGAAAAGAAGTAAGAGTGCTAATAAGCATTAAGAAAATCAGCGTGATGAAAATTAGGCTGACCAAGGGAAAAGGAAACTATTATTAACAGAAGAATCTTAGAGTTTTACTGAATTTATTTCCCAGGTCTGGCAAATACCCACTTCCTCGCGGGTTTAAGCGGTCAGGACGATTGAGGAGGGGTGCTGTACACTTCCACCCCAAACAGCTCCGCACGCGCTTCAGAGGGCCACGCGCAGACGACAGGTCCTGCGGGCAGCATGAGGAGAAGGGGTCTGGGTCGCCTCCTTTTAAATACTTTTCTTCACTGAGATTGGAGAGAGAGGAGCATGAATTATTGCACAGAGCGTGGAAAAGTAGCCTGCAGGCAGGGAAATCTTTAGCTCCTACTGTGCTAGCTATTTCTGTGCTACACTGAGCACAGTTTGGAAATGTGATGTGGTAATTTTAACAGAAAGTCAGCTAGAGCAAGAAGGTAGCAGTCACACTATCGAGGGCTTTCGTGCCACGTTGGCCCTAGTCTGTACAAAAAGGGATCCCAACAGCTTGGTCAACACAAACGTCCTCCTCTTACTCCAGCTGCTGTACCTCTTAGGGCTGAGTGCAATACTGTTCTGCAGAGCCCGTTCATTTTTCCTGTAAACCTTGATACATAAAGCAGCAAATGCACCCCCGGCAGACACCTGTATTTGCTCCTCTCTCCCTTCCTATTTCTGCACGGGGAAACACACATCCCCTGCCAGCTCCTCCTGGGAGCGACCCCAATTCAAAGCTGGCAAAGGGTTGGAAGCAGAGCATCCTTGGGCCCAACAATCAGAGGTGGAGGGAGGCAGGACCAATTTCTTCTGCTGTCCAGGTTAAAAAAAGCCAGGGCACCAGCTGTGCCTTAGGGCAAGTCTGGAAGAGTGCTCCAAGTGTCACTGCAGGGACCTCGTAGGTGAGTTCAGAGCAGAGACCTCAGTGATCCCATAGAGCTCTCCATACAGGGTATTTTCGTAAGAAAGCCAGAACACAGAAAGCTAGTGCTGTGTGTGCCTGCGTTGCATTTCTGCCCAATATCAGCTGTAATCTTTAAAATTATAGCTTAATTATCCACTTGGGCACAGGTACAACATAATAATTCTGCCTCGCTTGTCAAAATGGAGATGATGGCTGATGGCAGCCGTGTGATTCTTCCTGCCCCAGCCACGAATGTCATTAACTCTGGCAATGTGACAACTGCCAAGTCCTGCTGTTGACAGAAACTCCATGGTACATTTGTTGCATTTCTTGGCTTGCGCTGCTACTCAGCTGTGTTATAATGCAAGGATATTTTAATGAATCCCAGGAGCCAAATGATCCCCACCATAAAGACTATTCCATAACTTTTCAATCCAATAGAATATATATAAATTAGTAATTTGATTCTTGAACGGAGCAGAGAATGTGAGCTCACCTCCCCGGTGGGTGCATGGTTCAGTGCTCATCACAATACGATCGTTTATCAGTGACAATACTGGAGGCAGTTTTTAAATTCAGCACCTCTGCCGTTTCCAAGATGAGCATCACATGTTGGTGGGAGAACTGTCACTGCTTGCACCAAGTAATTTGTTACATCTCTTTATAATTCTGAATATCAGTTCAGCCCTTTCCCAAACAAGTCTAGCTTGCTTCTTTAATCCCTATGTAGTCTTCACATAGGCCCTCAGCCAATAATACCTGCATATATGGCTCTTGTTGATTTGAAAGGAGTTATATTTGTGTAGAAGTGAAGATTAGTTGTCTTAATTATATTCTGTATTTTCATTGGGTTTTGTACTTCTAGGGATGAGCAGGAAAAACGCAGCTTGTTTTCCCAGCTAACGTCCCAATCTTTGGTATCTGTCAATACTTTTTTAATGAAAGAGTGTAGACCTGGCTGAGACCGCACGTGTCAGAATGAGGAGAAAGAAGGAAAGGTGTTTGGTGTCACAGCCACTGCCCCTTGGGATCGGGTCTCTGGGCTGGCCACAGACCTCGGCGTGGTTTCGTATCCTCCATCACTTCAGCTGCCAAGCCAAAGAGGCACGGGCAAAGAACCAGGATTATTTCTCAGGTTCTCACCACCTCAGCAGAAGGGATCAGAGGGTAGAGGAGTGCAGACTTGCTGATGGCTGACCGTTTTTGATTTCCCTTGATACTGGTAGGCTCTCTCAAGAGAGAAGACTGCATAGACCAATGCCACACAGCCTGCCCCTTCCAGAGCTGACTCCTCATCTCCCACACCAGTGGCTGTATTTGGAAAGCCTGCTGTAGCCAGGGTAGAGAGCTTGAGTGCTAAGTGAGCTCCAGAAATTCATATTTTTGGCTAGCAGTTATGGTAACACAACTCTGACTAATTAAAATCAAAATTACCAATTTGACACACGACATACACTCCCAGAAATGCCTGTGTTGTATTAACAAGTGCTAACAAATATTAGCAAATATGTGTGTGTGACCGTTAGTGTGATCCACTCTAACAGCCGTGGCAGGCTCCTAGGCATGGCTTTGAGAATTTCAGATGTTGATCTGAATCTCTCACTACTCCCTTGGTGGCTTTGGCACTTTACATCAGTTACCTACTCAACTTTATTTGGCCTATTTTTGTAGCTTTGAAAAACATGTTGTTGGGTTTGCCAAGCGTGATCGATTCCTCTTCTACCTTTCAAAGAATTTATTGGACTGCAGTGTATTACTTTAATTCAGAGAGCTTATTGCTAGTACCCTTTTTGAATTACATGGATAAGGCTAATGGATCATAGCAGATAAATGTGGATTGTAAATGGAGCGGCACTGCTGACGGTCTTCTCGGCAAGCACATGGCTGTGGACAATGAGTTACTACTCTTTCTCAAGATGAACTGAGCAAATTTTCCCTTGGCTGTAGCCCTCAAGGCAGCACGGGGATATCCGTAGGATAAGGGCAGGCTCACTAAGTTAAGCAAGATGAATCAATATAACTCTGGGAATAGGACTTGTTCAGAAAGAACTAATTTCTTCTCCTTGAAATAATTATTTTGATAGGCTCCCTGTGGCCTACTGAAGATGTATTTGGGTTTGCATTTATGCGCCTGGATTGGGTAGATAGCCATCAGCCCCGGTTAAATGTATCATCTGTAGTTGTCTTTCCAGGTGCCAAAGCCCATCAGCCTTTAATGTGGTTGATTATTAAGGAGCTTTTGATGCGTTCATGCTTCTCCTGGGCTGAGCAATGAAATGCCTACAACATTTAACATAGTAGCTTGACATTTAAATGTCAGTTAAATGCCTTTTCTTGAGCTGGTACCATTTCCAGAGGGACGCGTGTTTCGCTAGTAGGATGGCCTCACAAATAGCTAGGTAATGTGGCTGTGATTTCAGGTCCTTGCCGCAGTTGTGTTCTACAGAGTTTAAAATCAGTTATTCCTGGGACCTGCATGAGGGATGGAGTTGGTAATGCCTGGTACAGCCGCTGCTGGGGGCTCAGAGGCGGCTGTGGGGACGGGCACTGGGAGCGTTTGACCGACTGCGCTGGAGAGCCACGATGCTCTTATGAAATACTGCCAGGAATTGTGAATATTATATTTATTCTCCAAACATTTAAATTGCTGTTGAGCAAAAATCCGTTTGGAAGTAATAAAGGAGCACAGCGGCTTATCCTGCGACCACAGGATCGATGTCCTTGGTGACAGCAGTCCATACACGTTCTGTGCGTTGGTGGCCCTGTCCTAGCTTTTAAAGGTTGCTCCCGAGGCAAGCAAAGGGCAGAAGGGAAGGGGTCCCTGCAGGCCCCCAGCCAGCGCGGAGCGGCTCGCAGAGCTGCTCTAAGGCTTTGTGCTTGGGCACAGGAGGCCGCGTTGCGTGGGTCTGGCCGCAGGGCTCACCCCATCCTTTGCCCCTGTGGTTTCTCCTTGGGCAGCACCCCCTGAGCAGCTCGGAGCAGACAGGCAGCATTCCTTATTTTCCCTCTTATTATGTGATAAAATGGTTCTAGCTCCACTGCAGGGAAATAGCAATAGAGCTAAGAGCAAAATTTGCCCTTCTTGTTTTCCATTCAGCAGCATTCTCTTTAATTTTTAATGGTTACAAATTACCCTATTCATGAGGCTTTGGAATAATCAATAATGTATGCACTTTTGGTGGGGACAAGTGATGTCGTTTGTCTCTTTCAGATCTGAGATTATAATGTTAGATCTGGTGCTGACAGTTTGAAATCCTTTGTAAATGAATTAAATTGCTTTTTAACATCTAAAAAGAATAGGCTATACTTGATCAAAACGGTTCCTTTCTGAGGTAATAAATAAAGTAATAATACAGTTGTTAATTTCATTTTTTGAGATCTGGAATCAAATTTAGAATGAAAAACCTGAGCAGAGGCGTGCACTCCTGTTTCTGCCAGCTGTTTTATCTCAGGAGGACCTTGGGTTCCCTTTCCACAGGAGAGAGCTGGGTTGCGTGGAGAAGCAGCCTGATACAAGATGTGAGCTAAAGCAGAGAAACCAAGGGAGTTAACCTAGAACCTTCCAAAAACTATGGTGGTGGAAGTTCGCTTGGAGTGAACCGCTTGGCCAGTTGCGCACCGAGGAACAGACGTGCCCTGCTCCTGTGCTGGGGTAGCAGTGCTGCTGGGCCCTTTTCCTTGTACAGCGAGGGTTACGGTTCTCACTGGGGCGCTGCCCTAACCAGAGTTCGTTGTGAATTAATTCATCTCCAAAGTACACTTCTAAGGGTTGTTTCCTTCTGCTTGCTGAAAGGGTTCCTCAAAAAATAGGATGTATGGCTCCTTTGAGTTTTAGTCTGTCTGTCCATAAATGCCCGCTGGCACATGACTAAGAATTCTCCTCACCCTGATTCAAAAATACCTCTAAAAACCCCCAATTTGTTTGTGTCTTCCAGTGGCAAATATCATCAGTTCTTAGTTAAACATGTTTCTGTAAGGAACGCCGTTGGCACGTGCTGGTGAGTTAGAGGTGCCGGTGCTCCAGGGATGGAGGAGATGCACGAGCACACGGCACTGTATGCCCTGCTTATGTAATCTCACAGATAAATTCCTAACAAATCAAGGTAATTAGGAAATAAGAATGATCTATTTGAGACCTCAACCATTTGAGATCTCAAAATACTTACCTTGCCTTGCTCATACTGTTATTCCATCTTTTTTATTACCTCCTCTACTGAGTTAGCACGGCAAGGATGTGACAGCGAAGTATGAAACAGTTGGGTTCTCTTCAAGATATGCCAGTTATTAACTTTCTTCTGTTCACCAAGGAAATAAATCCTCTGGTTTATTAGTTTAGGGAGGGAGTGTTGTTTTTTGTTCCATTAAGCTTTTTCAGTGTTGTGTCCAAATAGAACTTGCTGCTTTATACTGGATCCTAACTTACGGCTGGATCCTAAGAATGATCTCCTCTTTCATTTGCAAATCTTTCTGTGTATAGGATAGTATTAACTCAATATTAAACCAAGCTTGACTGAATAAAATTGCCTTAAGGTGTAAGCTGTTAGTGTGGGGGCAAGGGGGAAGGAAAGGAAGGCAAGGAGCCATCTGAATATTTGAGCTCAGGTCTGGAAAGTAAGAGCTGGAGTTTCTCTTTGTTTTATTTATTATTTATTCTACCTGTGCAGTCGTTTTGAACGCTGCCACGGTGGTTGTTCAGTGTGATCAATATTCACCCTGTTCTCGGTGACAGTGCAAGTCGGTCTTGCACACCTTTCTTTTCCCAGATTATGTTTTGCATATTAAAATGTAACTGTTCACTCTGGTGCTATGCGAAACAGAAACGCAAATCGCTAGCCTAAAGGCAATTCAAAGGAACGCTGAGTACTGTATACTTTTTAATCATCATCTTGTTACTTTTACAATTAGCAACAGTAATTAGTACCACTAGCAACAGCTATGTGTGATTTTAATTTGGCATTATCTCCTGCTGTGAGGGAAGGGTCAGGGCGCAATGTTTAGAACTCCGGGAATGACCGTATGAAAAGAGAGCAGTGAGGTTTTAGCATTCAAATGAACTTTGTGTGTGGAGGAAATGGAGAAATGGCATCAAATTGTTAGATTTCTAAAATGCAGAGCAGGCCTGTGGGCAGAGTGAGCAGCTGCACCGTGGAGGAGGGGTGTGAGTCTGGTTCTTGCCCCAGGATTTGCCCCGTTGTCGCCTCGATCCGCGCCGAGGGCCCAGGCCAGCTGTCGGGTGAGCCGTACCTCAGAGGGGCCGTTCAGGAGCAGACCTAGTAATGTCGATCCAGGAGTTAATCCAGCTGTATTCCCCTTCACGGGAGTAAAACAGGGAGCCAGAAAACATTTTGTAGTACTAATGGAGTTCAGATGTACGCACAGAATTTGCACCTTGGGCCACGACTGAATTAACCTTGGTTCTGAGCCTGTCCCTCCCCATCAAATAGCTGCTTTTTCGTATTTCTCTACTGAAGGAAAAGGTTTGATCTCTTCTGGTGAATTTAGCTCAAAAGCAGTCAAACTACCAGGTGCTTCAAAAGCAGGTGCTGTCAAAAATAAGACTTCTGACTCTTTGCTTTCTGGCTCTGCACATCGCTTGCAGGTGCAGGGGGAGGTCTGTGCTAAACTTTTTCCAGTTCCCCTCTAAAACACAGGTGGATTTTTAATGGCCTTGTTCTTTGTTTGTTCCTTTCATTCCTGGTTCCCCATGCTGTTCCATAATAATTTGCAAAGGCCAGGGTTAGCTAGCCTAAGTTGGTGATGCAGAAGTTCTGCGCTGTGACTGGGCTCGCCGTGCTCCCTGGAAGCGACAGGCAGCCCCACGCAAGTCCTCACCCCACCTCCCTTGGGCACCTCTTTTAGTAGGAGATGAATCACTTGCTTTCCCTCTCCTTTGAGTAGAAGGAGCCTGGATGACTCATGGATGTAGCCTCCTGGCTTGCATGGGGCGGGTGGAAAGACTTCTGTGTTGCTGCAGTGTGGGATTATCGTTTTCTTTCTCTTCGGCCTCATCTTGTAAACTCTTCTTCAGGAGGGAGCAGAAACCATTTTGTTTCATTTCTTGCCTGCTAAATGTATCAAAGGAAATTCGAGGCTGTGGTTGCCCCATACGGGTACTGTGGAGGGGCATTTCAGCAATACTTGTAAACCTGCTGCAAGCTCACTGATGTGACAGGTCCAAAACATGTGGCTGAGTGCTTTGCTGAGCGGGGACGTGGGAGACGGTGGTCCCTGCCTCGGGGCTGGCGCGGCGTGGCAGTGGGGTGGGTTGTGTTGGCACCCTTGGGTGCCTTGCTGCTGTTAGAGAATTAGCTAGCTGTGAAAGGATATCTCCAATTCTGGGTTGGCTTTTCATCGTGGAATTTGTCCTGGATGTCTTAAAGTTGCTGAAACCCCCAAAATCTCAAAAATGCATCCGTTCTTACTGCTTATGTCCCTTTAGATGGAGGTATATTCTGCTAAAACTGCCTGCTCTTTGTATGTTTTCTAGTCCAGTGCTTCTCATTGCAATAAATGCCTTTTTCTTACAAATATAGTTAAGATAATTGCTCCTTTTACAGCCCACGCCTACCTTAAAGATTGTAGTTAAGAGCTCTGAAGAAGCATTTTAACGCCCGAAGCAACAGGAACATTCAACAGTGCTGCTGCTGAGAGATGCCTGAGCCCTCCTGGACCTGCTGCAGGTTCCTCAGCTCACTGAGGACGACTCCGGGCCAAGCTCCTCAGCTTCTTCCTAGACCTGAAATAAAACTTTATCACAGGTGAACTAGAGTATTTCCAAACATCTGTCCAGCTTGATAAGGAAATGGATATTTGCTGTGGAAGGTTGCATGCTCTGGGCTTGTCTACTTCATCCTTGCCATTACTTTTCCTCCCTTTGGCTTTGGAATAGTTGTCATTCTGCTTGAGCAGCTCCCAGCTGATGGAAAAGGCAGCAAACTGCTGCTAATGGAAACGCAGCGGTCTGTGTCTGGAAGGGGGCTCTTGGAAGTGAATTGAAAATATAACTAATGAATTTAGGAAATGGAAGACGTGGTTTCCATTTCCTTGTAGAGATGGTGCCCTTGCAGCTGTGTGAGGAGCTCACCGGGGTGTTACTGGGTAACGGCACTTGGGGAGAGCTGGCTGAGATTTCCCGTTCAAGCAATAAGAGAAGATGCAGTTCCCAGAAAATAAAACACATTCCCAGAAGTTCATTTTTATTATGAAAAATAAAAGTGACATATTTTACTGTAATTTTGACCTAAATATTAACACTTCTGCCAAAGTGGCCTAAATATTAATACTTTCTGACTTAAATATTAACACTTTTGCCAAAATGGCCCGGAGCATTTAATACTGCATTGGTATTAGCCGGAACTCGTACTGCTGTGCATCGGCCCACTGAACCGTAGCTCAGGACTCCCCCTGTTCAGCTGCTTGAAGGCTGGTGTATTCCTCAGGTGTAGGCTGGTTTTTGGCCAGGGTCTGTCATTTCTTCTGGGCTGGGGCCTGTGGCGTGGCAGGAGCGGTGGGGCCCGGGAGGGTTTGTCGCTGTCTCCGACTGCGCTCCTGTGTGCTTGAGTGATCGTGGCCAGGAAGTTGCACTCTCAGACGGGTGGAAAATCGTCAGGATCAAGCTCAAAGCTAGACTAATCCGATATTTGAACTTTTCCAATGAGTCAGGTTACTAATATTTTCATTTGCTCAAAGCAATACCTTTGGCGAATGTATTCACTAGAGGATAAAATCTGTTGCACCAGATCAGCAGCATAATTTCAAGAGAAAGCAGGCTTGGGAAGGGATGTCTTTTCTGGAGAGGGGCTCAAAAGCTGCACAAAAGCAATCTGCAGTCTCTCAGGAAAATAAAGTTAATTCATTTCAGCTTGTTTAAAAAAAAAAAATATATTGAATTTCAATTCCCAAGGTGTTTTGCTTATTTTATCATGGCCACTGTTCTCTATTTGCCTCTGCACTGCAACTCAGGATTGCTGTCTGTAATCTCTCTGTCAAACAGCTCGCGTTGATTTACAGCTCTCCCACTCCCATCCAGTTCATCTCCCTTGCGACCAAGGAGGCAGTTCTCTTCTGCTGTTGTGACTTTTTTATTATTGGAATTTATCTTGGAGCTGTGACTGGGGTACGGAGAGGCAGCAAGGACGCTCTGAAGGAAAAGCGTAGTAGGTCTGCAGCCGCATGCTGCTCTGGGAGAGCAGTGCTTTCCTCTCCCTGCCCTGGGAACCCAGCTGGCGTGCAAAGCACAATTAGTGACATCCTGACTGCCTGGGAAACTCTGTTTCCATTCAGTTAGTAGAGTTTAAGGTGGCAAACATGGAGAAGAAAGCATTTTTCTTAATGCGGCAGATCAATTCAAGATATTGCTTCCAACTTTGTAATGCTCTAGATATTTTTTCTAATGAAAATGTTTGATCTCTGTGGCAGGCTAAATGCACCTGATAGACTATATATGCCATCTCTGGCTTGTGTAGATAAAATAATTTTACTGTTCCCAGCAATAATTCTCTGTTTCCACTCAAAGCTCTTCAGCATTATTCACGGGCATTGAAATACAGAGCCAGCTGCAGCACGAGTTGCTGTGAATGGGAGCAGATGTGGCACGTGGGAGCCGAGCTCCCGCTCTGGCTCCGTGGGGACGGCTTTCAACAGCCCAGGGGAGCAAGAGCCGCTCGCGAGGGATGCTGTCTCGGAGGAGCTGGGTGTCACGTACAGTGGGGAAGAGAGGCTGAGGCAGAGATGATCCTCTCCCACTCCAAGCTCTGCAGAACCCAGTCTTTTGTGGAGTCAGCGGGGCTGGCAGCAGAGATGGAGAAGGTGCAGCTCAGGGAAAATGTCCCCAGTAATGCTCAGAAAGGCTCCTGATACTTCAAAATGCTTCCACCTGACTCAGACACTGCAATTCTTTTAGTTACTTCCCCATCTGAAAAATACAGAACAAGAGGTTTCTAAGTTAAAAGGATCCTGCTTTTTGTGTTTCACTGTAAAAATGAGGAGATTTAGTCAAGCCTGAAAGTGCACTTGGTAAAGTCATAGAAGAGTGTACCTGGAAGGGGAGAGCCCTGCCCCAGGCCTAGGTCTCTGTCAGGGGTATGGGGTTACCTGGCTGTGGAAGTTACCATTATTTTATTTTAAAAGAGAAATTATAAAAGGTTAAGGAGAAGAAGCCAGAAAGCTCAAAACATCACCAGGGCTGGGGCTGAGATGCAGCCCGCACACCTGCGGTGGGCCCTCGTGCGAGTGCCTGCGTGGGGAATGTCGTGGAGATACCGGGAGTGGAGACTGAACGCAGCGTCTGGCGGCACTGGTCCCCTGTCCTGTGTGCTGCCTCCTTAGAGACGGGGCTAAAACCTCTGCCAGAATAGGAGGTAAAGGGCAGTGCTTTTTCCTGCCTTCCTTTTGGATAGTTATTGTTCTGATTTTTTCCTCCTTTTTATTTTTTTTGTGCTTAGATGGAGAGGGTTGCAAATCACGCCTTAGGCTCTGCTGTTTCCGAAAGCAATTACAAAGGATTAAAAAAACCTCCGAAAAGAGATGACATAAATGAAAACCACAAAATTGATGAGGAGGGGAAGAACTAGATAAGAGAGAAACACATCCCAGCCAATTATTAGAAAGCCTCTGATTTTGAAAAAGGACAATCTCTGATGGAAAAAAAAAAAAAAAAAAGTGTCGTTTGATTCACTGCCATTCCAAACTGCTAATTAGCGTGCAGTAATAGGGCAGTTGCTCGTTATAACTTACCTGCACCTTTGGTTTCCCACTTTCTCTGTCGGGCTGTTTTGCCTGAATGAGCCTGCCTAGCTCAATAACTGCGTACCTCCTTGTTACGTCTGCAGAGCCTCGTTAGACCCTCTCCTCATAACGATCACTTCATAACTAATAGTAGCGTGTGGTTTTGGATCTGCTGCTGTTCCCCGATCTAAAGCAATGATCATTTTCTGAGCAGAAGGAAATTTGCTATCCATTTCATGGATGCTGGGCCATTTCTTTCTATGGAAAACAAGAGCTTTAGCATGGCCCATTTCTTTCCAAACAGCTTGACTTATTACGGAGATGCGGCAGAAGCCGTGAACTTTATTGTTAATCGGAAGGGAAATGGGAGCAGATGGGAGAACATCTTGCTGGGGAGTTCAAACGCCGTGTTGTTTCCCTCCGCGGGCGCACGCTGCCTGCCCAGCGTTTCTGCCTGCGGCTGGGAGACGCGCTGCTCGGCAGGGTGGAAGTGCTCTTACTAAAGGGCTCGCAGGATCCCGCCCTTGCTTTGGAGGGATCGACAGCACGCTACTTGCTGGTTCTGCAAAGGGAGTATTTTCAGTATTTGTGCGCTTCTAGCTCCTGACATTGAGTTGTTAGCTGCTAACGCAGATCCCCGCCTGGCTGGGGGCTGGTGGGAGGTGCTCCCTGGCCCCTCGCACCATGGATGGGCTTCAGTTGTCCAGGGGACGTTGGCAGGATGAGGAAACCCGGATCAGGCACCTGCAGAAGGCAAGGCTTTGCTGAGAACGCTAGGAGGCTGCTGCTGGCAGGCGTAGCAGGCGATTGTTGCGGTGTAAGATGATGTTCCTCCGAGGGAAGTATAAACACAGAACAGATTTTTCATGATGAGTGAACCTAAATATACCGAACCCTCCAGACACTGAGTGAATCAGTGTGTCATTTGGTGAGCATACACACGAACGAAAGGCGTGACGTGGGGCAGACCCTCATGCGTGGCTGTACGGGTCCGTCTTTCCATGCTCCTGCGTACATTGCTGCACCCCGGGCTGACTGGTTGTTACTGGATCCAGGACTCCTGTTGCTTGGAATATGTTCACGCAAAAGTTGGATCCACCAGGAGAAACTCACATGTTTGTGTGCCACGGTGACAGTCGCAGCTCCTCTCCCATGTTTGTTGGCCTTCCAGGTTTGTCTCTCAAAGACAAAGCCTCAACTTTAGCAACATCCCTCCAGCTGACAGGCGTTTCTGGACACCTCGTTCCATGGCAAGCGTGAGGCTCTCCACTCTCACATCCTTTCCTTCGTAAGAAAAAAAATGGGGTGAGCTCCTTGCTCAACACCTCAAAGTTTTGTATTTGAAATGAAAGTTTTTGCGTTGGAGTTGGTGGCTGCTGGGGTGGGTGTGGGCGGCATGGGACATGGCCCCGGTAGGTGCCTGCGCTCCCTGCCCTCCCACCAGATCCCAGCCTTCCCAACTTCCACAACTCTTAGCACGTTATAAAGATACACCTTGACAGCGAAATGCATTTTTAATGCGTTTGCTATTCTGTATTCTGTACATCACAAACACCTTTAAAAATCAAAAGCAGTAATACCAAAAATGAGAGAAAGTTGCCAAGGTACAAAGCATTCGCCAGTGTTTCCTGTCATGGATTTAATATTTCTTTGAGGTATTTCAGTTCCTGTGAAGGCAAACGCTGCCATCCCTTCCCTTCCCTCCCTGCCGTTATTCCTTTCCAAGAATGAGTCTATAATTCAGTTATTGAATAATAACTGTCACATTTCCTGAGAGCATGAAACTTATTTATGGCTTTGGCCCTGGGCGGGAGGAAGCGAGGAGCTGCTGACAAAGACCCAGATAGCTATTTATGTCAGATTTCATTTTGGGGAAGGAGCATCTTGTCTTGCTTTTGTGATCTCTGAAGCAGTGCAGACACTGTGGGGTACAGGGGCTGAGACCCCTTGGGGGGACTTCCATAAGGCGCAGGTCATGCCTGCCGGAGCGCCAGCTTCTGTATGCTCCATTGCCAAGACAAGCCAGTTAGCTGGGCTGCCACTGGGCTCCAGCACTCCAGTTTAAGGATCCAGACCTTACTGGTGTGGGGAATGGCAGTTAGCTGGTGAGCAGGGCTTGCGCTGGGATCTCTGGGATGGAAGATGTCCTCAGATCTCCATCAACCACATGAAGATTTGGGTATGGCATCCTCTGTTTCATCTGCAAAGCAACTGGGGGTTGTATCTTCTCTCTTGTATTCAGGGGCTTACCCTAAACATTGAAGACCTAAGGTGAACTTGAATGTTTCACCGATTAATTACAAAACAGTGGTGAGTCACAAGTGTCTTAGTGTCAGTGGGAGCATCTGCAAGAAACAATCTGGCAGGGTCAGACTCTCCCCCTCTTCACAGACATCTCCTGGATAAACTCAGTTATTTATGGGAATGTTTCCCATTGAAGGTGTTTGGAAATGGCTCAAGGACTTGATCTGCCCTGGTGCTTGCTATTTTGCTGGTCTAAGGTGGCAGTCTGGCACTGTGTAAAACTGAGCTGCCTGTCAAGGATGAGAGCTGCTCTCACAGCCGGGGCCGGTGGCCCGAGGTTGCTGTCTCAGCTCCGTACTCTGAGGGCTCTGGCAGCGAAGTCCGGTGAAATCAGTTCTGTGTCCACTGTGCCAGAAATCATGGTTATTGCGAAGATCCAATCTACTTTATAGAGCTTTACAATAACTTTCTTGGTACGTTGCTATTAAAGTCTGCTCATGTCTTCCTTCAGGGACACCATAAATAAGCATAATAATAATTAGAAATGTCCCAAGTGAAAAGCCAGGAGGAGAGCTGTGCAGCATGTGCCAAGGACCGCAGTAAGATTAAAACATTCTGGAGAGAGAGCTCGCCAGCAAGAATAGTGGCAGTTGCCAATTATTTTAGCTGACAACCAGTTCTCCGTAGCCAATACAGACAGGTATTAAAAGCAGTTCATCACTGCCGTTCTTTCTGGCTCTTAATGCTGCAGGGGAGCAAGGAAAATGCTCCAGATGGCTCCAGTCCCTCTGTCCTTTGGGAAAGATGTTACTGATTAAATTAAGACTCTACCAGGGACTTCAGTAGTGTCAATACTTAAATATTTGGATAAGCAAGAGCGTATCCATTAGCCTCTGCTTCTCTGAGGTGCTGTGCTCAGTGGAGACGCTGAAGTTGGTGAACCCATAGCTGAGCTGTGGGACCTGGGTGGCCCATACCTGGAATTTTCCATTGACATTGTGCGAAATGTATTTAATTCTAACTCTTCCTGTAAGCAGTTGTCCTACTGTTAGGTTGTGTTGATTCTACTTTCATGTACCTCTCAGAAAAGAGAGATAAATAATAACTTTTTTTTTTTCCATCAGTTATAGAGCATCTACCCAAGTACCTGGTAGTGGCTGCTGTAAGGCCGGCTGTAGCTAATATTAATGCCTCCTCATAGGATCCAAATCACCAAGCATCACTTTTTTTCCACTCCTGAGCACCGAGTCCATGTTTGAAATTAATTTCTGTGTGCCAGTACGGCTGGAGTCCCAGGAATAAGCCCACTCCCTCACCCGTTGTGTTTCTCTGACTGAAATGCATCTCAATGCAAATTTGAGCAATGAGCTGATTGTTTTAAAATACACTTCCTCTTTTTAATAACAGCGTTTCTCCTTAGGCCCTAGTTTTGTTGGCAGTAGAAGCAGGCACCTGTAGCACTTCTGCATTTGGAGAATTCACTCACTTTGAAGAACTTAGTAAGCGATATAGTCCCATTCTCCCAACTAAAATTCTCTTGGGAAATGTCTCCAGGACTTAAGAGGAATTTTTGTGGCACTGAAAACTCAGTGTTCCCACAGTGCTTGGAGAAGTTTTTAGAAATCTCTTGTGCAATTAAAATCTTTGATTGCTTACACTGTTCAAGACATATCTGTTGAGGCACAGCCATTGGAAGTATTTTACTGTTTGAGAACACAATAACTAAAGCCACAGTATCACTGTTAATAGATCAGCGTTAATTTAAAGCAAACGTGTAACCACTGTTAAAAGTCTTCTGCAGCTGTGCCAGAATATTCTGAGGAAGAGAAAACACAAGAAGAGAAATCTCTTTAAAAATCCAACTCTCAGGGTTTACTTCTCTTTATTTTGCTTGAAAAACATATAATTATGGGCATTGATTTTGGCAGCGTGCTTTCCCACGTTCAGAGCTGTAGCACATCCGTCTTGTGCTGTGGTGGGGGGGCTGTGGTCATTCTGTGCGATCTGCTCCCCCGGATCCGTGGGGTGAACGTGGCGGAGGAACGCTCCTCCAGCCACAACGGAGTTGCTTCCCTTTGTTGGTCTTTCGTTGCGTTGATGGAGGATTTATACAAGAAGAGAGTAAAACAGGGTATGTCAGGTCCTTTAGGTGACAGTGCAGCTGTAAGGAGCGCGTTCAGAGGCTGGAGCCCTGTCTAAGAAGCTGAGGGTTAGTCAGCGGTTGGGCACGTGCTGCCTCTTTGGGGCCTGGGACGGTGAAGCGCGGCAGTGTGAACGAGGATGGGCTCGGACTCCGGAGTGAGACTGCCGTGCTTAGCCCACAACCCTTGACATGATGATTTCTGTAGCTGGCCCTGCTGCGCTTCACAGGAGCCGTCTGCTCCAAATAAAGGGAGGGATGGAACAGTAAGCTTTATGTAGACCCGTGCACAGAGCAGAACAGATCTGACCGGAAAAGATGCAAACAAATAGCTGAGAGGTTTGGTGGCTGGTTGTAGGAAGCGGGTGTAGAGGCTAGAACTGCTAATTTGTGTCCAAGAGCAGAAAGGCTGTCAAGGCTGGGTCACGCTTACGCACCAGCTCGTTTCAAGAGCACTTAAAAAAATTAGGAGTTAGATCCTTGTGCCTGGTGATTTCTCTTGACTGGCTTTGGAGCTTCCCAGGTACCTTGACAATGGGAATATAAAGTCAAATTTAGGACTTGAAGTGTGTAGGTCTTTAATAGTGCTTGGCTCATGCTGGGAAGAAAGAGGAGGAGCAGAATTGGCACTCCACTGCATTTTTTTTTGTTTGGCATACAGAAAAATTGTTATTTCTCAACAAATAGATGAAGATATTCTGAGATGGTACAGCGTGCGAATATCTGTGCTGTTTGTCATCTTGCTGGCTGTGTGTGGAGAAGTAAAGGTAAAGGGAGATTGGTCCCCCAAGACTGAAGTCAGGTGACTTTGACCCTGCTGCAGGTTGTGGTCCTGCAGAAAGGAATTCATATTCTCTTACACAGGTCTGCTGTGACTATAGCACATCAAATGCTTAATTCTGACTTATTTAAGGGCAACAAACCCAACAAAATTTCTGTTGGAAATGATGCTGGTGACCTGCCTCATTCAGCTCGAGAGCTGTGTGGTGGGACCTCAGGCAGATGCTCAGGCTGGGCTCTGCTGAGCCTTTGCCACCTGCAAAATGAGCTGGAGGCATTATAGCAGGCTCCTTTTATAAACTGCCATTTTTCCTGCAGAGAACAGCTTAATTCTTGGGCACTGCTCCTGAAACGTACACGCAGTAATTAATGCAGCGCTTTAAGTGCCCCTGGGTTTCGTTAGCTTTAGGGGAAGTTTGGTGGTGGAAGATCACCCTGCCCATCTCCAGTGCTCATTCTAAGCCCAGTTTCTGCTTCAGTGCGCAATTGTGCAGGGTTTCCCAAAGCCCTCTGCAATCGCATCCTGTACGCCTCAAGCTGAGACTCGTCGTGCGAATTCTTTTTCGTGTCGCTGTATTGCTGTAGCTACGTTGCAGCGGAAGTGAAATGTTTTGCGTGATAAAGGAAACACAGAAATCCCTGCGACCTGATCTGGAGATTCCTCAGTGAGACATTAACTTGATGGAGCATTTCTGGGAAGCTGGACGGGAGCGTACAATGTGTGTCTTGGGTTGGCCTTTTGATGCTCCCACGGAGTAACGCAAACGCAGGTGTCGAGTGTTGTGCTAAACCAGCTCCCCACCAAGCAATCTAATAATAAAGGCATGTAAAGAGCAGCGTGGTAGCAATAAACACAATTATCAGCAAACCGAGTTACACGGAAGAGGCGGAGATGGCTCCTGCTGTCATTTCTGGGGAATATGAATGAAATGCTGCCGAGCGCCGGGGGAGCAGGGTGTGACAGCGGAGGCTTTGCTGCAGCGGGGAGCCTGCCCCGGCTCCTGGGGAGGCCTGGCCGTGCTGCGGGCACACTCGATGCCTTGCCGCGCTCCGAGCACCCAAAGCCCAGCTCCGCCGGGTCTTGGCAGCCATGTGCCTGTCTCCGTTGCTGTCCCCTCACGGTGGCCTTGGCTCTGGTAGGGGATGGTGCTGCAGCTGTCGGAGCACGGTGTCAGGGTTCGCAATATACAGCACGCGAGCTGGCTATCACAGGTGGCATTCAAGGATTAGAGATGAACTCTTAGAAAGATCAGTATTGCTTCTGAGCCTGTTTATCTTGCTGCTTGGAGTGTCTCCTCTACTTGAACGCAACAAGGGAAGTGGCACTGGCATCCTGTGACAGCGAATGCCACGGGCCTGTCCTGCATCTAGCACTGAATTTCACCGGGCTTAGACTTCAGACTGTTAGTTTAGTCCTGGCTACTGACCTGGGGAACGAGTGGACCTGTGTAAAAGCCCTGAAAGCAGGAAAGTTTGCAGCTTCTGTGTAGGCTTGGCAAGAGTGGCTGAGCTGAAAACCGTGACACTGCCCAGTAAGCAGAGGGAGGCTTGGGCTGCGTGTGGGCATGGGGAGGCCTCGCTGGGGGCACAGATGTCCCAAAGGACAGCGTGGCTCGTCGTGTGTGGCCTGTATCAGCAGGCTACGTAGCCAAGAAATCCAGCATAGTAGGTGCCTGTTGTGTAGAAAGAGACTTGTTACCCAGAGCTGTGGGCCGCGGGCCTAGCTGCAGGCAGTGCGACGGCTCTCCTTGCTGCGCTGCCTGTGAGCGGAGAGAAACCTGGGCGTGGGGCGGGCACGGTTGTGGAAATGCGGTGGCACTTGTACCAGAACAGGCTGCAGAGAGCAGCAGTTCTGGCTGAAGGAAGAGGGAGGCTCTGGAGAGGGGAGACACGGTTCTCCTCTCCTCCACTGCGCTGGCATCTTGCTTTTGAGAAAAGGGAAGCAGAAGTTGCTTTGTCCTCTCTTGGAAGCTGGTGTAGATAATAAACCAGGCTCCTCAGCTTACTCCCCACTCCAGTTCTGGTAGTCTAAATACTAACAGTGAAAAACACTATACAAAAATGTACAGACAATTATTGTATCTGTTTAACATAATTTTACTTTAAAATGAAGATTATCACACAGTACTAGAAGTGAAGGTGACATAAGAGAGAACACTTTGCAGCGTGACAGGCTGCCTTGTCTTCTAAAGATGATCTTTCCAATTTAGCGGTGTAATATCCAAGGGACTCAGGGTTACACACAACAAAATTAGTTTCTCCCGTCCGAAGACAAATGGGACAATTGCGAGCAAATGTGGAAAACCTGCTTCCTCCTGCCTCTTTCCTGAGAACGAAAACCTGCTTGCTGGAGCTGGCTGATTGACTGTGTTAGACAGCACTGCAATTCAGATGAAAGATTATCTGACATTTTAAATATCTGTAAGTTTAATGTAACAGGTAAAGACTGTCTCGCAAGAATATTATATCTATGGAGTCACGGTTTTATGAGGTGATTATAACGCAAGCAATTGACTGCCATGTGGAGTATGTGCTAAATGAGATCTGGAATGATAACGATGGTTCACTTGGCAGCCTGACAGGTCTCCGATCCATTTATAACCGCGCAGGAGCTGCTGCCAGGTGGCACTGGCAATACACAGGGGAAAATGGCAAAACGCAGCCCCGTGCAGCAGAGCGCCCAGTGTTCGGTGGCCGGCAGGTGCCGGGGCTGCAAGCCACAGTCAGACCTGACCGCCTGCTGCTGGGTGCCCAGTGTCGTGCTGGAGCTGGGCCACCCTGGTCTCTGGGGCTGGCTGGCCGTCATGGCTGTGTCAGAAGCCAAGCAGCACAGTTTGGACAGTGGAAAAAAAAAAAAATCTGATAATTCCTCTTTTAATAATCGTCACTGTGTCACTTCTCCCCACCTAAAATTACATTATATGCGAGAACACTAGAGATAATGAATTGCAGAAATCATTTTCTTTAACAAATATCTATTTATCACTTAGTTTTGTTACTTAATTTAGTTACAAATTATTGATTTGGCCAAACTTTTCAGTAAACAGCAAAATATAAACTTGATAGCAATCTTGTTAGAACCACATGCACACACCTGGAGCAAATGATTTCGTGTGTTTGTATCTGTTTGTTGAGAAGGCAGCTGGAATTCCACACCGTGTTTAGCAAGCAGTGCTCAGCATCGCCTTGGAGATTATAATTAGGCCTGTTCCTCTTGCGCGATGCAGAGCCCGCTGTCATGGCAGTTATTCTCTTTAATTATTTTCACGCCTGTCTGTGGATGGTGAGACCTTGTTTTCTCAGTTCCTTTCTGCCAGTCATGAAAGGACGTAGGGCTGTTTTGGTGTAGGGCTCTGGTTTTGGGAGGTGTCCCCGAGTGCGGTGGGTGGGCAGGGAGGGGACTGCCATCTCCATGGGCAGTGGCAGCCCAGTGTGGCCCTGGGGACATAAGGAGGAAGCACTGAGATGGACTTGGACTCCAGTACCTCCAGGCCCGCTGCTTGGCAAGTAACAACGCGTGGGTAACCGTCCCCTTTCACCCAGCCTGCTGCCACCACAGGCCTCAGGCTGATGGGCAGCACCCAGAGGTTACCACTGCAGTAAACCTCACCCTGCTGTGACTGCAGACACGCCACGGCCAGCGCCGGCTCGGGGATGGCTTCCTGCCGTTATCTCGGGTGTTGCTGTGCCAGGAGGATGTGGCCTGGGTTGAGCCTGGCTGGAGGATCGGACCAGTTGACACCCTCGTCCCTGGCAGCCACCGAGCCTTCAGTGGAGGGTGGGAGTGTGTTGGGGGGCTGTGCGGGGCTGGCGCAGGCTTCAGGGACGAGTGAGAAGAGCAGACTCAGAAAAAACCCCGTGCTACCAGTCACTGCAGTTACCGTGATGACTTAAGTTTCATTCCAGAGAGAGACAGCGTGGCCTCTCTAAGAGCTTCGCAAACAGCTATGCGGGCACCCGGTGCCTGGGACTGGGCGTGCCGTGCTGTGCCCTGTCGTGATGAATTATCATCCACAAAGGAGAAAGCCTTGAGCGCTGCCCAGATGAGGTGATGGGGGTATCGCTAGCACCCGGCTGTGCTCTGCTCTCTGTTGGAGCCCCCTTCTCTTGCAGGGGGCCCTGCCATTTACAGGTTAATCCTCCAGCCTGGCAAACTTGGCCTTGCCGTTACAATGCCTGGGTGCAGATAAAAGCCTGATGAATTACAGCTCCTCAAGTCTGGAGTACAATGAGATGTTATGTAAAGAAAAAGAGCAAGAGGCCATTTCAGAGCCTTTTATGGTGATTCATCTGGGAAATTATCTGGGAGCAGATAATTTAATGCTAATGGCTTTTTTTTTTTTTTTTTTTGTTTTTTTTTTTTTTTTTTTTTTTGGTCTGGTGTCATTGTGAGATGATATTCCAGCATCCCCTCTCCATGAAAATGAGCTGAGTTTTGCTTTGAAATTCATCAGCTATGCAGCCAGTGAGATGAGTGGGTAGCGAGCAACCAAGATCAGGAAGTATTTTGGGGGGGACTATGGTACCTCCCAGGGACTGAAGTTTTTACTGACTCTGTGTGGTACAGGGCAAAATCACAGCCTAGGGACTAAATTCTTGGTTGGTGCCAGGTGGGTTAACTACAGTGATTGTAAGGAATTGCGCTTCACGGGAGCTCCAGATGCAGCGAAGGCCACGGTGCAGAGAATGCAGGAGAAGTGCTCGAAAGTAGGGGAGGCAGAGAATGGGCAGAGCAGGGAAATTATTTTTGTCAATTAGTTTACTGAAAATGCTGGAATTGTTCATTTGTCCTGTGAACAATGTTTAATTTTTAGGCCTTTATAATGAATCTGGTGTGGCAGAGAGGCAGGTGCTTTGTTAGCCCGTGGTGGCAGTTAACTCTCCCCCCCAAAGCCTGTTGGCCAAGTGAGGAGAGCACTTGGTGGGGCGTGAGAGCGCCTGATTCAGACCTCCGCTCTGTAACACCCTTCTCCAGCTGGCTCTCTGCGTTTTCTTTCCTCCTCTTGCTATGTTCAGTCTGCAAGAAGAGCTTGCTGGACCAGACAGCCTGACTGGCCCAGCCTCCTCCCGGAGATGCAGGAGAGCTTCCTCCAGCTCCACGCTCCAGATTGGGCTGACAATGAACCTTTTCTCATCCAGGTGCAGGATGTATTTATTTTTCCCCTCAGAGTTTCTAAAATGTTTGTAGAACATGATCTACAGCCTGAGACTGCTCTTTGTTTTACCACTCCCCACCATTGCTAAAGAGCTCATAATTTCTGATATTCATACTTAGAAAAAAATGCCCTTTGGCCTAGAGATTTCAAACCAGACATTTTCCACGTTACTAAACAGTCCTCAGTGCGCACTCTTGCCACCTCAGCTCCAGTTCTTTTTTGGACAATAATTGAACCCAATGGTATTCCGAAACTTGATGTATAATAGAAAATAGTCTGAAACAAATTGGAAAAAAATGCATTTGTGATGAAAATGACCCCAAGGCTTCACATGTGCTCTTTCCACCACATCTCATGATGAATGGTGGTGCAAGCACACAGGCAAGATGTTGAGACCACAGCAGCAAACAGTTTCCTTCATGTCAAAACGCGATGCTAAGCCACAGCTGTTATTTTCATGCCAGGCAATCTGAAAAGCCCCTAGTGTGAAAGCTGGATCTGTAGAGGAAGCATTACATCTAGCTAAATGCAGATTCTGCCAGACCGTGGCTTCTTCCTGCATGCGTGAGATTAAGGAAAATAGTTTTCACTAATTTAATTTCAATTTTACATACCTCTTAATACACCTACAGATCTTTTATCTCCTGCTGAATGCCTTCTTAGGTGTGAAAAGCTCTTGATGGAGAGCTTTGTAATTTTGCACATCTATGCACAGTTTTGACATAGTATTTTGTGTTCTTAGAAAACCTTTGAAAATCTTTCCCCTATCCTTATTCTCTTGTGGTACAAAGGAAAAGTCAGCATGATCATTTCATAGCAGAAAAGTAAATTATTTTGATAATGAAATTCAGGGAAATACCTTTTTCTATTTCTTTTTTTTTTTACTAGCAATGTTTAAACATTAGCTGAGTAACGAGAGGGAAATGGAAGAATGCTTAAGAGCTGTTGTTTAATCAAGTCTCTGCTACCTGAGCAGCCTTCAAAACAGCAGGAATCGGGTTCATGCTAAAGCCTTCCTGGTTCTTTTATGGCTTTGGCAATCTTAACTGTAAATAAAATTTAAAATGACAGATGTGAAAGCTTGCAGAATAATTGCTCTCAGGGTAAAAAGCTGGTAACAGATTTGGTGCTTTGGGAATTTTCTCAGGGGGTTTTGCAAGCCTGACTGCTGTCTGATGTCCTGGTTTCTTGGTATTTTGGATGGCCTTATAGACATTGGCCTGAAATGTACTTTAAAAAGAAAAACCTGTGAATGCTCCAACAGGATGTGGAGTTTAAGTGCTGCTCCTAGAGCGTCTCGGGCCTCCCGTACAGTGCTGACGGGCAGCCGGGGATGCGAGAACCGGTCCCTCACAGCGGGGATGACACGGGCTCACGGGAGTGCCAGAAGCCACGGGGAGCAGATGTGGCAAAACTTCTGATTTCCTGATATTCAGTTTTTCTATCAAATGTCCCCAGTGCAGCTGTCAGTGGCACTTCTGTTGGTTTTGTGCTCCAGGGGCAGATTTCCATCCTTCCCCCACAGCACGAGCCCTGTGGGAAGGGCTCCCGCTGTCTGGGCAGACGCTCTGCCAGCGGGTGTTGTCCATTCGCTCAAATCTGTAAAACCATGAAGCTCAGCATCTATACACATAAAGTGTAAGAATAATAAATGGCAAATATTACAGACGTGAACTTTAATAGCATGGTACTGCAAAGTCTCATACAGTTTCTAGACAGTCCCAAATAAAAAAAAGTCAGGCCCTGTGGCTGATCCAGGCTGCTGTTGAATATTCCCCCATCCATTTGCTCTCTACCTTGTCTTGGTGCGATGCGGCGGGGGACCGCTGTTCAGGTAAGTGATGTTGCGTGCAGTGTGCCGTAAGACGCCCAGAAGTTGTCCAAAGCCCTACGTGTGGCCAGCGCCTCTGCTCTGGTGTTCTGGCACAACGGGGCTCTGAGCTGCGGGCAGGAACCAGATACACACCCACTGCCTGCCTGAAGGGAGGGGCCCTCTGAGGGCTGTCTCCAGCTTCTGTTGTAAGCAATGGTGCGTTAATCAAATTTGGTGAAATTAAGAAATTAAGGAGCATGTTCTGGCATAGTTTGTGCAACATTCCATGACAGTTCTTTTTGTTTGTTTTGCTTTGTTTTTGCATTAGTCTCTGCTACAGTCATTTGGTTCAAGGCCACAGCAAGCAGTGAGAATTAGATGTGGTTTGTGTTTGCCTCTGTAACGAGATTTGAGACAACTAACGCAATTTTCAGTGTGTCACTTGCACACCAGTGGTATGCAGACCAAGTCAGGGACTGCAGAGCTCGCCCCTGGTTTCAGCGCAGGCTTTGGGTGTGCCTTGGGTGCTGGGGACGCTGGAGAGCCCTTGCTGCTCAGGATGGGATGGGATGGGAGAAGGTTAGGAGCACTGTAGAGTCTGCAGCCATGTGCTTGCTCTGAGAAAAAAAACAGTGCCTAGGAGTTAAACATTCAAAGGCAGCTCCTTTGCCTACGTTTTTGGAGAGGAGTTCAAAATGTGGAGGGTACACTTTTGACCTTTCCAGTAAAAACACTTTTGTGTCCTTATATCTCCTGCAGTTGGACCCTGTGCCCTTTAAACTGCAGTTCATTACTTGAGATTCTAAGATTTATAATCTGTTTTGACAAGCAGTTTGTTTGGCTGCTTCCATCAATAAATAATTCAGCATCCACTCGAATGGCTTTTTGCAATGAATAAAACCGTGTTTATGCCATTGAATTAAAATATTGAAGACAGCGCAAGACGACTGTGAGTAACGCAGCCATGAATCTCATTCACAGTTCTGCAATCTGCTGTTCAGCAATGCTTCTTCCACTCCTCCTTATTAGTTGTTTGTTTGCTAACGGCTTTGACAACACTGAAGCAGCACGGAATAATTCCTGTTGCTGGCCTGAGCAGGACTACAGGGCAAACTCTGGCTGCTGGGCATGAAGGGCCACCCCACCACGCGTGTCCTGGAGAGGAAGCAGATGTTCACCACCCAGCAGTGCCCTTCCTCCCGCAGACACAGTCCCCGCTTGCCAGGCATTTGTGTGCTAATGGGTGGATTGCGTTTGGGTGGTGGTGTGGAAAAGAGCAATATTTTGTGAGTTGACTGTGGTTTGTTATACCAGCTATAGGGAGTAACTAGGCTGTGACTGTTAGTAAACATGGACTTTTAAACTGGTTATTTATGCAGCGTACCTTACTGCTTTATTGATGTGCCCTTTGCTTTGTCATGGTTCCCAGCGCGATGCTAAGCACCAGCGTCCATCCTCCTGCCGCATCTTGTGGGTTGCTCCTTGTGCTTAAGCTCATGGGAACTCCTCCGAGGAAGTCCAGTGGCATCTGTTGTAAAAATGCAAAAGGAATAAGGGATATGGAATTTCCATCTTTTCCCTGGCACCATACAGCTGTTTGTTTAACGTTGCAGGGATGAAGCGATGCATATTTATATATTCCCCTTGCTATGAGCCTTCCTTCTGTCAACAAAAGGGCGCACAGCCTGTCGGTTTCCAAATGTAAAAAACATGGATACTGAAGGTAACCGTTCACACCAGTTTTCCCAAACAGTCTTTTTTTGAGGCTAAGAGCATCTATAAAGAGATTCCTGCCACTGAGTTGTGCTGCATCATGTAACAGTCTATCTGAAGAAGGAGGCAGTCTGTGTTTGCGCTCCAACAGCTGACTCAGCAGCCTTTCAGCCCTCGCTTATCCTTGGCTTTATTGGGAAAATGCTGTTTGTTCACTGTCGTGAGCTGCACTTTAATTGTAATAGTTGAATAAAAAGTGTGATTTATGCTCCCTCTTATGTGACAGTTCTTCTAGCAGGGACACTGGCTTCACGTTGATCTTCCATCATATGCAGACAGGTGCTTCCCATCAGCAGAACATGAATGTTGCCAAGTTAAGCAATCAAAACACAGCGATGCCGGAATGAAAGTTTTCTGTACAAAATTAATCTGCAGTCCTGGCTGTAAATCCTGGAAATGCAGGTGTAGTGGGGAGAAACACATAAGGAGCCAAGGGAGAGGAGAAGCCCAGGCTGAGTGGCCAAAGAGATTGTCTGTTTGTTTTAATAGAAGAAAACCAGGTGATTTTCTGTAGCTTCACCTACAAAACCAGCTGAGTTGCTATGGCTGAATTTCCGAAATGAAAAAAAAAAGAAAAAAATTAGACACACATATTTGCCAAATCCTCTAAAGTTTTAACTTAAAACAGTGAGCAGAGGACCATGAGTGGGTCGTGTCAGGCAGCAGCACTAACAGACAGCTCCTGGCCCCACATACCCATCATAAATAAGTTTGTCACAAAGATCTAGTCCATTATGTAGCGGAGTGTCAGTGTGATTTGTATTTGCATGGCATATGCCTTCCTGTATTGACAGTTTCTGTACTTACTGACTCCATAGCTGGTCCTACAGACATTACTTTGAAGTTGGTTTAGCAAATGGACGGGCTATTACCAGGCAGCACTCATCACAGACTTTCAGGATTACTCTACCGGTAGCAAAACATTAAATAATAAAATGACAGTACACAACCTGCCTGTGTTTTCTCTGCCATAGTAGTTTCCATTGATTGATTTCACAAAATTGATCATGTTTTAAAGGATGGGACCATCAATCATGTACCTCAGGCTGTCTGGGATGCAGAATGCAGTTGTGACAATGTGAATGAATACAAATGTCTTGCCAAAACACCCATCCCTCTGTGTGGCATCGCAAGAGCGGAGATGAAGATTATTCATTCTGAGCAAGAGGGGTTTCAGATCTCTGGAGGCGTGTTGTCTGGAAAAAAACAACAGAGAAATTAAGGCATGTCAATTAATCTAGTCTCAAAGTGTTAATTGATAGTTGCTAGGCATCAGATAAATCTAAGAATTTATCAGTCAACCATAAAAGCAAAGTATTGGCAGACTGGTACCAAATGTCGGTTGAAGTTCGCTGGGGGATGAAACGTGAGGGGAATGCCAGTGCAGTGCCTCCTCTCTCCCGGTTTTTGTTCGTTCTCTGTGCTCAAGCTCTCTGTTTGCGTGCACAGATGACTGGCTGTTAACTGCTTTCTCTGCAGCACTGTAACTTGTTACCTTCCCTTCAGAAACATTCACCACAAAGGGAAAAGCAAACAGAATGACAATGAAAACCTGCCGAAAGCTGTGTCTTCATTTCACAGACACGCCACACAGGAAAGGTGGTAACTGGAGTATTTGAATTTAGATTATGAAAGGAATCTCAGGAACAAATTTGATTTTAGTCTGTTGTCTTAGTTTTGTGCACATCTGTTCAAGATGAGAAACAGTGTAAGAGTGCAATATTCCCTCCAGCCTGCAAACCGCTCCTCGCACAGGCTCTCTGTCCCACCGCCCCAGCTTTCTGCTCACTCCCGCCCAGCATGGCTGTCTTTCTTTGCACAGTGGTTGTTTATTGCCTTGATTTCATTTTAGCTGTGCTTGATAGTTGCTCCATCCTGGCAGTGTTGGGGAGCGCGTGTGCCCGCAGTGCTTGCCTGCTGCACAGGGGCCAGGCTCTCCAAGGTGTGACCTTGGCCAGCGTGAGAAAAAAGAATGTAACAGGCTACTTCACTGCGTGTTATTTCTATTTCTCACCATTTATGGTGATGAGATGTTCTTCCTCAATGTCCATCTCTCCTTGAAAGTCTTCCAGCTATTCTGACTACGTGAAACGTTTCCTTTATTTAAAAAAAAAAAAAAAAAAGGGAGAAAGAAAAGAAACAAAACAAACATACAGCTTATTCTCAAGGGGGTCTGTAGCAAAATCCCATCCCTACAGTACTGAAACGTCCTCAATATTGGCTTTTCCACCATGTGTCCTCTGACACGCTGTAACACTGATGGTGATGCGGGCTCCGGTGTTTGGTGGGTGAGCGGTTTGCGGGCAGGAGCTCCGCGGCGCCGGGGGGTAGGGGCTGGGCTCGCGGGATTGTTCTGTGCTGAGCTGAGTGGCTGGAGGTGCTGGCTGCTCTGAACCAGCTTTCCCTCTGATGGAAGTCTCAGTGCTTCATCTTCCCCGGCAGAACAGAGGGATACGTTGAGCTATTGGCTGGCACGCTGTGTAATAATGGATCACCGTTTAGGGATTTGCTGGCAAATAAACATCCAACAGTTAAATTACGGCTATACCTCCCTTGGGCTGCCTCCCCTCTCCCCTGAGCGCAGCTTTCTGCTTAAAGCAGGTGACGTTTGTAAGGGATGCGTGCCTGAAGTTCACTGCAGCGCAGCGGTGAGGGGCGCGAGGAGCTAAGCCCCCGTCTGCGGCGCGCCGCCTCCGAGCTGCCCGCCTCCTACCTGGGGTCAGCGTGCCCAGGTGGTGATGCGACAAATCGGATAAGGTTTCTCATGCGGTTGTGTGGGGATCTGCAATTTGCTAGATTTAGTCAGTCATTCAGAAATGAATATAATTGAAAAATCCCTTTAGCTCAGGATTACGTTTGCTGGTAGAAGATAAGAGAAAGTATTGGTAAACACAGGATTTTGGTACAGTCTGCTAGCAAAAACTGGTTGGTTTTTCTTGGGTGGAGGAAAATATTAATGTTGGCCTATTTCAATTGTATTTCTTTGAGAAAGGCAGCTGAGAGATTTATACTGGATTGTCTTTGCCTGTTGTGTCACATGTTGGAAGCCACCCACTGCAGCAGATCGTGCACAGGAGCGGCGCGTGCGAGCCGGGCAGCTCCCGCGGCTCCTGCTCGTGCACAGGCATGTGTGCCCCGTGCTGCACGCCGGGACTGGTGCACGGCACGTTATGTACCTCCCTGTTGATACTGAGGTTGTCTGCTCTTTCTGATGGCAATTAACACGTTGTCTGTTACGTAGTAAGTTGATGGCCAGTTAGGATGCTGTGGCCGTCACGCTGCAGGATACCATAGATGTTCTGGATTCAGTGCCCGGGGATGACAGGGTCGGGCCCCTCCTGATCCGTTGGCACAGCCAGACCCCTCCCATGCCTGTGGGGTTGTGCAAGATCTCCTTCAGTTGTTCACTGCCGTTGCGTTTACTAAAATGGCTTGGTAGAGATGAGAACTGTTTCCTCCGTTCTGGGTTTTATGAGTATGTAGGCACTGGGAGCAGCCTACACCTTCCATTTCCAGCTTGGCAGGATATATGCCCCCAAGGAGAGTTTTATTTGAAATGCGAAGACAAGCATTTACATAGAAATTTTCCTAACTTTCTAAAGAATTGTCTTACTTGAGATGCAAAGTTTTTATACCAATCTGACTTTTCAGTGTGCAAAGAAAGGGCAGACATTTAGCACTAAATAAATTAGATGCACAATGAACTGACTGAGTTTCATCTGCCAGAATTACTCAGCAGTAGCATTTCATTAACGTTAACTGCTCATCAACAGGTTTACAAATTGAAGTGGTCTAACAACTTTCCAGTGACTGGAGGCGAGCAGAGCAGTCGGCAGCCTCTGGGGAGCGTCAGCACGTGTCAGGTTCCAGCAGCGGGGTCCGCACCGGGCATTTTGCTGACTCTGCACTTGTCCAGCGTCACCCCAGGGATACTGAAGTTGTTCTTGCTATAAAATGAATCCATTCGTGTAGGTTTATCATGGGCATTTTAGTAAGGAAAACCCAAATGAAGCTGTAAAGCAGTCTTTAATGGATAAATGCTTTTCCTCGTTCCGGCTGCAGTGGACTAAATCACAAAGCAAGCTCTTTGGTGGCTGTAGTGTTGCTGCTGGTAACCTGCTGCCAGAATCAGGGAGGATGCTGTTTTCCCGTCGTTCCTGAGCTGTAGGGCCTTTCCAGTGTTGGGGAGTAGGAAAGTTCAGGGCTGTACTGAAACTCATCTTAATTAGTCCTTAAATAGTCATTTAATGGGATTTCCCAGAGAGAGGTCACGGTCAGGACTGGATTTGCCCAGAGCGACCTTTTTCTTGCCACCCTTGGGAGTGACAGAGAGATCCTTCCCCGCCCACCTCTCTGCCTCACAGTGTAATTGCTGCCTGTGTTGTTTTTCCCACCTGAACATACAGCAGCAAGCCCAATACTTGCCTGGTGTCGCCTAATAAGGTGGCAGTAATGACAAAAGCTGAAGTAAGCACTTGTTAATCATCAGCTCTCCCTTCTGGCACAGCAGTTTTTCAGTCTGATGTGGACTGGAGAATATGTATGTATGTGTAAGTACATACACACACATGAATGTATAAATATATGAAAATAATGCATCCATGTTCAGTCCGGATCACGAGGCTGAAGAACCGCCTTGATGAGCTTGGATGGCCATCAAGTCTCGCTCTGTGAATAGCTTCCCCCAGCATCTGGCTCAGCACGTGGGGCTTTTGCTTCCATATGGGGGGTGAAGTTGTACCCTCAGATACTTCACTCCCAGCATCAGTCTTAAAATGTCTCCTATTTTCTGCTGGTATCCTTACATCAGCAGGGTAGCTAGCTGGTAAAACAGGATGGTAAAACTGTGAGTGTGATGCTACGCCCACCACCAGTCTCTCAGGAAGAGCCCGTTTGTGCAGGATTTCGTTGTTGTTTATGCCATGAGCTGCACCATCTTGAGCTGCCCGGCATGAAATATTTGTGGAGCAAACCCCAGTGTTTTTGAATACCAAGCTACAACTATATTCCAGAAGATACAGATTGGATGCATCCTCAGGTGTTGAACATTTTTAAAAACTTCCCTTTTCAGAGATGTACCTGGAAAACATCCAGGCAGCAGCTCTTTGCAATTTTAATGCTATTTATATATTGATGTTCCCTAGCTTCAATATAATAGGCTAAGTATAGAAGATAGCTGGGGACTTTAGAATTCATTAAGAAGAATACGGCTTCACGAAAACAACATTTGGAGCCAATTACGAGACCAACGGGTTAGAACAACACTAAGCTGCCAAAAATCCCTGGATAGCTTCTTATTCATAGTGAAATGAAATCCAGTGATTGAGTGGGGAAACGTGGCTGTAATAGAAATCATGCCTGGAATATTCATGGAGAAGTTTATCAAGCAGAGTTCTGTGGAAAACACAGCATTAACATTTATAGGCCTTGAACACGTCCTTTAGGACACACTTTTAATTCCACTTGGAGCTACATCATCTTTATGCAGCGATAAGTTTATTTTGGTACACCATGTTCGTTTTTTTAAAAAAAAAAAAAAAAGATGGCTTAAATAGAAATATACTTAATGAACTCTCAGGCTGGGGAAGGACAGATACCGGCAGCAATCCTGACCGTGTCTGGGAAGGATGGGATGTGTCAGGATTGTTCATATTCAGCTGCGTGCAGTCAGGGTTGATCTTTGCTATTCCTGCTGTTGCACCATAAAAACAAGAGTTCCCTTTGGTTACAAAACAGAGAACTGTGCTGTTGTGCAAAGATGTGAGCATCACACGTGCTCAGACAGGAGGGGGTTGTGCTGCCCTTGGATGACTTGTACAAATATGAATTCCTCTAGGAGACTGTTTATAGGGTTTTCCCTTACTCATTGTTCTTGTAGGGTGTTTTCTTTTTTTTAATTGAAGATGTTGGCCTTGAGCTACATTAGATAGTGCTGAGGAAACTACAGGGCCAAGTGCAATGGGATTTGTTCCCTCGTTCCCTCTGTACGGAGCTGGTGATAGACGAGCAGTTGCTGGGCATTGTGTTTGCATTCTGAGGCCATGTCGTGGTGGGACGTCTGATGGGTCTGAAAGCCGGGCAGAATACGAGGCTGCGGGTGATACCTGGGCGAGAGGCTGCTGCTGGGGGAGGAGAGGGCTGCAGGAGCCGGGAGGGAGGCCGCAGCAGCAAGGGACAGCGAATGCAAAAGTTTGGGAATTGCACCTGCCAGAGCCCGGATGGCTTACAGAGATGTTCCACTGGCTGCATTCTTTCTTCTTTCTCTCTTTCACAAAACGCCGGTAAATTGAGAGCACAATGTGCTTTTGACAGTATGGAGTATTGGTTTAGAAGCTTTTACTTTTTACATTCTGCTGTAGGGATTGGAAATAGTTGGCTCTTTTCCTAGCACAAAGTTAAAACAGGAAATAGTCTTCTGAATATGTTTTTTCAGAATTTTTTTTTTTCAGAATATTTCTGAATATTCTGAATTTTTCAGAATATTTCTGAACATTCTGAATTTCTGAATTTTTTTTTTTTCCTTATACAAAAATCTCCATCTGGTATCGAAAGCAAAGCAAAGCAGAGGAATGCCCATCTACTGATCTGAAGATCAGTGATCTTGTGTTTTGCTTGTAGCTCTGAGGAATTCTAGAACATGGAGGCATTCCATGGAAGTTCCTGTTTCACTCACAACAGCATGTTTTCCTGATGAATTAAAAAACAGCTTTACCACATAAGCTTGCATTCTGCTTGTGGGTGGTGCAGCTCCCGGATATCTCTGTGTTGCTTTTAGGAAAAGGCTTCAAATGTAAATATTTCTTAGAGCATCCACAGAGCTTTGGTCCTCCTTCAGTCCCCTCGTAATGCTTTGAGTATCACTGAGCCTTTTGTGCTCCAAAGCCTGGAATCGGGTCTCGCAGCCGCTTACCATTGGCACCAGCCTGTTGGGAGGACCCACTCTCTATGGAAAGACTGAAGTGCTCTGTATCAGCTCATCTGCTTTAAACTTCTCATTTCTGACAAGCGCCATTCAATTTTACCCTTTTTAATGTCTGCAATAGAGCAGAGGCTTCCTTTGCTTTTTGAGGTTTAATGAAAGATTTGGGGTGGGCTGTTGTTCTCTTGTCACCAGGGGAATGTCACCACAGCAAACAGTCAGTATCAAATCCTCTTTTGGTGCCGGTTTGCAGGCAGAACCACCTTTCTTTGCTTTCATCCATTCATTTGCTCCTTTCCTTCATCTTCCATTCGGTCTCCTAACATCAGTTGCACAACTATCACAGTCCGTGGGGTTGTCTGCCTGCCCGCTGTAACGCTGTGTTTTTACAGTCACGTTTCTGTGTCTTTAAAGAAAATATGAAAAAGGATTGTGTTGCCCAGAGGCTCATCCAGTGCACCATCAGCTAAACAGCAAATTCAATTAATGAGCAGCGAAGATTGATGGTGGCTCCCAAGGATCGTTATTAAAGGCTGGACAGGAGTCCATTTTCTCCAGGTGATGCTTAACCTGATAATCCAGAAGGATCCATCCTTTTTCTCTGCTCCGGGAGGAGGGCGTCGCTGAGCTCAGCACTGCCAGGCGTGTATGCGCTGAACTTTATTAATGTTTTAGTACATTGTCTGAGGTACGCAGACTTTTCCAAGACCTAAGTCCCTTTTTTTCTCTGGCTTCCTATCTTCCTGCTCCTACATCGCTGCCCTCTGGTTTGGTTCGAGTTGCCCACCTCTGCTGCTGACCTGCTCCGTGTGGAAGGGGAGGGAAAATGGGTTCAGCCAGTGAAACACTACATTTTGCTGCGTATGCACTGTAGCAACTGGAATCTAATGAAAATTTGACTTCTGTTCTGGACAAAAATCTATAGATTAAATAAGCCATTGTTGTTGCTCTCTTTAAAATAAGAGGAGAACAGAATTTAACATCCGGACAATCGTCACACCAAATGTAAAAGAGCAGCTTCTACCGCCATTACCGAAGGTGATCCAGGGGGGCGAGGTTTGAAAAAAGGAGTCTCATGTTTTATTACACGAGCCAATGTAACAGGCAAACAAGGCAAAACCTGGAGGCTCAAGCACATCAAATCCCTTGTCTGTTTTAGACTGGTTATTTCATTCAGTCTACCAGCAGATATTCCCTTTTGCTACCCATCTTGTCATGTTTATTTCTGCTAACAACTTATTATTTTTCACCTCCAGGAAAAGCCACTTAAAGCACAACTTTTTTTCAGTAAAACTATTTTTCAGTTTATGAAATAACTTTTTGTAACCTGTTCGCTCACACGATTGTCGCTGACTGACCGCTGCACGTGATCCAGTGCTGCTGGTCAAATCACTTCTCCCTTTTTCTACAGAGAATGCCTCTTCTGTAATGACCTGGTAATAGAGAGGTTTAATTTGAATGTTCCACGCAGGTGGTGCTTTGGAGTCTTTAATCTTCAGTTAACCCAGATACACCTCGATTTGTACTGCTGCTCATTGCACTCTACTAAGAGGAAGGGTTTAAAGCCTGTATTTAGATAATGTGCTTGTAATTCCTGGTCTATATTGCGTGGTGGGCGTGTGATGTGTCCCATGTCTGTGGTTTAAAGGGGAGGCTGAAGGCAGTGATGCTGGTCCATCCAGGGCTGAGGCTGCGCAGGCAGGAGAAGTCCCGGCTCCCATCGCTGCCCGCGCTGACCTGGCTTAGGGATGGGGTGTGGGACATAAGGCTTGCTGGAGAACGTCAGGGTGACTCCTCTGCACGCAGGATTACACTTTCTCATGGTATTTTACTGACTTGTGATACAAAGGTAAACCAAACATGTGGAAAGCACAGGTTTTATAATAGATCTGAATTGGAAAAATAAATACTTTCAAATGTTATCCCCTCCCATCCTGATCTGCGTTATCTAGGAATTCAGAGTAAATGCAGTTATAGTGTTCTCTGTGCAAGTAATCCTCTCTTCAGTGAAATCAGTTATTTGTTACTAAGCATTCACAGAAAAGAGATTCTTAGTCCGTGAGCGTTTTCTTTTGACTGTTTGCTGCAATGATGGGTCATCTAAATACCTGGCGATGTCTGTGCTCGGTGCGTGGGTCTCAAATCTCAGGCTTCATCGGTGATGAGGTAACAATAAAGCAGTTTCCAGTGTGAAGTTGGGGGGACAGATTAATTTGTGCAAGACTGAAATTTCTGAATATTCTTCCAATTACTCTTCAGACTTCTCAACCGGTGACTGACATAACTGTGAGTAAGAATGCTCCTGCGTTACTTTAACAACCACTTATCATATTATTTCATCGGTGTCACAGTATTGTTCAAAGTCTGAAATATTGAACTTCTATCTTGGAAACCTAGTCAAGAAGTTTCACGCTCAGTTTGACCTCTTATTTTCCATTGTAGTACTCCGCTGAGCCTTCCTTGCGCCTTTCAAGCAGTGGGATTTCACCACCTCCCTCTGCTCTGTCCCCGGTACCTCTGAGTAGTCAAGTATTTGAATTTCCTCAACTTCTCTTATTCCTTGGTGTTCAGACAATCAGTTTTGTGTTTGCTAGCAGCTAAATCTTCTATTGGTACCAAAATGAAAGCAGGATTTTTCAAAGGGAATGAGGTGCTTGTATAGCCTTAAAATTAAGGAACTGGGAATGCCATTCCCCTGAGTGTGGGGCACTAAAAATTAAAGCCTTCTTACGCGGAGCTTCTGGTGATTACCGATGTGCTGCTGTGGGGAGCGAATGAGTGCTTTTATCTGCAGGTGTAACTGGTACCAGCTTTCTTACACATTTTGCTGGCGATCCTAAGAATATAAATATCCAGCCTAAGCTAGGAGCTCAATGAGACTGTCTTATGCGTTGAGTTGTAATTAGACTGGAAGAGACCAAATTAACATAGGTGAGAATGTGCCTGGATAAACCATGAGAGAGAACCCTATGAAATGATGAAAGTCTCCTTGCCCTCATATGTCTTAGCAGGAGCTGCAAGGCTTCCCTGTGGTGATGCTTGCTAGGAGAAAAGGGGTTGTGATGGGAGTCAATAGCCAGCCTGGGGCTGGACTTCCCAGGAGCCTCAGGTGCTCATCAGGAGAGGAGCCTCTGGCTGTGGAGGTCTCGGGAGCGTGCGGTTGCTCGTGCTTTAAGGGGAATGTGGATGATCCCGGTGCAGGGGGAGAAACTGCTCCAGCAGCGCGTTGGCGTGCACGGGGCAGCCAGGTAGCAGGTTGAGCTGTGGCGTTCGGTAGCAGGGGAGTGCCACTGAGGGCTGTGCCGCAAGAGCTGAACGGCTGCGCTTTCAGTGAGGTAATTTATTGAGTGCAATAAATCTTAAAATTAGACAATGACTGTGATGTTTGCAAAGCTGGGCCAGAGTATCAGCACTGCTGCTTTCTGATGGTCTCGCTATACATTTGAGACAATTTGAAGCGTAAGTTATTTTACAAGCCGTATATTTTTATTTCTGAGATGAAATACTGCTGTATTTGGTCATTCATTAACAGTACAGCAAATTCAGAATTGATGTTTGGTTGTACAATGGTCAGTATTGGAGTAAATCATGTTGGGTCTATGTAAAAGTCCTGGTACCGTTGTAGCTAGCTATTCTTGTGCAGTGAGCCAGACTCCTGCCCCTGCATGGCTGTGATTCCTCGCCCAAGTGAAGCAGGAGATACAGGAGTATGGAGCTAGTGTCTAGCACTGGAATTTGCAAGAATATTGATGTTTCCTGGGATTTCCCTCATTCCAGAGTCCTGGAGAACCAGACTCAGCTTCGCCTGCAGACCCCATGCTCCCTGCAAGCCCTGGAGAAGGTGACCAGCACCGACACGGTCCAGCTGGTCTCTCCCAACAGCAGGCACAGCTGCCATGGCTTCAGGGAGAGCACAGAGAGCCCGAGGGCTCTTGTGGGCTGTTTTGAATTTTGTTTAAAAACTTGGCGAAGTACTAACACCGTGTGATGGCACAGGCAGCTGGTCCCCACTCCACAGTAACAGTGCAGGGGACAACATCTCCACCAAAGCAGATGGGGAGAAAAATGTCCTGACCACCACGTTGTGATAAATCATGCAGCTCCACTACTGGCTGTGGGAGGGCTAAATTTAAACCCCTGGGTTTGTGAAGCCCGAATAGACAGAAAACCAAGAAAATCCTCCTTGCTGGATGCTCATCCAACACTAAATGCAGCAGAGAGGCTCTGAGGTGCCACAGCCCTGCACCACTGCTCCAGGCCAGAAGAGATGGGTCGAGCCCGTTGCAGTCCCCGAGTGACTGCTGGCTGACATGCTGTTACCGGTTGGAGATCCAGAGCGACACCTCGCCCTTAACGTGCATCTTCGGGCACAGAACACATCTTGCTCAATTTTATATTTTTAAAATCTTTGCTGCTCGTTGCCTTCTTGATTTGAGCCGCAATGCCTCTTGATTTTGAGAGCTGTAATTGCGTGTGTATGCAGAATCCACACCCATCCTTACACTTGGCTTCTCCCGCACGGAGCTTGGCGTTCCAGCTGTAACGCTGGTGACTGCAATCAGTGGGCGTGCTGTAACGGAAGCCAGTTCTAGCTGCTTTCCCAAAGCGTTTTGTCGGCTTTGGATGTTACCTCCCAAAGGGTGGCTGTTGTGCTGCAACTCTCCCATGACGAGTTTGGGTTTTTGTACAAGCTTTCTGCTTCTCTCCTCAGGCCGCCCCCTCTTTGGGGACTTTGCAGATCTTTAGCACGTCTCTTGAGCAGGGACATTTTTAAAAAGCAAGCTGATATGAAGTGACACCAGGAGGGAATTTTTAGCTCGGCTGTAGCATTTGGAAGCAGAATATACAATATAAAGCTACAAGTCTTGACATGCGGTCCCTGAGACCGTACAGCCCTCGCTGATATGTTCCATTCAGTTCTTGATTTTTAAAGTGTAGGTTTAACCGAATGCTTCTACCCACAATAAAACAGCATGAAAGTAATCAAAAAATGATTGAATTTTGCATCTTCTTATGCCTTTTATTACTACTACTGCCAATATTAATCAAGATTATTTCATGTCAGTGAAGTTTTCTTAGGTTGTGGCAAGTAAGCTGCTTATTATATGGAAATTATGGAGCTCGAGCAAATAATAGTGTAAAATAGTATATATTTTTCTCTTTCTGTTCCTAAAATATCAAACTGCAGCTTTTTCTTGGTATGTTGGCATTCCTTACCAAGTCCGTACTCTCTTTTAATGGGCACGTCTGTTCCATAAAGGTGTCACACGCGGGAATTTGCAGTGGTAGCTGCTGGAGCCAGATTGTCAGCAGGGATGCTGCTAAAGGCATCCGTTTGTACCTTATTTCCAAATCTTTCAATTATTTTATTTCTTCAGGCTTCTCTGAGTTTTCCATGGTTCTTCAGGAAAACTTGTCCTCCAGTAATTCTGATTATATCAGGGTTAACTTCGGGAGCAAACAGCATTGCTGACAGCATGGCACCAGCTGTAGCAGTGAGACCCAGACTACTGCTCCTGCTCTGGACCAGGGCAGGCAGGATCTCTCATGTCCCTCCTGGAAAAGATGGAAAAACACATATAAAGGAAAAAATAATCATTGAAATGAACATGCAGGGAGCAGAGTGCTGGTGATGCATAGCTGGACGCAGCTGGAATGCCCGGCTTTCCCATGGCTCCGGTTAGTAGTAGTCTGATGGGGCAAATTGTTCAGAAAAATGTGCCCTCTGTCTTTCAGGTTTTGTGTGCAACAACCCAGTGCTTTAAATTCGCTTGCTTGTTTTTCCACGTTCTCACTTGTCCTGTACTTTCAGAGCTGTTTTTTCTCTGTATCATTTTTGATGTTTCATGCAGACTGCTTTTACCTCCGGCGTCTTCACACTTGTAACAGATCTAGGACTCATCTCACTGTTAAGAACAGTTTTGTTAATCCGTTTATAATCTTCCCTTTCTCAAGTAAAACAGTGCTCTACAGCAATCCAACAGGGTCTTTGCTCCATTTCATACTGAATTCCAATTCAAAGGCAGTGCATCATAACAGAAAAATCTGGTGCCTGTCTTTCAAATGACTTCAATGATTTAATCAATCCCTGGTAGGTACCTGATTGCAAGAGGGCTGCGACGGGAGATGCACACTCTCTCCTGTTGCATGTACCACCAGCCGCCCTCCCACTGTTCCCGGGCACAGGGTGCTCGTGGCCACGTTGGCAGGGTTTGCATTTCTCTTCTCCTTTCTTAGGGTTTTCGAAGATCAAACTCTATCACCAGAACTGCTCGTGACCACTCGTCTTTCTCCAGGATTTCCAGTATGGGGTGCTGGGTGGGCGAGGGGCTGCAGGGCTGCCCAGGCCCCATCCTCCACTCGAGTCCCAGTCCTGCGCCTGCCCCATTGCAGGCCTGCAGAATTTCTGCTTCTTGCTTGTGTTCGGGCTGTGTCCCTCCCCATGCACTACTTTGCACACATGGACTGCAAAGAACAAAGAAATAGAAAGACTCCAGAGCATTAAAAATGCACTTTCTTTCATATGGAGCCCTACGGGAAGCGAGAGAAGGAATTGAAATTCTGGTGGCGGACACTGGATGTTTCACCTCGCAGCTACATCCCTGGTGTTAGAATAAATCTGTCGAATGAGAGATCTGAGTTTGGTGTTAAACTTCGGTCTAAGTAGTCCCGAGGTTAGAAGAGTCACCTTGTCTAGTCAGACCACATATTAATTTTGGTCTTGAGATAAATTCTCCAAATTGGACCCAGCCTGTAGCTAAACTGAGCTCCTCTGAAGCTGCAGCTGGCTTGGCGGTGGCTTAGCTGCTGTCCTGTGGGGCTGTGACCTGTCACCACTTGAAGTAAATTGGTGGCCTGGCTGGCTGCATGTTGCAGTCTCTTCCCACAGCAAAAGCACCCCATTTTAGCACTGCAGTCTTCTGTGAGAGAAGCCAACCTGTTAGTGCATGCTGCAATTATTTCTGCCTTTCCGTTTTATTTTTCTGACCCCAAAAGGCCTGAAAAATCCTGTTTAAACCTGCGCTAGCTCTGTATTCTCCTGGGTTTTCTCCCTCGGGTGACAGATCATTCTGTCACCCAGAAACATACCCACAGAGGGGACAGGTGCCTTCAATGGGAATATTCTAATACTTGTTTTAAGATTATTCTGGGCAAATGGATCAACATATCCATTGTTGAACGCATGAACTCTTAAAACATGTACTTTGTGGAAAGTAGAGGGAAATGTGGTTTAACCTGAAGGACAGTGGAGAGCCATGACTCATCCCTCAGGGAAAATTTCTTGTTTGAATCATGAATTGATGCACTGTGGGTCAGGCAGGAAGGTAATTCTGAGCAGTACATGGCAAAAAGACTCTTAACTTAGAAGAAAGTTTTTGTGTTGACAGCACAAATTATGTAAGTAATTTGTTTGAAATTAGTACTTTCTGTAAAGTAATTCATGGCTCAGGAAATTCTCTCTGGTTAGTTTTCCTGTTTCGTGAACAGATCTGCTTCTGTTAGCCAGTGAGTCACGCTGCTCCCTCCAGCTAATGCAGAGTGATGCTTGCGATTATGGGAGCTATCAGCTCCTTAATGATAAGGATTTTAATTTGGCTGCTTCTAAGACACGCCATGAATAGAAATCACAAGGGCTTCAGCTCCGTCTGCACAAATCTTAATTGCAAGTGAACCTTCAGCGACTAGTTCACAGGATAAGTCTTCTCTAAAGTACTGGATGCATTCAGCAGTGAGGCCTGGGGAGATCTGCAGGTCGCTCTACGGCAGGCTGAGGCTTATGCTGGCAGAAAGCCGTGGAAATAAACTCTTCTGCATAAAACTGGGGTTCAGCTGTGCTTCTGACAATGGCTGAACCTGTGGCACAGCCTGGGAGGGGAAGGGGGTGCTGCACCCCAAATGCTCCCCCCACAATGCGCCCCGAGGAGGGCTGGGGCTGAGCCATGCGTGGGGCGGTCGGGCAGAGCATCGCACGGCCTGCTGTGGGTGCTGGGCACCCTGGGCACCGCTCCTGCAGCCAGGCTGCTTCCCGTAGGGAATCACATCAGGATCGTCTGCCTGCAGAACTCCCTCTGGCTTCTAGTCACTTGGTGTGGTAAAAAGGCACCAAAAGTAAAATAAAATCATCAATCAAAAGACAATTTAAAACGTAAATGTGCAGATCAAGAATGGTGTATTATGATTCCTGTCTTCTTTCACATTTTCCCTGCCAGTTTGATTTAATTCTACAGCTGCTTATCTAGAAATATAGGGGGTTTTTAAGCACCTTTGCTTTTTTCCTTCTACAGCAGAGCCAAGCATGTATCATACAACTGCTAGACTGCAGGAGACCTCTGTGTTACTGCATACAATAAATATTTTTATTACAGTTCCATTTCTTCCACCCTCTCTGAAACAATTAAGATATTTGGATTCTGAACCATACTTGCAAGGCAGCATTAACACCCAAGTCTTAATGAAAAAGGTTTGCCCATGTCAGGGGTGAAACAAATGACATTTACCCTTATGGGCACTTTGTTTTGAAATGTCTTTGAAAACAACAACCTATATCAAGAACTTCATTTAGAATATGGCTCCAGGCTTTCCCGGTCTGCCAGCGACAGAGGCTCTGTGAACAGCAGTGAATCACTCCAGCCCGGCTGGCTGCCACAATTAATGCGGGCGCATGCTGCCTTCCTGTAATTACTGTGCGCTCACCGTGGGTTTGGAGCGATCCTTCGGCGTGTGGTCCGTGTGCCGCAGACATAGAACAGCCTTGCTCTTGTTGTTCTCTCTCCCGCTCTCCTCTGGGTGTCACAGCTTAGTGAAACAGAAGCAGATTTCTGTAAATAATTTAGATGCCCAGGTTTTGGTTTGTTTTTTTTTTTTGGTTATATTTGTCTTTTCCGTGTGTTTTCACGGCAGGTTTCATACTAATTGCATTGTACTTGCGTTGCTGACAGCTACAGGTAGCATTGATTGATAAGCAGGTATTTCCAATTTAAAACTCTTAGATTTTGGGATGGGGGAGTTGATTTATTTCAAACCAGACAAAGACAGATTTTCACAAGCCTGAAAGCCTCTGGGCGCTCTAGGCGTGAACGTGAGTTTCAGTGAGAGTTGCAGAGCTTTCCTCGTGTCCCAGATATCAGGGCTGCTCAGCAGCAGCAGGTTTCGGGCTTGATAAACTGACATTTATTGTGGCCAAAGATTTCCTACCAGCCTTACTTCTTGCTGTAAGCTGATGCTTTGCGTACATTCCCATATGATGTTTATTTTACATTGAAAAAAATCAGTACCTACAGTAGCTACCTGAGTGTTTGATACTACGCACTCCTTGCCTGCGCTGCGGGAAGGTCCTTTCCTCTTCCTGTTCGTTAGTGTTTTATGAAAAATAAGTTGGCAGTGTATATCCAATGTCTGTTGGAAAATACATGTTCCCCTCATCCTCAGCATCCTTCTTGGCAGAGGCAGTAGTGGCAGCAGGGGGAAATGAATTTTCTCCTGGTTACAGCCTTCACAGCCATCCGTGGGGCTAGAGCAGGAGGTTGGTGCATTGGAGAGCTGGAATAGAGACACGTTTCAGGGCCGTTAGGTGACCAGATTTCAGTAGCACAACATTGATTTACTTGAGAAAGATATATCTTACAGTTTAAGAGAGAAAATTGACATTTCAGACAGTTTCTGAACTTAATAGTCTTCTGCCAAAGGATTTTTCTTTAGAGAAGTGTGTCTCAGAGCCTGAGTCTCTTGGATCCTTCCTGGTCTTTCGTGCGTGGTGTGGCATGCCTCTTTCTGTAGCTGTGACTGCAAACAGTATTATCTACTCAAGAGTTAAACATAGCAGAGGAGGTAACTTCATGTGGTAAAAATCTTCTACTGCTCTTTTTTGAAGAATCCAGGCGCTGCCTTATGAGGGGGCCATCTTGATCCACAGTTTGTTGACTTCAGAGATGAGCTTTAAAAAGCTTCTACCTAAAACAGCCGTGTGCAGGGGGTTTTGCGGTTAGGACACTGTGGCCCTGCTGTGTGCTGCTGGCTAATTGCCATCGGCCTCCTTCAGCTGATTCGCTCCTTCCCACCCCATCGGCTTGGCCCTTTGCTCTTTCATTTCCAGGTGGTAGGAGGAGGAGAAGCAGTATGCAATGGGAGTAGGAGAAGTTGTATGTCACTGAGTTTCAGTGCTTGAATGCGAGGTTTATGCATGCCGCAGAGGTTGGTTTGCCCATCCTGAAAGATGGATAAAATGGACTGAAACCTTCTTCTCTGCACATTTTGTTTTCCTAAGTAGTTACCCACTTCAGGCTTCTGAGAGAGTAGGGTCCATGTCCAGACTTTGTGAGATGGGATTTATAGTCAGCTGAGCTTTTAACAACTATGAGTTCTGCTGCTGCAAAACCCTAGTAACCTGCTTGCTGCTGCTGTGGGCACAATGGAGATTGCTGCAGGGGCTGCAGGTGAGTCCTGGGGGAAACCCACCTCTGATGGAGCAGCTCTTGTGCGCTGCACCCCACTGAGGAAACTTACTGGGGCGGGGCAGGCTGCAAAGCTGCCTTGGCCCAGGTGAAAGCTGCCTGTGTTTACCTGGCAGATCTTAGCTCAGCTTTTTCCCAGATTTTGTAGACTCTGAAGGTTTTGTTGGCACAACCTCGTCCAACTCCTGCTAGTGGGAGTCCAGCTTTGCTTGCATCCTTGGCACGCCTGGCACTGGGATAGCTCTGCTTCCTGGACTTGTAACGCCTCAGCAGGATACCCTAACCACAGCCACAGCCTCTGATCTCTTACGATTTAGTGTGTGCTACCGCTTTGGAGCAGGGAACATGACTGCTAGGTATCCAGGCATGCAGACAGCAAAGTGGGAAACACTGAGGTTTCTGTGTCAGCTTCTGTTGATGTGAAGGTGAAGGAACTGCTCCAAGCCAGCACATCTGCTCCACTCTTCACACTGGGGAAGTGCCTGAGTGTGGGGCTGCACCCATCCTTTATGTTACACTAAATCAGACTCTGCCTGCCTTGAAATCCTCTTCAACTGTGCCCTTTCCAAAAAAAACCAGACCAACAAAACAAACAACCTGGCCCACCTATAAATGGGCAGAACTTGTTCTGTCTCTGTTTTAAGGGGACACAATTAAACATAATTATTTATCATGACCAAACATGAGTGAGAGAGACTCTCATGATATTAGGCTTTCTGTTTGCAGGGAAGACTGGAAGGAAAAAAAAAAGCCAATTTTAAAAGGACAAATACAAGGAACCAAACTGAACTACGAGACCGTGATGCTCCAGCCACAGGTTTGGAGGGGAAGACTGCAACCGCTTCCCCGCCATATGGTGCAAACACATTCCTTGTTTACAGCCCCCTTAAGCTGTACAAATGATGCGCGCTCATAAATCAAGTAGTTAAACGTGGTGGCTTTATTAACTCTCATTTGTGAAGATGCTGTGCAGCACAGCCACCGGGCAAGCTCTGGCTCTTCTGTCCCCAGGGCAGGCGTAACCCCAGGCTCCTGCCTGCAGCCACGGCAGCCCTGGAGCTGCCTGTGCGCTGCTGGAGCATTTAATCCTCCTTCCTCTGCCAGGCTTGCACCCTGGCAGCATATGGACCCAGTGCTGCGCTCCCTCATCTCCGTCTGCCTGCGCCCAGCCAGCGTGGAGGGCGCCCGCCGCACCTTCCAGCCAGCTCTGCGCAGGTTCAGATCAGCCTTTGCTGTTAACTGCAGACACCAAAAATGCCAAAGGCTTTGCAAAGAAATAAATAAAAGGAATTATGTGCTTTCAAAGATACTAAAGTATTGCTTTTTAGGCATTAACTGCTTTTGCCAGAAGAGTTTCACTTACTCATTAGTCAAATCCCTTCTGAAAACCCATTCATTCTGAGGCTCACAACTACTAATCTGCATACATCACGTCATTACCTTTGCGGTGTACAAGGAAGGGGATTTACATCTACCTCTGAGATCTCCTCCGTGTGGGTGTCTCTTCTGATTTTTTGTTTGTTTGTTTTTTGCACGCTTTTATTTTGTAAATGTGGGGAGGTGGAGAGCGCTCCTGTCTTTTACAGTTCCAACCATATTGTCAGCACATAAGGAGCAATTCATAACTGTCAAGCCCTTTCCTATTTTACTGTTCCAGTGATAATCCACAACCTGCAAACCACATATTCTAGTTTTCTGCTGATGTTTCAATACCAGCTCTGCATTTTGGTGTTTAATTCTTAAAAAAAATTCTCCAGACTGTGCCTCCCAGTGGAAGCAGCAGTGTGGCATCCTGTGCTCGGTGATGATATTGTTGATACGTCCCGTGTCATTTGGTCTGAACCACAGAAAGCTGTATCCTTCAAAAGCAGCTAGTTGCTTCTAACAAAGTTAAATCTATGGCTTTGTGCAGTGGAAAAAATGTACTGCAAAAATGTTTTTTCTTATTGGCAGGGGCATAAGCAAAAGTGCATCTTCAGGAACAGTGAGGAGCTTTGGCCTAATTACAAAAAAAAATGTGTTTCAGAGAGACATAAAATACTTGGCAGCACAGGGCATGACGTACGGGTCAGTGAAGGGTGGAAATTCATGCGATGAACAGTACACGGAAGTGGAGTGACTTTGTTCCTCTCAATTTTCTGTGACACCAGAGTCGGAGGTGTTTGATAATGCCAGGCAGGCAGGATGGGAAGAGGCGTTGCTTGGGAGGGTTTTGTTCCTCTGAGACATAAATTTCAGCTCTGAGATGATGCTCTGCAGGCAAGATTTTAGTCAACATTTTGAAAAGCATTCAAAGGTGTTAGGAGCCTAAATTCTCGTGGCAGATGTTATTTAGTCTTCGCGGTCACTGTTGTGCCTCTCACATCTGCAGCCCCGTGTAAAAGGCGACGCCTCTACAAAGCATCTTTAAGCACCTGCGGAAGTGGTCTGAGCTGCAGGGGCAGCAAACGGCTCCGTGCAGCCTGAGGCGACGGCCGTACTGGCACGTGCAGGGACTCTGAGGGCTCCAGCTGTTCTTCAAGCGCTGGTGTTGGGCTCAGGAGCCCACACATGGACATCTGGTTTGGAGGGGTTCAGCTGGCCAGTGGGAAATGAAATCTGCCTTTGGGGAGGACAGACATCAGGGCTGGGCTGGAGCAGTCTCAGTCTGAGTTGATGTTTTCTTTCACGGCATGTAATTCTCAGACCCTGTTCTTTTCATTCACTTCTTGTGGACTGGATAGGCAGAAAAATAAAATGTTTACTGGCTTTTAGAAGTAATTTAGGGTATTTGATGTGCTTGTGTGTACACAGATGTATATATTTGTATACATATATATATACACATAACTGAAAGTAAGGAGTAGTGAACACACTTGAAAATTAACTCAACTGATAATTCTTGAAGCAATTAAGTTGCTTAGGATGAGGCAGTGTTTAATTTCAGCAACAGCATGAGGATCTATAATCTGCACTTTATACCATAATATGTATCATTTAAAAGCCATATTAATGCTTTTTCATGTAAATCTGAACAGTTGGTCTAGGGGAGAATCTGCAAACTCCTCTGCTCTGGCCACTTGCTCAAGGCATCAGAGGTGGAGGGGCAGAACTGCCTCTGACGCAGGGCTGCTGGAACGTTTTCGTCTTGTCCCCGCAGTTGGGGACACTTCCAGCCACTTCTAGGTGCTTGGAAGTGACATTGCCCTCCAGACTGAATGAGACCCTTTGGCTTTACCAAAGCTGAGATCAAGCTGAAATCTTTGCTTTTTTTCTTCCCTGGTAGCAATGCAAACACAAATTATTTGCACAGCCAAACTGTAGAGTTCCACCAGCACGGAAGGAAATGCTTCAGTTGCTTCAGTGGCTGTTCCAGGCCGCTCAGCGGGTATGGTATGACCGCATCCACAAACAAGGTCAGAGCGAAGGAATTAAATGATTTAGTAGGCAGGACCATTCTGTAGCTGTGTCACTGTTTGCCTGTGTCACTAGTGGCCTTGCAGAGAGCTGTCGTACCTGCGGGGAAAACCCAGCGCTTCTGGTGCAAAGGGCACTGAAAAAAGAAGAGAGCCTCTGGGGGAACGAGATCAGTAGGGCAAGGTAGGCCAGTTTCTCCAGGTGTGTTCCTCAGGGATGCGACAATGGTGCTTAAATTTAGTTGCCTTAAAGGTTTTGGTTTAGGGAAAATATTTTTTAGAAGAGTACTACTATCTTAAAATTGTGGAAATAAGCTTATTGAGTGAGTGCATTTCAGGTAAAGTGACAAAAAGTACAAGAAGATTTGCTAACAGGAGGAACAGTAGGTGGTAAATGGGAAAGCCTTTTAAGACCATGCCTGGTGGTGTAAAATAATCAGATTTGTAAGGCCCAGCGCAAACTGCTCTTTAAATGCACTCAACTGTTGAAATGTAAACACACAGCTGAAATAATTACAGCAGCTCTGATCTGCTTTGCCTCTCCGACACCCCTGCCTTTCCTCTTGCCGACAGCTCCGTTCTTTTACAGGGTAGTAAACCAACACTCCGGCAGGACTGAAATCACAAAAAGAGATTCTGAATAAAATTAAGTATTTTTGCTTACGTGCTTGAGAATTACTGCCCTCTTATGTGGCACATGCCATGTTCTAGATTGCAAAAGCTGCACTTCCTGCAGATCTGGTGTTGATGAATGTGGATAAGGTAACAATGGACTAAAACACATCAGATGAACTGGCAAAAAGGAGCTGGACGTTTGTGTGGATGCAACTGCGCTGCTAGGAGTGGATGCTGGTCAGAAACTTCAGCATAGCTGGGTGCTGCTGACCTCATCTGGCAAAATGCAGGCTGACACCAAGGGAAGGCAGCTGCCTTCGCCGCCCTGGCTTTGGTACCAGGCAGGGTTTATCTGGGGCAGTTAGCATGGAAGAAGCCCAGAGCTGAGGCCGTTGGCTGATACCTGCGATACAAGGGTAGCCCACGCCCGGAGCTCTCCCTGCTGCTGCCAACAATGTGAGCTCCCGGTGCTGCGAGGTGCCCGGTCTGCTCCTTCTCTGGGGAAGGCAATTGTATAAAAGGGCAAGGCTTTTTTACACGTAAATTGGGCCAGACTTAATTTTCATGTCATTTTAAATGAAATGACAAGATATTTAGTTTCTTCTTAATTTATTTATATGTATTATTTAACCTTTCCTGGGAAGGAACTGTGTTTTGTTAACATTCATGTATGCGAAGTACAGAAGAGCAAAATACTAAATTATCAGAACAGCTTCACAAAATAGCATGTGCGCCAAAATATTTCTGTACCTTCCTATTTTCTACACCTTCTTTCCACATACAGAAGATATTCACACATGCCAATTGCATGCCTCTCTCTTTTCACGTGAACTGTGTCACTTCAGCAGACACTACAGACTCCTTCCTTGACCCATAACTCAACTTCTAGCCTAGAAGATAAGCCAGTTGTGGTTTTTCTAGTCCGTGTCCCATTTGGGTTGACTGTACGTCTACCTATTGTGGTAAAATTCACATCTATACAGCTACCAGGGCCTCTGCAGCATAGATTTTCTATCCCACGAAAGGATAATCTCCAGGGAAAGACAGAGTTCCCAGCTTAACGTGTTCTTGTATCTCTTTCTGAAGCCCTTGCCTTGGCTGTAGCTTTTGCACATCCGTAACGTTAGGATAACGGTAACTGGGCCAAACCCACAATTCTGAATGCGTGGGTCTCAGCGTCCATCTGACTGTGGAAGGGGTTGGATAATTTGACTTTTTTCTCACACTCTTTGCTCACTAATGTCTGTAGGTGATTCTGCACAGAAGTTGTTTCCCATCAAGTTGGATCTCCACCTGTCAGTCATTCCTTGAATACTTTTCACTGCAGTAACACTACAGAGAATGTGCAGAGGGAAGTTCAGTGATTTATTTCCTGCATATTTTAAAGTCTTCTAATTCAAACTCAAAATACAGACAATGTAAGTAGTCACATAGAAATCTACTTATTTGTTTGGAGGCATCTCACTGCTGGAGCTTAAGCCAACAGCCAAAAAAAAAAAAAAAAAAAAATTAAATACAAAGGTTGTTAACTCATGTCCTTAACAAGTAAGTCTCATTGGAATTTGTTTCTTTAATGCAAGCACATTATAGTCCACCATCAATAAATCTGTAATAATTTTAATAGCTCAAATTGAATCAGCCCTGCAAGCGTTTTCCGTAAGTTTTTGCTGTAAGGGAAGCTAGTAATTTCATATTTAAACAAACGACCTTGTATCTCATGGGTAATGACTTTAAAATAACAGGAGAGCCATAAGAGGATCAAAGGGCATAAAACACAAGGATTACTCTAACGTACTGTGGGTTGTACTGCATTGGGAGTAGCTAAACCTCACAGTTTTTGGAGGTGCTTGTAAAATTTTTCATGTGATGCCAAGCACCGCCCTCTCTGCAGCTACATTGGCTTTACACCTCCTGTGGAGAGGGCCCCAGGCCAAGTGCGCTGTCCTTCTCCCCTGCCTCACACTTGACATCTCCCAAACCTGAGAGGTGGCCAGTGGCCAGACTGTGGCCGTGGCTCCTCCACAGTGCTGTCTCAAGTCCCGGCCCCAAAAGCTCAGCTGCTGTACTGCTCTTAGATAAAAAGCAGGAGAACGCTGCTCAAATTTGAATCACTGCGTGCTCCCAAGAATTACAGCCAGGTTTTTAGGTAACAGGGGAATATGGCTCACTTTGAAGTACAGCCTTAGTAAAAAAAAGAAAGATGAAATTAATTTCTTAGGGGATTAGATTATTGAAACACTGCTTATTATATGCTACCGGGCACACAGAGAGTGGGCTTAACTAGGAAAATAAGCATTGAAATCCTTAGGAAATTTATTATGCTTGTTGCAATGAATATGAGTCAACTTAAATGATTTGAAAAGACGTTAAAGCCTCAAATGATTTCAGTAGGTTTGTACAAACAGCTTCTGTTGAGAGCATTTCAAGAAAGATTACCAGCTGCATCTTTATCAGAGTCTTACATATTTGAGATTTTATTGCTGCCTTGTGTTTAGAGCTGTTATGGAGCTAGAATGGTGTTTGCTGCAGTTCAAGGTGAAATCCAGAGGGCCAAGGGCAAGTAAATGGTGTCTCTGATAGATTCACTGGACGCCTTGAGAAGTAACAGTGAGTTCAGCCTGCTGGAATTAATGCCGAGGATTCATTTAAACAACTTCTGTTGCAAAATGGCAGTTGTTTTACACTAGATGTAGACCTTAGGGTAATAAAAAGCAATCCTTTGCTACTCTCTCAAAACACTCCAGATCTGAAAGCATGGACGTCACAGCAATGCTCTCCAGCTGAGGGAGAAAATGCCAGTGCCACATCTGGGAGCGCCTTCCCTGCCCCTTCCTCACTGCTGTCAACAGCAGCCAGCAGAATGATTTGAACTGCACTGCTGTTACAGGACAAATTCATTGCTTTTCTTTGGGATTGAGAACATTTCTCTGTCTGACCTTAACTGCTGTTGAGGCAATAATTCTTCTTGCTCGAACACTTGTCAAATTCCTGACATTAAAATTTTAAATTATAATTAAGATGAAATAAAGAAATAACATGCTGCCTCTCGCAGCCTCATTATTTCATGCTGATTAATGTTGCTGCAAACTTTTCGTTGAAGCTGGTGAGCTGAGAGGAGCTGAGGTTAGGTCTTAACCTTTAAAAGCCCTGTAGAGTTTAATCAGTAGCTTTTCAATAGGATTTTTTTATACCAATCTGTATTTTTCATAGCAGGCTGTAACTATGTGTTTAATCACACAGGAAGGTCTAAAGAGCCTGCAGAGAGGAAACAACTTAGTGTCAGGTTCTTTAATTTTTAAAAATGCAGTTTGAGGTTGGGTTATGGGGTTACTTTCTAGCTGTGCAACCTCCTCATCAACCTACTGTGTGTAAGAACTACTCATCTGAGGGGATGCTAACAACACTCAATGCAGATTCATTTTGACATTTTGATAGTTTAGAGAATGTTGTATATGATATTATACACCATGAGTCATCCATATGGTTGCTATGCAATTTGTCCGGTAATGCAAGAGCAGAATTTAATTACATGTAAATGCAGTATTTTTCATGGTGACCATTCCTCTATGCTTGGAGTAAGCGTTTATATCCTGGTAAATCTTCACAAAGGGCCTCATGGCAAGTTGTCCTGTGCTTAGCCACATAGCAAGATTTTTTAAAACTCTTATTTAGGAACAAGTTTCAAACTCTTAGGCTTCTGAGTGACTTTTATCCATGGGGATCACCAGCTATCTTCCAGCTCCCAGTGCCTGCTGATGTATTGCATAGACTTTCCACAAGTTAAACTGACTAAGTAATTTTGAAGAGTTGCCCAAAGCTTTAAAAGTCCTTTATATGTTATATTCTGTCTAATAAGGGCACAGTTTAAGAGAGGATTAAGGTAGCTGAATGTCTCAGTGTCTCAGACTAGCTGAAAACTGAGAAATCACTAAAATACAGGCCCAAATCCCTGATAGCTGTTCTAAGCAGCTTCTCCCAAAGCATGTTGATTGTTGCTCTCAGGCAGTGACAGAGTTTCTCCTTAGTGTCAGCAGAAAACCAGAGAAAAGCAAGATGGTTGTGGTGAGCTGTAGAAGTGATATAATGCACGATGGACAGGCAAATCCTCATTTTGGTGTTTAGGCCCAAACCCGTGGCAGCAGAGTTGGCCAACGAGGCTTTGTGTTTGTAGACTTTGGTGTCTGCACCATGTCCCCCAGCTACGCTGCTGCGTGAGAGGGTGAAGTAGTTCTTAAGCTTCTTGCCGAAGCTGGTAGCAGTGTGACGTGGGGTCCTGCCAGCTCCCACGACCTGGGATGATCTCTGAACTGCACTGCCTCAGCCAATACTGATCATCAATGCTAGAAGAGATAACTTCAGCGAGATATGATTGAACCTGGGTTGGTTACGAACCTTCTGAGCCCTTGCTGTAGTTTATTGATGCTGCTGTGTCTTGCCGAGGCAGTCATGTCCTGCAAATAACATTTTCTTAAATTGTGCTATACATTTCAAATTACTTTGGAGGTCGTGCAGGTACTTGTCAAAGCTAAGCCATTTTTAATGGATTCGTGTTCTCCATAAATGAGCTTGCAGCTCAGGAGAGCACTTCATTAGCGCCCCAAGCACACATTAGCACCCCATTTTTCAAGTGGGATGTTTTCAACGCAAATGTTGTGGATTCTCAGAGTTGTGCACTGGTGAGTTAGAGCAAAACATTTCAGTAATGTCAATGAAAATACATTCAGTCTTAAAAACAGACAAGGGACTCTGCTGGGAAGCTCTCTGCTTTCCACACATGAGAAGTGTATCCCTCCTTTGTCCTTTCAATACTTGCATACAGATAAACTGTGACGGGACTATTTCAGGTCCCTAGGCACTACCTGGAATTCGCAAGTAGCTCCATTAGCAAACTTGTGCCACGAGCACCAGCAGTTTCTACTTTCAAAGGCAGACAGGCATTCCAGCAAGTCACAGCATTAAGACAGTAATTTCCCAACGGGATTGTGTGTGTGTGCAGTTTTATAGCTGGACAGCTGTGAGATCCATCCGCTTCTAGCCGAGAGTATGGCCATGTTCTGCACCCCCGGTACTATCCTGGTAATCCACCTCGCTTTCACCTGGTTAGCTCTCTGGGAATCTTTTCTCAATGTAGCTTTGATTGCCAGTAATAAAGACAATTTGATTCTCCTTGTGCCTCAACTGCCTGTTAAATTCACTTTGGACAGATAACATCACCATTGTGCAAAAGCGTGTTAAAAAAATTGAAATATTTCCTACAAGAAAAAAATCAAACCACTGAATGTCTTCTTGGTTGAGATTTGAGACACTCATCAGAGAGCCCTAGGAGCTGGTTTAATGCTGCAGGCAGAATGTCACAACTCTTGTTTTGTTCTGGTTTTATATACAGCATCAGAATTAAATCCAAGCAGGATGGATTTGCTAAACAGGTAACATAGCCAGTGTATCCTGCAACCCGGCGGCACACCGAGGCATCCATGGCACGCTTGAACAGCCCGCCGTGTCGTGCTGACAGCAACAGCTCTGACCCTTTATCTTAATAAGGCATTGCAGTGTTTGGTAAGATGTGAGTTACGAACAGATCTGTGTTCTCTTGGCTCTGGCACTATAGTGAGGATAACACTGGGAAAGGGCTGCTGCATTCCAGGGCTTGGGAACAGAGTGCATGGTCCGGTAGTGCCTGTTTGTGTCACCAGTTAACTCTAGCTCCTAGTCCACATCTGGGTTAACAGGAGTAAATGATGTGTTCACTTCGGAGCAGGCTGTTGTGGTTGCATCACTGTGGGGTGAAGCCAGGCTCAGATTAATGTGTGAATGTAGAAGCACCACGATACAATTCCAGGAATGATTATTTTGTATTTAAATAGCAAATACAGAAATTTAATGTTGCAGTGCAGTGTGTGGGAAATTCCAGATTTTACCAGGTACTTACAATCTTTTAGTAGAGCAGCCTGCTGAAGTCAGATGTTTCCGTAAAGGAGCAGACACTGATGGGAATCTATCATCAGCCCATGAACTGCTGTGGTCCTCTCTATTGCAGCAAGGTTAAGAAAGTGAACCCAGCATGTTGGAGCTGGAGGTGTGTATTTTGTACTGGTTGGGTTTTCCTCCATATGCAGTAAAGTAGCACTGCTTCGTAGGCAAATTTAGCAGCAATTGTTTGAGACATGCTTGAAAAGGCATACACACACACACTTTGAAACTTCAGATCAAAAAGTCAAATGTAGAGTACTTTGCACATTACTGTGCTTTTTATCAGATGAGAATTTGACAACGTTCCCAGCTCAAATAATTGATCTCGATGACATGTCAGGGAACAGACTCTAGGGACCGAAGACCATTTTGGTGGTTGCTAATGCAGTGATTATTTCCTGTCGAAAGCCAAGGGGATCAATAATGCCAGTTAGAAAGAAAACCCTTCAGGGGAAAGAGAACTGTGTCAGAGGAGCTCTCTGAACTGTTTAAGTAAAAATATTTTATAGATCCAACAAACAAGCTATTGCCAGCCCAGTAAGCAACATTCCTCAGCTGCAAGTCAGCTACAGCAGAAATTAATTTAGCTCAATGTGTGTAGCTTGTAGTACCATCCACAGCATTACAGAATTAATTTGGCAACACTTCCCATTTCAGCCTGGCTCTCCAAGAGGCGGCTCACAAAGCGGGATCACAGGCTCACCCATAACTGCATGGAACACCATGTAATTCCAGCTTTGGGAAAAAAACCCATGTAGAATTCATCCAGTGTGGCTGGATAGGTGTTTTACTTCTGCATCAACTGTAACAGGAAGGTTTTATCCATCCCAGCAGATCAGTGTCGCAAATGAGCATCACCTCTGCCTGATTAAAGCAGGTCAGAGAATATTTCCTAAAACAGACCATCAGAATAGCTTGAACTGGGAAAATGTTTGCTGATTAGGTTGTGTGTTTTGCATTCACATATAAATGTAGTGAAGGACCTGCTGTGTGTTCCCTCCCAGAGCTATTGATCACCAGTGTCTGATCTCAAGAGCTTAATATATTAAATGCCAACTGTGGTTTGCATTTACATATTGATGCGAAGTATAAATTCAGTATATGAAAAGGTTTTCTGCAGAGACTTACCTGTTGCCTCAAGGAATGAGTAAGAAATTCTGTCCCTTGGTGTAGTGGAAATGTGTCAGGAGGTGGGAACTCCTGCACTCGGTGACTGTCTGCCAAAGGGATGTTCTTATTTCGGAAGAAGGGAGGACAGTCCTTGTGGAGGGAGGAACATTGAAACCGCTTCCTGATGTGCAGAAGGCTCAGGAACCCTTGGGACGTGGGGGTGGCAGCTCAGGCAAACTCTGAAAAAGGACAGAGTGTGGTAAGTAGCCTGCTGGGGAGGGCGTGCAGGCTGGGCCAGGCCCAGACCCCAGGGGCAAGGTAAGTGCCTACAGTTCTGGGGCTGAGGAGTGAGAAAGGCAGGCAGGTTTCTCCGTACGAGGCTGTGTGTAGTAGCTCAAGTGTTATTTTTCTTTCCTTTTTAGCACCTGTATCTTTAGGACTTTTTTTTCTAACTGTGTCAGCTGGGTGTAGTCTACATACATATTTTATATTTTTAAGATAAATGACTTGAGTGAAGGGTGAGTCTGAAGTAACAGGAGAGCTCTATGTGATGGCTGTAGGGATGCCTATAACCAAGGTGTTTGACTGCTCGTGCAGAGCCCGGGACAGTGGCACATTGTTTCCAAATATCCAGAAGGCAGCAGGATAGGTGCTCACTTGACCGTACAGGCCGCATCAGGAGCTGATAGTGTGAGAGTCTGAGAGGAAGAGATACCTTCTGGTGCTAGAACAGGGACGTTCCCTGGTCTTTGGAAAGTCAGGGGACACTTCTGCAGTTAGGGTGGTCTGTCATGGAAATGTGTGGCTGGCATCCTTGGATGTGAGAGGATTTTTACATGTACTTCTGTGCACTAATCTGCCCAAAGTGGGGATCACCAGCATTTGGTTTTATCTTACACTGCTGCTGGGAATGAATCTCCTTAATTTGCTTTAGCCAAGCACATATCTAACCCTACAAAGATGAGTAGTCTCATTTTTTTCCCTCTATTCTCACAGGTTATTTTCTTTCCATACAAATACTGATCTGAATTCAGTGTAGGACTAGCTCTACTCCCACAGACCTTGCAGAATAATTTAGGACTGCGCTTAAAATAACAGTTGTTTTGACTACCTCATGCTTAATATGAAGTGACAGTTCTTCTCAATGAGTGATACCAAATCACCAGTGCTGCACAGACTCTCTTACCCCTATGGAGGGATATCATTCTATGCTTAGCACCTGAAGTAGGATTTTAAGTTCAAATGCTGTATCCAGATTTCTATATTTAGCTCTTCTTGTTTCAGAGGTATTCAACTTGCAAATCTCTATGCTTCTATTTTATATAAAACCTATTTCAGGTATTTGCATTTAAAATTTGGTTGGGCTTACGTGAAAGGCTCTGCGTAGCATAGAACAGCTTGCTTTGGAAGCAGACAAGTAGAAATACCTCCCACTGAAAAGTAACGACCAGTAGTTCAATGCATGTTCCTCCAAACGTGTGAGAGGTGATCACGTCTCACAGTGCTATTTTTCCACTGTGACTAATACCCTCGTTCCAGTCCTGCCACCCATCTTTGCCAGTACAAAACACTGTAATTCGTGCATGGACCTATATCCACAGATCTGGATGGCAAGAGCACTTAGCCTATGATTCTGTTCAGCAGATTAGGATAATGCATCCTACACGTAAAGAAAAATATGCTTTTAGTCTACTACTAACTTTTTTTTCTCTGAAAAGAAAGGAATTATCTGAGCAGGGTGCTCCTCTTCTCCACAGGCAACAGCTCTGCAGAGATGAAAATACTCGTGTCTCTGTATAGCTAGCCAGTCCTTGGGGTAAATGTAGCTCGGATAAGAGAGCTTCACTTCTTGGTCCTGCAAGAGCCACGGAGACCTCAGTTTAGCAGAAGGGTGCTCATCCTTTCTTCTTAAACACAGGCAGTGATCTTTCTTGCAATATGGGCTGGTTTCTGTCTTTGATAGAGTATGAGCACTCCTAACATCGCTGTGCAGCATGGACTCATTGGGATACTTCCTAATGTCATTACAACGGAGGGAATCTGCAGAGACCCCTGCAAAAGGCAGGACTTCTGTGTGAAAGCTACCGATTGCTGCAATAGCCTCCTTCTCTGGAGAGAAATATGGATTTTAAGTCCAAGGAGAGCCTGAGGTACTTTATAGCTGTAGCTTATGGAAATCAGCACCCAAAGAAGAGCAACCAGGCTCTAGGAATCTGTGTTTCTGTAAAAAGGCCTTGTGCCATGGCTGGATGTGCTGTGGGGCACGGAACAAGAGAAACGGGGCATCTACTGCCAGCTGTCACACGGGCCCTGGAGGAGGGAAACCAGTCTCCGCTCATCTCACCACCTGGAATAAGATGGGACCGTTGCCCTGATTTGCAGGGACAGCTTTACTGGAGTTTAAGACACTCCGATGCTGACTCGAAGAACTAGAGCAGCAGTGTCCCATCAGCTTTGTTAGGAGCCATAAGACCTACTCTGCCGGTAGGTTTGTCCAGTTTTTCCTCTTTATTGAGGGTTTTTCAAAGATCGACAAGGAGAGTGCTAGTGAGCTGTGTATGCTGAGTGGAGAGCCCTCTTTGGTCATGCACCAGGTGGGCGTCCAGTTCCTCTAGACACCAGACTGTTTCCAGGGGCTCTCAGGAGAAAAAGCTGCTTAAAATGGGCTCTGGTTCACACGAATTACACTAGAAGGTTGGGCAGTAGTAGAAGTGGCTTTATTTTACTATGTTGCAATTTTGTTTTATGATGGAAAACATAGATCCTCTGGCGCGTTGGATGATTTTCAACCTCACATGAAATCAGTAGGCGTTCATGATGAGAGTAACTAGTGACCTGTATTCAGCGAGCTGCACTGAGGATTAAAAAAGCAGCAGCAAGAGACGCAATACCTGCCTTATGAAGAATAAACTCATACTACTGCAGAGTGTAGGATGTAAGATTGGAGCTCGACCTCCGAACACATGGTGGGTGGCTTTTCCCTGAAGTGTGTCAAGGCATAACCAAATGCTGTTAGTGGCCTCTCAGCTTGCACGCACTGGTCTCTGGACAAACACTGAGAGGTACGGCTGTTAAAGTATCAGGTTCATGGAGCTGTTATTATTATAGGAGTTATCTACTGGTACATTCAAATTCTACGAGCAAAAGCAAACTATCAATAAATAGGATTTCATATTGACCAAAATTTCACTGAAGAGCTGGAGTAGGGGAGTCCCTACCTTTGAGGGAAAACAGTTAAAATAAGAAGTTAAATGCAGCCAAATCTGTCTTACAGCATCATTTCAAAATGGAAGCCAGAACACTGGAACACATTTTATTTGTTTTTATTTTTAAGTTGGAATTAGCTATGGAATTTAGTACCAGTGTGAAACAGATCAGATTGACCCAACCTGGTAAACATAACTGTATTTTTATTTGCCTTTTTTTTCCCCCTGTGATTTTTGAAGTGTTGGTAATTTTAAGGGTCTTTTTGAAAATGTTAAAGGATGCTGGCCCCCATCCCTGCAGCGCAGAGAATAGCTTGAATTTCATCAGGCTGATGGGAGTAGTGAGCCCTTTCACTCCAGGGTCAGCTTTGCAAGTGGACTGCTGTAATATACTGGCAGGATATCCAAATTACTCCCCTTTTATTGTTCACTTTGTCACTTTGAAAACCATGCTTCATTCTTGTGAGCTGTATTTCCCAGTATGGCGGAGAGAAAGAGGATATTTTGGCTTCTGATTTGTACACAGAAGTTTAAATGAAAGTGCTCAGGAGCGGCCGTTTTGCTAACTCCGTTATCCAGCTGCCTCTGCTGTCTGGATCTGCCTGGCACTAGCTTTTTTCTCATTTCTTTCCTGCAGCAGTTGCTAGGGTTAGTCCTTAAGAACTATTACTTGATTTTGTGAAGCAGAAAGTTGTTTTCCACATGTCTTCACATCCAGTTGTTTTTACTGATTGCATCTAGCCATCCACAGGGACTGCAGCTGCCTTTTAGGTCCAGAAGTCTGTGCTAAGTTTCCACCCACTGGCATAACTATACTGCACCTGAGGCACGGCAGTGATTTTGCTGGGGAGCGTCCGTCAGCGGGGCAGTGGGGGTGACGGCGCTGCAGGATTCGAAGGCAAGAGGGACATTGGGTGCCTGACACTGACTGCAAGTGAGGAGCACTGGGATGGCATTCATCTTTGGTCCCTTGAATTGTATGTATAGCGTGTTGTAAAGTAATCTTACTGAAATGAGGCTGTACAAACCACTTAAAATTAGGGAATGATTTAGCTACTGCATAGTAACTTAAAAAAAAAAAAACAAACATAAAAAGGAAATGGAAAATGCAGAAACTTCACATTTACTGCAAACTCTTGAACTTAAACATCTACGTACCCGAGAGGAGATTTAGTACTTTTTCTCACTTTGATGCTATTATAGCAGAACACTTTACATCTGAGCTACCCAAGAGTGTGAAATGGGGATGGTCTTTGAGATGGTAGAAAACTCAAAGCGGAAATGAATTCACTGGAGACACATGAGTTCCTGTAAGTTTCTCTATAAAAATGTTTCTCTCAGTCTGTTAAAATTATCAGCTGCTATGCCAACTGCCTGTGATAACACAGGAAATGAAAAACTGGTGATGGCAGTAAGAAATCTCAGGCTGCTATTAAGGCTTTTTTAACCATCATAAAAAACCAAGGGAGCAGTGTACTCAAAGGAGGATTTCCCACTATCTCAGAATCACAAATGTCTCTGTAGATTGGGCTGCATTTGGTATCTGGGTAAGGAAAAAATAGTTGTGGGGGTTTATTTTGTTGGGTTTTTTTTGTTTTTTTTTTTAAATGTTCCTTATAAAAATATTTTTTAAAAAGCAACATGAAAATCATTAGGTGGCTGGTTTTTATTTCTTTCTGGTTCTTTATTTCTCTGTGACTGGAGTCTCCCGAGTTATGCATTGGCAAAAATATTGTCTAAGAATGATTAGACAAAATATACCTTTAACTCTTTCTCTCACATCTGTAACAAAGTCACATTGTTTGGGTTTTCTGTAAAAGCAACTGTTGCCATATATATTGTGAGAGAAGGACTAGAGTAAAAGTAAAGCTAGTGTTATAGCTGTGACCTTGCCCTGTCTATTCTTTGGTACACCCAAGGACCTGAGCTCTCCAGAGGTCCCCAAATGCATCTTCGCACTTTCATGAAGTGTTTTCATGCTGTAATGTTTGATGCTGCTACAAAAATGGTGTTGCAGGTGCAGCTCAGTTGTATGGATTTCACCA
>WHYT01016962.1:363346-454994 GCA_009806455.1 Tetrax tetrax
GCAGGCGAGTCCCTGGCACAGACAAACCCGGGGCCGTTCGTTCCCCGCGAGTCCCTGGCACAGGCAAACCCGGGGCCGTACCGGTAACGGCTTTTCCCGCCTCTCGCTGCCGCGCGCGCACTGCCCGCCTCTCCCTGGCCGCGCGCGCGGCAGCAGCGTGCAGCAGCGCCCCCCAGCGGCCCGCGCGAGCGGGCTGCCGCGCGCGGGCCGACCGTTGGGACGCCGCGAGCGCGAGGGCGTTTGCGCTGTGCCGGCAGTTAACCGTCAGCGTTCGGCAAACGGCGCGTTTCCGTGAGACCGAGACTGAAATGCAGCGTGGAGAAAATGATACTTCCAAGCTAACGCTGACTGCTGGCTCTTCGCATTTGTTTCTTGACAATTATATCGATGCCACCAGGTGGGGGTAAGATCCTTTTAAAATTGATGTTGGATTTTCCGTCCCAGTTACTTACCCGGGCTGTGCGCTCCAGCAGCGTTTAAACAGGGACCTGGTGGGCTGGGGTGTCCCGTGTCCCTTGCCAGCCGTAACCTGTCTGGGCGACTGCGCCAGACCCTGCGGCTCCAACTGGCCTTTCCCAGCCGCCCCCTGACCGTAGTGCCTGAATCTGCAGTGTAGTGGGAAAATTTTAAAGTAAATTAAACTCAATTAACAGCTGGAGAGAGCAGAAGAATTACGATTTGTGCCCCCTGACCGTAGTGCCTGAATCTGCAGTGTAGTGGGAAAATTTTAAAGTAAATTAAACTCAATTAACAGCTGGAGAGAGCAGAAGAATTACGATTTGTGTTTACCTTTCAGTCGTCGCTGAGCAGACTGTCCCAGAACACCTCTCAGGACAGGGCAGCGCCATCTTCACCGCGGACGGAGCGCTGAGGTGGTGGTTTTAGCAAGCAGGACTTCCCCAAAGTCACATCAGAAGGATGTGGCAAGTCTCTGCGAGCCCAGCCACTGGGCAGTGCTCCCTCACACCCGAGAGGGCTCGATACTGGTTAGCAAACCGTAATGTCCCTTCCAGCTGCTATCGTGCTCCTGTAGATGCGGAGACCTCCAGGGCACGGAGTTACTGCCTTGTAGCCTTGTAGCATTTGCATTTGAATAACCTGGGTTTGGCAGCTTCTGAGAGACTGATTATTTCTGAGGGTTCTGGTAGCGTACAAATATATTTTTATTTGCTGATAATGTAGAAATTCATGTGTTTTAATCTGAATTCCTTCTGTATCTCTTTAACTAAGGCTACATATCCTAAGTAGCAAGAAAGTTTTGTATCATGCTAGAATCATGCAGATGTGCTTTTCCATAATATTCAGAACTGAATGTCCATCTGGTCAAAAAAGTATCCCATCTCCTATCCTCCCATAGTGCTGTAGTTATTACCCAATATTTGTCAAGGCAATACTGGCAGAGACTCCTAGTACCAGGTTCTGTATAGCAGTGAATGAAGTTAGTTATTTTTCAGCCTATTGTGTGTAGATATACATATATCTCCTGTGTTTAGATAAAGAGTACAGCTCTTATAATGATGGGAACAACGAGTTATCACCAAATTGAGATAGAAGGCTTAGCCTGATATTATTTCATCTTTTTTACACTTTTTTTTTTCTTTCTTGAGTCTCTAGTAGAGTGGTATAAACCTATCCTCTTCTGTTTGCTTCTCCCTGTTTCTCAAAGAGCCCTTTCAACCACCACATCCCCTCTGAGCTCCTCTTGCTGGAGTGATTTGCATAGGCTTATATTCTTGCTCCACTTTCCAAGAAACCCTTTGCTTTGTGGGTTCTTGCACAGATGTTGTGTTCTATGTTAATGTAAGACAGAAATATAACAGAAATGTGAATTGCATGGCAACTGCCAACCAGAATGTGGCCCCACATGCGTACTGTGAAAGCAGTAGTGAGAAGATACACGGCAGGAACTTGGGAACAAGCTTTTAAGGCTGTTAAATTCTTCTTGAGGTTATAATGTTTACATTCTCATTTTCAGAAAATGGCAGATAATGTTTATTTTGGTATTATAAGCAAAATCACCAACAGACTGTCTCCTATATAGCATCAGCAGACAGTCCATGTACTTGTTGGCATGCCTTCAGTGGCATGCTGAATCTAATAATTTCTGCAGAATTTAATGAAGGAAAAATGCCCTGGAAGTGCGTAAGGGAAAAATATGCAACAATATTTTCAATGGAGGGTGGACAAAGTACTGTTAGGTATCATAGGCTTCCACAGACTTGTCTTTATTAGTAAGTTGCTTGTCAGTTTATGCCAACATTTCCACAAACAGTTGCATTACGTTGCTGTCTTCATAGTAGGTTAGTGTATAGCCAAATATAAACATTGGTCTAATTGGCTCTACTTTCTATATGCTCAGATCAAAGTGTAGTACTCTTTGTCCTAAAATCTTATATAAAAAATTATTTCATTGTCCTGTCATGGTAGCTGAACACCTAGCTTTCCATAGCTGGCTAGGCATGGTTTTAGGAGGCTCTCTGTGCAAAGCTTTAAAAGTAAAAATAGAAAGTGAGTGGTTTAGCTCAATAATTTCAGCAGCCCAGATATATGCAAAATGAGGAGGTCCATGTGTTTGGGTTGTCAATGATTTTAGCATCAAAAAGTAGTAGCTGAGATCCTTAACTTTAAACCACCTACTTTTTGACTTAGTTTTAGACCCGTTCTTCTGAAATGCATTAATGGCTATAGCGCAACACGGAAATTCCACTTAAGATTCCGTGAGGTTTTCTTGTTCCTCCTTTCACAGCTGAGTGGGAGTTTGCTATTTGCAATACAGCTACGTGATGGAGGAGTCCAGCATGCCGCCCGCTGTGCAGTGAAGGATGTTCCTCTTTAGGTCCTTGGGGTTCCCCATGCCTCTTTTCCAGACTCCTGCTAGTAGGGTTCCTAGAAAGCCATGGTTTCGTGCCTGAGGGAAGCAGTTGTGGCAGCAGTAGATCTCCCTTTTTACCACCTTCCTTACGGCAGATGATGGCAATAATTATTTTCTACAATCAGTCAAAGCAGAGGAACAAGGAGTGAAAACATCCTTGGAGTGCACCATGTAACACATATCTGGCAAGCGATGTCACTGTTGCTTTCTGACGAGAACTGGCTGCGTGGGACTGTCCTAAAATCTTAAGGGCAGAGTGCTGAGTCTGGAAGACATTTTGTTTCAGGATCTTTCTAGGTAAATGTTGAATTTTCAGCTGAGGAACATTTCTTAGACTATACCTGTACTTTCTCATTTCAGTGATGGGACTGCTGTTCCCTGCATGGTGTGTTCTGGCAAATCCCACTACCCCCACTAAGGCAGACCCCCACATCAGGCACCTGTCTTCCCCCACTACTTCTGAGCTGCAAAACTGTGGACTCTCTCCTGCATTCCTGCAGGCCTTGCCTCCTGGGGAGGAGGAGGAGGAGGAGAAAGGAGACCAGGCATCCCATCTGCCGTGGGGAGATAAACACACTCTGGATAGTCAGAACCTGACTAAGGAGATGTTTTGCTGTCCGCAGCATCGGTGTATTTTGATAGCTCTGTAGAAAACATCAGTCTGTTTTTCAGAGACTGGAAGATGGAGACTTTCCTACTATGTTTCTACCATATTCTTTCCCAGTCTGCTCATCCTTGCACTCAGTCATGTGGTTTAAGCAATGCTGCAATACTCTTGTGTGGTGAAGCAGCAGGGGAAGGAAAAGCTGGGAGTGGGGGGCAAGACTATATGAACAGACAAAACAGTACTTTGTAATATAAAGAAAGTCAACAGATATGATGTTTTGCCCTTTGCCTATGCAACCTTTTGTAATTAAATTATCAGGATGAAAAAGACTATCTTAATTATTTAAAGGCTAGGAAAAAGGTACAGTCAAATATATAATTCATTATGCTGCAAAAAGTTATTTTAACTCTTAAGTACTGTGAAGTTTTTCAGGGATCTGTTATTTATTTTCACCTTTAAGTGATTTTTTTTTTTTTTTTTTTTTTTTTTTTTTTAACTTTGAAGCTGTAACCCATAATTTGTATTCTGTTTTCTTGCAGGTAAGTCTGGATTGGTCTGTTTGAATTGTGCAATTTGGGAACGTAAGCGAACAAAGTAAGCCTTCTGCAAGCTATCCCAGCCTGTTAACAAGGTCAGAATGTTGTCTTTGTTTTTGAGCTCAAATACTTTAAAATGAAATGAAAATGAAACAGATAACATAATCGCAGATCAATATGGCTATGCAGACACAATGTCATTTTTCTGTTTGTCAGATGTGAATGCCATAGAACAAATATGTCTTATTGAGAATTAATATGCAGACTACCGTGTCTCCACTTCATCCTTAAACCAAGATTGGGTGGACATAATATGAAATATTCACAGTACTGATATTCTAAAGGCTAATACTGCTTTTTATAATGTTTTTTTCATTGATCATTTAAATGGGTTCTCTAGGTATGATAGATTCCCAATTATAAAAACTTCAGTTGCCTCCTCTTGAATAAAGCCAAGTTAACAGGTCACATGCTGAAAAGCTTACTTTGTGGATCGTTCAGAACTGATTATCTTTTATTAATCACCTGGCAATAGGATCTTGCTATAAGTCACTAAGATACTGCTCTTGGACTGGCATGCTTTGCTTCCTACGTAACCCTTGCTCTGTGACAACTCCTGCTAGCAGTAAGAAACCTCTTAGCCTTGCAAGCTGCCTTGCATTGGAATGAGCAGACTCCATTGAGATGGTGTCAGATTTATTGTGTCAGAGTTGAAAATTATTTACTTTGAAATTTTCTTCCTCTTTTTTCTTCTCCCATTATCTCCAGGAAGAATTAAATTCACCTCTTGTCAAATTCTGATGTTGGCTTTTTTTTGGAATGTTGTCTGTGTAAACCAAACTGTGGCTTCTTTAGCAGTCCATAGTATGGAGAATTCTGTTGTCCTAATCTCTGATTCATATTCATGTACTAGTACCAGTAACAAAAACCTTTTTGCAGTATTTCTGTATGTCTGTGTTGTGGTATCTGTTCAGATCAGTGCTATTACAATGCTAATTGCAGGACAGGTATTGATGATCAATATACCAAAAATGGTACACAAGGCACGTTCTCGAGCAGTCATTTGTGAAGCTTAGAATTGTTCACTTTGCAAAAACAGATTTTTTTTTTTTATTTTATTTTTTATTTCAGCTGGACACTGTAAAAGCTACTCACTGTCCTCAAATTCATTGATAAGTTCTGCACCACTCTAGATTTTATGCATTTGGTTGTCTGCTTTCAATTACTGTTCCAATCAGCAAGATTTTATACGAACTTTTTAGACTTGGCTTTTTTTCCTTTCCTTTCCACTTCTGTTGACTGATGTTAGGATGTTTTTTATCGACTGAGAAAAGGGGCCATATGTTCTTTTACAGCTATATCACCACTGTCGTTTTGAGGATGAAATAACAAGGGGGTATTTTCCCGTGCTAGCGAGTCCCTCACTTCTGGAGTGGACCACTTTGAGGTGGTAGAAAAATGTGTTACTAGATTCACATATGCTATATTTCTATCTCTGAATGACCTATGGTTTTGTAGTAGCTGCTGTGTTTTTTTTCCTTCTGAAGGATTACAGTGATTTTAGTCATGCTCACTTGTCTCTTTGGACATACTAGACATAACATTCTCAATATACCTCACTTCCACTTTTAAACACCTTCTGGCTACCAGTTTTATATCTTAGCTTGCATCCTGCACTTGATACAGAATCAGTAATTCACCACAGAAGGATTACACTTCAAATTTGACCCTTTCCAAGCCTTTTGGTTCCAACTTTCCATTTTTGGCTTTTGAAATCAGTTTGGTTTCCAAAGCCTGAGCGAGCACGTTCTTTTCCTCTGCAGCAGTTGATCAACCTCTAATGCATGCATGTCCCACCAGCTCTGTCATTACGTGCGATACTTCTGTGCCTTTTCACATGTGACGTACTGAGCTCCTACGTTAGCATGAGTACTGTAGTAGAGGGTACCCAGCTGTAGTCCCCCTCCACATTCCTTAGATGCCCTCATCAACCTTTGTCTGGGGAGTTCTGCACAAGGAGCAGTCTCCGCACTGCTTAAACAATTTCTTCATTGCCTCCGAGAGCAACAAGCATCACTTTGAACCAGGCACATTGTACATTATGAATGGAATAAATATGCTGTGGAGTAACAAGGCTGTGTAGTGTTATATTTTAAGGAATTCTGGAACTATTAATGGAAGAGAGGTTGGATGGGGAAATACCGTCTGTCATGTCTCATTGCAATAAAAAGCAGGCTTGTATTTCAGCATTTCTGTTTGAAATGTATAAATGCCCCTTTGAAGGGTTTTTAGATGTATGAAGATAAAAAATTATTAGATGTGAATATGAATACTGATAAATCAAAAATAAAGCCTTAAAAATAAAAAACTGATGTAGTTGAAGTTATAAGCAACATTTTGGAAGGAAGCTCCAATTTAAAGAAACATGAAAAAATAAGGTTCTGCAGATCCACTGAAGTCAAAATTAATACTCAGGTCATACAGTCCTTACATTGGTTGCAGAAATGATGCTGAGGATTTTAGGAGATAAAGTTAAAAATGAATGCTTTTGAAAATGCTGTCTATGTATAGCCATTGTTTACCCAGTGTATTTCAGAATTCAGCACTGTGGCAGATTTCATCAGGCTTTAGAATTTAATTTTTAAAAATACACCTCTTCAATGAGCCTCACATAATGAGTATTCCTTTGTTGTCCTCAGGCTAATGATAATCTACAAACAAAAATATTCCGAGTTAAAACAAAATGAATCCTAAACCCCAGAAGACTAGGACTGGCAGTTATCTTCAGTAACAACTCGTTTGTGTGGTGTCTATAGAAAGCCGCTCTGTCAATTTAGACCTTGGTAGGCTGCGAAACAAGGAGCATTGGGAAGTATGTGCGTGTGGGAGTCCTTCGTAGGAAAGAGAATTGTTATGGGGAGCAGCTACTACAGCTCACTTGGTGGGCTGTGATCTGAGGATTGATGGCAGTATTGCATTCTGAGATCTACTGTGACAGCCTTAATTTGTGATTTATACCTTTATGTTGATAGTGAAATCCTCCCTGCCATTGTTTTAGCAGAGAAGGGGAACAAGTCAGAACCTATTGCTCTTGGATAAACGTGGGAAGGAGAGGCTTGTGATTAGACTGTTGATGAGGCATGTTATTGGCATGCCACCAGTGGGAAAGCAACAAGGAAGTTCAGCAGAGAGAAGGGATGGGGAGTATTCCTACTTTGAGATACTTGCAATTTTAGTATGAAAAATGAGTAAATTTATTATGTTTAATATCAAATCAATATTTTTCAAGGCTGAGCTATGTTTGTTCATACAGAAAATTCTTCTTTTTCAGGGTCTTTGCACTGTTCTTGGGGGAGTGGAGTACAGAACTGTAACACATTTGAAAATACATTTTAAAACATATTCTTTAATGTATTCGTTTGGGGTCCTGGGATTAGTAGAGGAGCCTTGCAGAGTTCAGGGAGCACCTTCAATTTCAGTAGTAATTTGTATATTGAGGAGTACACAGGCTTTTAAAATGATATCTTACTAGTGCACAGATGTATGTTTAAGTGCCACATCATGAACACAGGCACAGCTCAGTTCTTGGCAAACCCAGAGACAAATTTGGTTTCTTCTGAAGCACCTTTTCTAGTGTTTGTGGCAATGCAAAATTGCAAGCATCTGTGGCCTTCTAGAGCATAGTTTAGATTTTACAGAACTTAGTCCCATTCACAAGGGGACTAGGTTTACATTAAAGTTTCTAAGGACAAAAAGGCTTCCTATATTTGGGATAAAATATATTTAGTTCACAGCATCACTTCTAGTCTTCTGAGGAGAATGAAACTGGCACTTTGTGTTCCTGGTCCAACTTTCTCTCATGATGTTAAGACATAATAAGAATGCAAACCCTGCTACACATCTCATTATAGAGCCTTCCTTTCTAAGGGAGAACATAAACTCCCCTCAATGATACAAAACCAGGTATTCTCTGATTTTGTTAGATTTGCTAATCCTGCTAGTTCAGCTTTGTTGCTCAACTGGGTTCCTGTATATCAGATTTCTTTCAGCATGCCTTCTTTTCATCTTTGTTGTCTGAAATTATCACTACTAAAAAAGGTGGAAAATAGCATAGGTAAGAAAGCACTTTCTGTGTCACTGTCTCCTGTGTGCCAAAGCAATGGCAACATCGGTACAACCAACAGATGTGTATCTGCAGTGCTTGAAAACTATCAGATTGTGTCCATCTGCTTTCTTTCCCAGTCACAGTTATTTCCTGTAAAAATGGAAAACACTGAGCATGGCTAAGCATTCACTCATGCCACTCAAGCTGTTATGAATGGCAATGCTTTGCTCTCAATAAATGCAATATTTTGCTATTGGGAAAATGTTTGACAGTGAAAAGACAACAGTGAAAGTGTTGTGTCTTGTGGCTGGGCAGCATGGCATCCTGTCTGTGAAGTCTCAGGTGACAGGTAAATTCCTCAGTTCCAGATAGACTCATGCACGTAAAACATCGACTTAGTTGGAGTGTTTTGTCTTTTGTATGTTCCAGTATCTCATCAGTAACTTGTTTCTTGCTGTAACCATCTCCCTCTGTTACCACAATGTGCAGATCTTTGTAATTTTCTCTATATAGGTTTGTGATACTTTTTCTCTCCTTGTTTGTAAAGAGCCATAAACAGTTTAGCAGGAGAATAAATTGCCACTATGATGCACTCATCAAGACAAAACATGATTTCCTAATTCTGTGTAGTTTTTCTAGATCGTCTGGATGTTTGTCTCTGTATTGCTCAGAGATGGCTGCCCTAAAGCAACTGCTTTTTTGTTGTATTTGGTCTGAGTTGAGAAGTGTTGTTGAGCCTCATGTAGTTATCTACATGCTTTAGGAGACTTTATTTGTTGATAGGTCCCTTAAATATAAGTACAGTATGGGGAAGTACTAAAGTTTGCCTTACCAAATTCAAAAGCATATTTTCAGTCTTACAGCCCGTTAATAATTTAGTTAAGGCCAGGGAATGGCACTTGGCCTAGCTGAAACTTATTAGCACCTCTAAAGAGTTGAGGACAACTGGTGCTTTCGGAGGAGAAAGTGGAAGGTTCTTTTGAGTTAGCAGAGAGTTAATAAATTCATGAGGGAGTGAGGGAGTTTGAAAGTAAACGTATCATCAAGAAAAACTGTGTTGCATAAAAGCAGAGCTGGAGAATCCCAGCGATTCCTTCTCCTGCGCTGAGTTGATCATTGCTGGGTTACACAATGGTTGGAGGTTTGACAGATCTCTAAAGCCTGTTGAATTTGGGTTTGGAGATGAGAAAATTAGATTGGGTTCTTTTTCCTTTCCTGTCACCTTTGTCCTTTTTAACCTTTCTGATTCTGTTGTCTATTTTGAATCGAGTCAATGATGTTGTTCATTTTTTAGAGTGACCATTTCTTTGTTAAGGATGCGTTCTAGGGAATTGGGTAACATTACTTAGTTCCCCCTTGTGGGATGTAGTGAGCCTGAAAACCAAGTACCTCAGTGCTCCTGGGGGTGTCAACATCCCTTTGCCTTTCTGCTGTCTTCTTGCAAGTGTCCTCCCACCTAGAATTCCTCTGTAAAATACATATAAAATATGGTTGCTGACCATGTTTGCACACTTTGTATTTGATGTTCATAGAAATCAAGTGTTGCTGTTGTCAGGCCTCTATGTTATCCACTAATCTGTACTGAAAAAGATCAAACACCACATTCAGATTTTCCCCACGCTGTTGGGATGTGTGTTGATACGTATTGCATGGAACGAGGTCTTTCCTTTCCCCAAGTTTCTGTTCAGGCATCTGCAGGAGAGAGTTTCTATTGCACGCTTCCGTATTTCAAAGTACACCTAGCACAGAATGGGACAAGATAAGAAGAGATGAGTCAGCCCTTTGGAAATGCTCTCAGAGAGCAAATGATCTCAGTGAAATGCATTGTTGACGCTCTTCATCAGTGAGTGCAGATTTCAGTGAGTATTTCAGGAAATGTTCATTAACTCAGATACAGCGTACTCTAGCAGTGAGTTCTGTGGGTCTAACTGGGAGTCTTGCTTGTATGTGAAAATCAGGGTCAGACCTGCACTTCCCTTTTGGCACTGCTTCATCCCATTATTTTCAGTTATGCCCTGTAAACCTCTGCAGCAATTCCCCTGCCTCCTTGATATTTATGCCCTTTAAATATAAATGGACAGTTAAGACCTTTTCCTGAGTCAAGTTATAAATATTTATTTTTTTAATCTATCTCTATAAGTCATCTCTAGCAGCCTTGTGGAGGCAACCTTGTCATTCCTGCTGATGTACAGGATCAGGTGCTCAGCTTGAGCCTTGCTTTGAGCAGCTGGAAACTGCCCAGGGCCATGGTGGTGCAGTCACCGTGTGGTGTCTGAGCCTGAAATGTGAATTTCTGTGACCTGCTAAGCTGCAGAGGGCATACTTTTAATATCTCCTGCATGGCTCAATTTATAGCTCTAATTTCTGAAAAGAGAAAGGGTGAAAGTCAAAATTCACCACTGAGTAAATTTGAAAGGGTTTTCTCACTAAGCAAGTCTAGTAGAAAATGCTATAAAAGAAATGAGCGCTTCTGTGCATAAGACAGGCTAGGTAACTTTCTGCGCAGTCTGCTTGTCAAGCAGCACGTTGCATCTTCATTTCTTAAATGTTCTGTTCGGGGCTATGATAAAAGGAACATATCTGCCAACATAGCAGACTGCCATAAATGTGAGATATGTCTCTCAGAACGCTACTTCAAAACAAAGATAGTGTTTTCTTCCATTAATAGATAACCTTTCCTAAGCTCTTAATATATGTTACCTGACATTGTATTGACTAAACTTGCTATTTCAGAGAACAGCGTAAGGCTTGGTTCCTTCAAACAGGAAGTGGTATTTTGGATTCTCTGATAAAATTGAATCACCAGGGACTTGAAATAGATCTGGAAGCAAAACAAAGGTAGTGGTTCTCAGGGTATTTTTGTAGACCTGATTTCGGTACCAGTTTAAAATTATGCTAAAAGTGTTACATTTTGAGACATCCCAGTTTCCAGCCCTAATTGGAATTCTGCCATAAACTGGGCAAACTTTAATCAAATGCAGTTTGCTTTGAACAACTAATTATCAGCTTTGAGGAATCATACAACTAGATCTATTTGTAGGCAATTTTGAATCTTCTATGTGGTTTCTTTTGCATTAACATTCACTCTAGTTGTTTGAAGTGTGAACCTGCGCAATTTAAATACAAATATCTACCAGTGATGGATGAAGAAAGAACTATTTCCACCCATAAACCTGTTCACTTTTATCCACTAGAAAGGGAGTACTGTGCCATTATGCACTGATGTGAAATGCTTTATTTCATGGGCTAGTTTCTTGCAGCATTTTGTCTGACTAGAGTGCTGGTTACATCTGTTTTCAAGCTATCGATTGAATACTAGAGTTTAATACATAGTTTGAATATATATGTTAACTATTAAGTTAAACAGCTGACTGGGTGATAGCGGAGTGCTTTCACAGCTCATTAGTAATGTTGGTGGGTAAATCAATTCCATTCTTTTGACATCAGCAACTGTAGACACTAAATGAGTCAATAAAGTGCAGTGTAGAGGAGGCTTTTCAATGAGTTTCTTAAGTGCCAGAGCTTTTTAAATTATGTAAAGAGAATTACATATGAATCTAAACGAAGCGGAGACTTCCATGCAAAACAATATTAATGCACTGGGATATCTGTGTCTTTGAAAGTGTGCCTGTGCCACAATATTGCATTTACACTTCATTTTCAGCCCAAGTCAGAACCTTTGCTTCAGGTCCTAGTTCTGCTGCTCTTAATGGTCAAATCATAGACATTCTCATCGACCCTTTGGATGAAGTAGGTTTGAATGCAAGCCTGTAGCCAGTGTGGACAACCCTGTCAGGAATGGAGGAGACCTTGGCGCATAAGTGAAGAGCCGAGTGGACACTCTACCCCTCGTTGCCCCCAGGATGTGCCCAGCAGCAGGGATGGTGGTGGTGGGAAGGAGCTCCTTCCTGCCCTACCACAACAAACATTGCTGAGCTGTAGTTAGCTCTCACCTAAGGGCTGGGAGGGAGGAGAACTTGTTTTACAGTGGCCTGAGCCCACAGGGTGCTGTGTGCTGCTTCCTCCCCAACGGCTGCACCCATTGAAATGGCAGAAAAGGAGCTTTGCTGAGGTGAGAGCCAGTGCAAGAGCCATGGCTGAAAAAAATAGGTAGACATGGCCAATGACCAGAGTGAACTTGTGTCTTTATGCAATAGATAGCAACTCCTTTAGATTATAGCGCGTTTGTTGCTGGAAATTTATACTTATGATGGGAGAGTCTGGAAGATAATTTGTCTTCAAATATAGTTCTCGTTTTTCCTTTTGAACATGACTTTGTCTTAAGAGTTTTTTTTCTCATTATAATTCAGAAGGTTAAGGCAACTTTTCAACTACTGCTGCCATGAAGTTTTAAAACTTAATGGCAAATCTGCAGGTCAGACATTGTGGCCAGGCTGTAAGTCGTACTCGGGATGAGACTGTGGCAATGTCCCTGCAACTATCAGTGGGCATACTGCCTCAAGGTCACACATTCCAGCTGCAAGTACAGGATGTAAAGATCAGGATGTTCATTTTCTGAAATAAGACCACGAAGGTGAGAGCTTCTTGTAATTAAGCTAAAGATTAAAGCAGATCTTGATTTTTTGGCAAGTCTGCATATTGTGCTAAGTTAGGTTTTTTTTTTTCCTTCAGCAACGCCTCTTGAAATGGCTGCTTGTATGATAATCACGAACTGGGACTAAAACGTAAAAAAGGCAAAATGCTTCCTTTCTTGGTTATCATACACAGCTTTTTGAGGCAGGGTTGATTTTGATCTAGTGGTGCCTTTTCATGTTTGAGCAGACTCCTGGTTCACTGAGCTTCTTCCCTAGGAAATTCCTGTTGAAAAATAAAGATAATTACGATAGCTACTTTTAGACTTTTTAAAAAGCAGGAAAAAAATTATGTCCAAGAAAACCAAAGGGAGTTGCATGTTTTCCTAGTCCAGTTCTTTCAGTGAAGGAGATCCTTCTCACTGATTTTTGCACACATGTATGTAACAACAACAGTAACACATATGCGCCTTTTCTGTGGCCAGGACAGAGTTTTGTGCAGTGAATACTTGATGCAGTTTTACTTGTCACAAACAGGTGACTGCCTGCTCAGATGCTGGATGTTCCAGATTTTTGCTGCTGGCAGATTCTGCCACTAAGCCTTGTTCTCTGCTGTGATGATTGCCTAGAGGAAAAGTTCTTCAAACTAAAATTTCACCACATTCTGAAAACTTACTCTGTTTGTCCCCTGCTCTGCTATACATGATATGGGTGTTTTTCTCATACCATTAACACTTTCTCTAGAAGAGACAGACACGATATTTGCAATGTTGGGTATCTGGGATGCTCTTTTTGTTGTGATGAGGCTTCTCTAAACCCTTATCAGTATGATGTAGGCAATTTTACTAAAGATTCAGGAAGGAAATGAGAATCTGTAAGCAGTGCTTTTGCAAATGGCACATATCCCTGACAGCCATGCAAGCCTGTGGTGTTCATCTGTTTTAATCCTAATTTCATGCTTCACCTGAAAAGAAAATTTTTTACACAAGGAGGCATTCATGTCACCTTTACACATTAATTGGTTTTAATGTGAGAGGTTCAGCTGCTTTCCATGCCTGGTGTTATCTGTCCTCCTTGCTAAATCCATGAAAGCCGAATGGTTTCGTATGGTTGGGAGGATACTGAAGAAAGGTTTGGGAGCCTCATTTTCTGCTGCTCGCACTGCCAGGCCAGGCTCAGTGACCTTAGTCAAGTGGCTTCATCGCATCACGCTTCCCATTCTTCACCTGTACCCTGGGTCCATGATATACCCGCAGCCCTGGAAATGGTTCATGAAGCACATTACTGAGCATTAGGTGATGCTGCTGCTGCTGCCTCTCAGCTTTTTCTTCCACAGCAGCTCTTGGTGCTTGTTTGCTGCTGTTCTGCTCACAGCTTGTTTTGCACTCCGTTGCTGCAGATGCAGACATCCAGTAAGTGCCATAGACTTTTGTTTCTAAGTCAGCTTTAAACAGCATATTTAAGAAAGGGACCATGTGCTAACCAGAAGTTTAGTACGGCTGTTAACTGTTACTTTGAAATTAAATGTATGCCTTGTAATCGTTTTGGAGATCACGGGTATCACTGAACCATAATCCAAGTGTTATATTTTAAGTGACTCAAGATGGATTTTCCCCTCAGCATTCTCCTGAAAATTAAATCTCTACCTGAGATGTCTTAATTTTATATTTTATCATTTATTTAAACTGAGAAAGTTCCACGTTGCTTCTGAAATCAGAACTGTAAAAATAAAGACTTAGAGCATGAGCTGCTAGCAGACTCTGGGGGCTGGGAAAAGTGAAACACACTTTGCACTGTCTTTTCTAGGATGGAGTAGCAAACAGAAATGCGGCAGTTGTTTGTGTTTGTTCCTGAATTAAAACACAGAACACTGTTAATAGTGTCTATATTAAGAATATGATTAGTACTCTGAAAAAATAAGATTACACTATCTATCTTAAGACTATGACTGGGATGCTTTAAGAAAACAAGAATGTGGCAAAGTTTATCTGTGAAAAACTGAAGTATGAAAATATTGCCCTGGCCACCTAACCAATAGTTACGGTACTGTTTCGTTATACAGCACATAAAGTAGGAAAATGACAACTCTTTTTCAAAGACTTAATTCCCATTTGCATTAAACTCTCACTGTATCTTTTTGTACGACCATATCATAAAATAAATTATATTATTGGATGTGGATTTTATTCACTGAATAAACTGGCCTGAAATTTAACATTATTAGTATTTGAGAAAATACTGCGAGCATTAAAGGAAATACTGAAAGAGCTGGAACTGACACATTAGCTGCAAGTTTAACAGAGCCGTATTTAAAAAAGATGGGCGTGCAAAGATACTGAGGCATAATGAAGCCTCCTACACACATCATGGAATGAAATATTTATACTGTAATCATACTATTAATAAAATGATGGATTAGCCAGTGTCTGCTACAACAAGACTCAGCTCAGAGACTGGTTACTGTCTAGAGGAGCAAAGCAGTGTAAGAGCTGAGGAGAGAAGCATATGGACTAGCTTGGGAATCCCTGTCCTGAGTTAGCTGTGTAATTGTGTAGTACACTGACTGGGCAAAACAGTTAGGGTTGCTGCCCTAATCAGAGTGCTGCTGTGATGGTGAGCGGGTCATCTTCTCCTCTTTGGACTTAGCCCAGTTTCCAAGGTTAAAAAAAAAAAATAAGGAAGAAGAGGTTTTTGTAGGGGAGGAATTACACATAGAAAGGAGAGGAACAGTATGTCTGGACTGTAAACTGGCACAGTGGGGTCAAATCTTTGACATGCCCTGAAGAGCAATTGCGCAGGAAAATTTAACTAGCACATAGATACAGTCTTGGTGCTGTCCTGATTGCTTTCCTGGTTCCTGGTGGTTGATGCATGTGTCAGCTTAGAGATCTCTCCTTGTTTACTGGGAGTGGAAAGATGATGTTTCTCACAAGCGTGATGAGGACACTGGCATGAGTCATTTATCCATGTGGTCCCCAGCCTTGCACCCAATGCATTACCTGCCAGACCTGTCTGGATGCCCAGTTCTGCACTGGTTCAAACTTTATCCAACATCTGAGCACTGCATGTGAGCATCCCCCAGAGTTTGCCTAAAGAAAGGCTGTCTGTAGTTTTGTTTTTACCCATGTCTTTCTCCTCTTTCTCTCTCCTTTTTATTCTGTCCTCCTTCATGTACCTTAATTTTTGTCTCATGCTGTGAAAACATAACTGCAAAGCAGATGCTAATTAAGCAGTTACTTAGGGCTAGTGTCTATCCATAATGAACTCCCAGGAATGCTGGATTCTGTGTCTGTATTGTAGTGATAAACAAAGTTTGAGTTCCTGTTCTTCTGTGTCCCTCCTATGTGGTTTGGTGGCCTGGAATCCAGCCTGGCCAGATAACTTGCCTGTGGCATTGCAGCGTGTTGCTGGCCAGGCACCCAGCTTTCCTCCTTGCGCTGAGAGGAGGAATTAATGCAGCAATGCCCAGCACTTCACTGCACGTAGGTAGGCACGTGGATAGTCAGAAACTGCAGTTAGCACTAACTGGGTATTTTCCCCCAAGAACACTCCTGTGTTTCGCTGTTGACAGGAGTGTTTTCCTTCACAGTGAAGTGCTTGGACTCAAAAAAAGAACAACTGAAAATTATATTGAGAGTTTGTTACAGATATGATTTATTGCTATGAGGAAGTAACTTGCATGAAATGCACAGCCTGCAGCTTCGTTCTGTCAGCTCACCCAAGCTGAATGAGTTTTGATTTGAGTATATTTGAGTAGGTTCCTTTTCTCTCTCTGTCTCTTTTTTTCTGCCTCCCCAAAGACACTATTACTGGTGGTTTGGGCTGGCCAGAAAACAGTAGGGAAGTACCCTGAGGTTTAAAAATGGCTTTTTTTTTTTTGTCTGAAAAAAAAGGGAAACCTTTTGAATAGCCTCTATGTGACAGAAGTGTCACAAGATGACGGTAGAATCTGTGGAAGTCCCTTCTGTGTTTTTTGGGGGTGGCAAGGTCCTCCTGGGTTTGAGCTCTGGCACTGAGCAAGGGCAGCTCTCTGCTCTGTACAGGCCAAAGCAGAACCTGGGCTTTGTCACTGGAATCCAAGCAGGGAGGGAGGATGCCTCTGCATGTGAAGGAGCTAGGCTGCTCTGCAAAGCCAGCTTTGGTAAGAAAGATCTATTTCTGTGGAACATTTTTATTTTCTACAAAACCGATTTTTTTTTTTTTTTTTTAGAAGAAAAATAAATTATATATTTGTTAACTGGTTATGTTAGTGGCTCAGCTGTGAGCAGCAGCAAACCAGAACAGTGGTACAAGTGCACTGGACTGTGAGAAATCCCCTTTCCAAACAGATATAAAAATAATTCTGAATGCTTATTGGCATAACTTGGCTCATGTCACTTTTAGTAGGAGCAGAGGTCAAACACTTGACAAAAATTAAGCTTAAGTTGCTTTCTTCTTTTTACCCTCTGTCCCCATCCATTTGCATCAGGTTGTGCTTCTTTCTTTTGCTTTCTGTACAAAAACATTGGTTATTGTTGTAAAGTATACCTTATGTCTGGACTGTCCCAAAGGTGGTGTCATTTCCATGGTAGTTGGATTTGATACTTGAGTAAATTCTTAACCTCCCCTCAGGAATGTTCAGGCTCAATGAGAAATTCAGTAAGGAATTGTGAGATCCTCAAAGTAAGTTCGATAATGAAGAGAAAAGTATAAGATTTATTTTTGAATGGGGATACTGAAGAAAAGCTGTAGATGTTGGTTATGTTAATTATATTGATAATGAGTGAATACCTCTAAATATTCATACATTGGAGTAAACCATATGGGAAACAGCTTTGTTCAGGCCTTTAGCAACCCCCTGCAACACAGCAAAGCATTATTGAAGCCAGGAAGAAAACCATTTACCAGCTTTCAAAAGAGCCTGTGGGGCTGGTTCTGCTGTATGCAGGAATATGGGGCCCATTCTGCAGTTCCAAGAGGGCCGGCTAGCATGCATACAGAAGGCTGTGGTACCCCAGTCCTCGTAACATCATTTAAGTACTTAATGAGACTGGACAGGAATATCCTGGGAGATACTAACATAAAGCATCAGCTAAAAATATAAGTATGCAAATGGTTAAAAAGCAATAACTGAAAACAGTGAGTCAGATTTCAGTCTTCCAAATGAGTATTATTGATGAAATATTATAATCATTGCAATATTAACATAAGTTTAATTTTATTTATATGTATCTCTCTTGCTTTCAAAGTCAGATTATCGCAAAATGAGTGAAAACAACAAGTGCAGTAGGTGACCGTGTGCACAGAAGTGGCAGCTGTTGCAGGCCAAATAATCAAAAATTACCAGAACAAGTGACCAGATTTTCAAAAGGGTGTTTGGTGGCATTTTTTGTTTTTGTTTTTTTTTTTTGTAATTCTGTGAATGTTTGAACCTGGCTGCAAATATGGAGATCTGAGTGAAGGTATGTGGGAAGGACAGAGAAGTGCTTGCTGGTGTCTGCTCAGGTGAGAGTAAGGTCCTTCAGAGAATCTCTTCCTAACCATCAGGACAAAGGACTTACAGACAATTTCAGTTTTTCGGGGTGCTTGGAAAAGTGCTTCCTGAGGCAGAGCAGAAAGTTGCATGCAGTTCTGGCCATGGGCACACTGTGTCCTTGATGCTGTTTCTTGTCTTTCCTCATCTGGAAACAGCCATGGGAGCAGCAGCTGACCTACACCAAGGACAGTTGTTCCACCATCTGCACAGAGACCCCGGGGCTGTGCAACAAGAGGGGAAGGCTTTTGTTTCTCACAACCCCTCAAACTTTAAAACTGATTTCCCTCTAACAAGTCTTTTCTTACCCTATTTAATATTTTACTAAATAGCTGTATTTGATGTAAAATGAGTGTGCAGTGTGGGAAAACAAGATACTCGAACATGTAGCTAACCTTCTGTAATTGTCTTTCACTCGATAGGGAAATACAGCAGTAGGTCATTTTCTAAATGAAATTATTTTGCTTTGAGTTTTCTGAAGTTCACTTTAGTATCAAGCAAAGAATGTGTTTGGACTTTTTTGCCTGTGTTGTTAAACTGTGGGATCTCTCTAAAACTGTAATTCAGTGTGAAAAAGAAACATCAGCTTTTACTAGATATCAGAGAGATTTGGTGAATTTTGGCTGTGACAGAGAGGAAATGCTAAACAAAGCGGTTACTGTATATTCTGTTGCCTTAGAGACTGAAACATCTGTATCCGTGCAGGCAAGTGATGCAGACATGGTAAGATCTGACTTCCTTGCATTCCTGTGTTCATCTTGCTGTCAATGGAAATGTTTTATGGAGGGAATATGCCGGGCTTCTTTAGCATTGTGTTTATATGGTTGTGTGGCATGTCTTGGACTAGGAGGGCTTTTTAATTAAAGTCTAACTCTGAAGTCAGGACGCTCCCTAAGAAAAGATGCTTTTACATGAATAATTTTTCAAGATGAACTTGGAGGGACTTGAAATGATTGTTGTACTGGTGATAATTGTTGGATTTGTGAAGGCACTTGAGCATCTGGGTCTCCTAGAAGGCAATTATGAAGGTAGGATGTTAAGAAATAGAAAATATTTTATTCTGAAAGCCATTTGCTGCAGAGCATTATACTTTAATCTGTCTGTGTATGTGCAGTGTCTGAGTATCAGAGGAGCTGAATAGTAGCTGAAATAATTTTAAATGCTTTCTTTAGACAAATGAAATGTATTGAAATATCAATATAGTATTGTAGCTCTCATTGCAGCTCTGAAAAGAAATGTGACATAATCTTAAACCATTCTTTGTCTATGTTTGAGATTGTTTCAAGAACTTCAATACGGATTTGTATGCTTTAGTAAACTTGAGCTTGCATCCTGAAGCTCTGGATGAAAGAAGGGTTTACATTTTAGTAAGTTTATCATTGTAACTTTTCAATTTGTTCTAATTGCTGGAAACATCATGGCTTATTTTAAGGTATTGGCTATTATTAACAGAAAATCCAAAAATCTTACTGAGCTTATTTGGACGAATGTTTGTGTCATAATCAGTTTAGCCCTCTTTCAGAATATTTATCTTTAACAAATCTGCCTGGTGTTGCTGTTTAGTCCCATGTATGTTTTAGGAAAACACAAGCAATTGAAATGTAAGTATGCTTTGTAGGAGATAGTCTGAGGGAGCTGACTGCTACTTTAATTCTTGTTAGCTCTCTGATTTTATAAACAATGTAATTCATGTAGAAACATGGAAACACTAAACAGAGGCAGAAGGGATGAATTTCAGACCGTGAGCTCTATAAATCAAAACATGTCTGTGCAGATAGCCTCACTGTTTAATAGGAAGAGTAGATTTACAGTGTTCCTAAATGTTCCTGAATATGATATACGTTGAACAGCTGCTTTTTATAGAAACTTGAGGGTCATTTTTCATGGTAAACAAGAAGTATGCAGGTTTTAAAATAACCTTCAGCTACCCACAGATACAGAACAATTATTCCTTTCTGCTTCAGAGCTCATGACAACCTGGAAGAGATGAGGTTGCTGGCCTGATATTAATTACATGACAACATTTAGTACAAGGTTCAAAGAAACTTGGAGACTAGCAGCAAGTACTTTACTGGAGGAAAAAAAGTTATAAAACTTTTAGTTCATGGATTGTTTGATTTATTTCAGTTCTCATGCATGCACCTGTTTCTCCTACTTCCTGCTGCTTTGATTATTGTTCCTAACCTCTTATATGTTTGAATTAATTAAGAGGTGTATGGTGATAATTGTTGCACAGCATTTTGAAGCTAAGGCAGTAATACAGATTGTTTAGCAATTGCTTTATGTACCAGCGCCAGCTTTGCAAGGTCTATTGAAATGATCAAATTGTGCAAGCAAGACAGAATGCCAACAGAAAAATGCATTTATTCTGGCTTTTGTGAGCTTTCAGAACTCTGTGTGCTCCTATCACGATATGGTACCCGATGTGCAGTTAATATTTCTGTTTCCAGCTCTAGCGAAGTCTGTTATGAATTGGTCCATCTGAACACCTGATTTTTTGAATCCTTTTGTTGTCTGCCTGAACATGTTCAAAGGGCAGATGCTATTGATCAACTTGGTTGAAAAATAAAAGAGCATTGAAGAAGGAAGCTTTGGGAGAGAATGCTGCTTGGGTTTGGGTCACTGCATCTTCCCAGTGCCCAGTCTCCTCACGCACTTGTGAGCTATGCTTATGTCACAAGGGGGGAACTGCACATTTGGTACCCCTGACACCTAAGGAGAGGGAAGATTTGGGATATTTGAATAATTCACAGTAAATCATGTCTAGTTGTTTTCTGATGAAGTTTAAATTAAAAGACTGAGTAGGAGATTGGGGTTACTTTGTGAATTATACTGAAAAATGGATAAGGTAAACTTTCATTAAGATGTTAGAACTTCAGGTGAAGCTGACAGACTCTGTAGCTTGAACATGTACACAATTATGACTTCATTGGAGTTGCTTCTGCAGTGTCTGCCCTTGTGTAAGAACTTACAGCACACACAGACTTTAATGAAGCTCTTGTCCTTGTCAGCCTGCTGCTTGCTTTGCTCTGGTGGTAAGATGGCTTGAGTGAGGTTGTCACTCATTATTTTCTAGGAGAGACTATTGACTGTTTGTTACAATAGGTTAGTTCTTGATGCTTGTGTGCTGCTCATTATGTAAAGAAATTATACTTAATGTTCTAGTGAGGAAAAGTTGTAACTGCTGTTAACTTACATTAATTATAATAGCCCTGCATAACCCTCTAGGACTTACAGAGTATGATGCCACATAGGTGCCTACACTGCCAATATAGTATAAATTCCTCAAGTATGGGTTATTCTAGCAAAAAAAAAAACAAAACAAAAAAACCCCCAGATTTCTGTGGCCACACTTCGTTATCCAAAAAGAAAACTGATATCAGATACATACAGCAGTGGAAAGGTGCGTACTAAACCTCAAGCACAGCATATGGAGTGCTAGCAAACAACAGCTGAAATAGCTGGAAGGTGCCATTGGCCTAGATAACTCAGATAACATCAAATATGAAATCTAAAATCTATACACTTTTAAATGGAGGAAGAGGGCCAGGATTACTGTGGAAACAGGCTAAACTTCTTGAAACTCAGCACGCTTCCAGCCAGTAAAGAATACGCTATTCTGAGGTCACTGCCACTGAAAGGGGATGCTAGCACTGGAGTTCAGGTTTTGGCTCTGACTGGTTTTTTGCTCTGACTCTATAACATTTGTGAGCATCTGGACAGGTGAGTCAACTGAGATGACTTTGTGCTACTGAGACAGTACCTCTGTCTAAACATCATGTAGAGCACTCAAACTTATAAACTGCTTTGCAAAAGCATTAGCCCAAACCACCAGCTGAGCAAAGGGGAGGACTTCAGTTTTCCTAACTGAGCTTTTGTCTGTAGCCAAAACTGGTTTTCAAACAACACAAAATGTCACAAAACCCCAATTATTCTCATGCTGTTCCCCATCTGCTCCATTTGTATTAAAATATAGTGGAGAACAAATTTTTCTAGTAGCTGCTCAACACTAGATGTTCCTGAGGAAAACTACTGTCTTTCGGCTTCAGCCTGTGGCTTACGAGGTGCCAGAATTTGTTCAGGGGTAAAAGGAAGGAGAGAAATTTCCCCCATGAGACCAGGAGGTAGCTTCCAGTTTCCATGAGATACAGGGTTTACTGTGTTTAGTGATGAGGAGCCACAGTTTCTGTTCAAAGACTCTTGGTCATGTCTTAGCAGGGAGTATCAAACTGAAATTTCATTCTAGGCTGTTAAAAGCCAGACTTGCACTTTCTTTTTTGCTTAGCATCATGGCCATCTCTTCTGCTACTGTTAAGTACAGGGATCTGGTGGTGTTGACTGATTTTTATTCTCTCAGCTACTGAATAAATGATCAGACTTATAACCACTTTTGTTGAAGACCAAAGAAACTCATTGTGGGCCAGTCCAGACCAAGTGTGAGTATTCTGCACCAAGAATCAGCACAGTGCCTGAATTGACAGGTCTAAAATACCACCCAGTATTCTCCCAGAATTTTTCTTGTGCCTTGGACTTCTAGCAGACTCTGTCAGCCCTACGACTGCTGCAGTAATTATTTGTAATAATTATTTACTACATAAAGTCTTAGCCCTTTGCAGGGAGTCATCTTTGCTGACAGCCATCCCTGCATGCCGGTTTCTCATAGCTGCTTCACATGGAGCAGGGCCTTGGGACTGCGCGACCGTGGTGCAACAGCAGCTGCCTCTGAGCCGGGGAGGAGCCCCGGGGGTCCGCAGCACTCACACGGTGACCGCAGGGAAATGGTTTCCTGAAGGTGTAACACTGTGTGAAGTGTACGTAGTTACACTGTGAAGGGCAGTGAGTCTTGATTCCTGTGCAGTGACAACGGATGTTATGGAAATAGTATTCTTGTGAACTCTGCATAGGAGCAACTATCTTGCAGTGTACAGCTGCCATGGGTTGGAAAAGGGAAGGGATGCCAAGGGTCTCTGGAGAACGGTGGACCGATGAGTTGATTCTCTTGACAACTAAAGCTCAAATCTCCAAGTGGACTCTGTAGTTTTAGTTTGATTTGAACATCTGTATAGTAATTCCCATCTATTTGAGAGCCACTAGCATGTAATCTTGAACTTTTAACTGGCTGTTCCTCATATCTCTTAGCTTCTTTTCATTTTCCTCCTTTATTTTCTTTAAGAAGATGCCTGTTTAAGTCTAGGCCCTTGCTCACTTCCTGTACAATGCTTTGCTCTGGCCTGGCTGTTTGGAAGCTCTTGGGTATTGGAGAAGGGCTTTTCATAAAAGGCAGCTGTGGTGCTCTTGAGGTAGCGGTGCGAGTGACGCTGCTGCAGTGCCACATGCCTCTGTGTGGCTCACTGGGTGGAGTGTGGACATCTCAGACTGCAGTAGCACTTTTACACAACAAAAGGCAAAAGCACTGCTAGAAATATATGGTAACAGAATAGATTGAAAGGCCTGATTTTGTAGTTTCTGGTGCCCCAAGTTCAGGTTTCTCCCTTAGCTAATCCCCTTTCCGGCCCATCTGTGACTGCTCTTCCTCTTTACCAAAAAATTCATCATGCCAGTGCCCCTAAGCGAGCTCAGAGTGCTGTCCTTGAGGGGACAGGTCTGGCTGTGGGTATACTGAGCCAGAACAGCATCTTCTAGAATAACAAAGACAACAGCATGTGTATGCATTTGCCTTTGCGAACTACGATGCATACTGTCCTTGCCAGAGGCAGAGCTGACCAGCTGGGGGTGTACGCTTTAGCTGTGGCCTCACTAGGAGCTGTTTGTAGCAAGTACCTGATTTTCTAGCTCAGCTTTGGGATTTTTACCTGTTACACGTTCTTGGCTTTCTGAGGGGCTGATGAAATCTTTACAAAGCATTTAAACCTACAGAGGAACTCTGGCCCGCGAATCACTTGGGCGCATTCATGTAAGCTAACAGCACTGTGCCACTGCTTGTGAGCACAGAATAACCAAAGCACAGAGACCTGAACAGAAATAAGCTTGTTTGCTACTGTCTGCCATGATTTTCTATGTCCTAACCAGGACGGAAGGGCGTCAGAGGTTTTCCTCTCACTTCTTCAAGATGATGCTTGGACAGACCGAATGTCTTTTTCTCTCCATGCTCAATTTATTACAATGTAAAATGGAGTTAAAAGTAATGACCAGATTCAGTTTCCTCCAAGCTTAACTTTGACCATAAAACATTTTGAACTTTTAAATGGAAAGGTACTAAATCAGTAGACTTTAAACCCTAAGAATCTGCTAACAGTGTGTGCTGTTTTATACTGCTGTGCACACAATAAATGTCTCTCTTCGCTCTGCCACCACTGACAGACTCATCACAGTGATCGTCTAATTCGCTTCTTAGAAGTTGGGTGAGAGATCATCACAGGAGACTTGGTGGGTGTAATACAGAATCAGGATCCTATTTTTTCCCCCTAATCTCACATTGCTCTTGGTTTGTAATATCAGCTGGATATTTTACATCTCTGCTTATCATCTACACTTGAAAAATCTTTCCACTGAAAGTGCTTGATGCTTTCCAGGTAAATATACAGCTGCACCTTTCTCATATTCAGTGCGCTTCTCGGGCATGCACACTTCCTTCAGATGGAGAAAGAAAAAAAAATAAGATTCTGTCTTAGTGTATAATTCCCAATAAGCTGTCAAGATGAAAGCAGCTAAGCAGGTCAGGGCAGAAGAACGCACCTCTTCTCTCAGGTGGAGAGGAGCATGCACTGCAGATAGGGCAGGATAGGCAGGAATAGTCTTTCCCTGACTCCTACTACTACATATGATAAGAGAACTTCTTAAAACATTATAAAAATTCTGTCTTCTAAGTACTTTTTTCAGAGTTGTCTTGTATGACAGTGGCTGAATGGAATTGATTTCCCTCATTGACACACTGCTGTCATTTCTGGTCTTCCTTGGTATCAAACAAAAAGGGTATTTTATTCTGGCAGGCAGTCTGCATTTATATCAGCTGCTATTTCAGTTTACCAACTGTCCTACATAGAGGACATCAGCAAGGAGGGCGAGAGGGTTTGATAGTTCTGATAGGAGTGGGATTTACTTTTGGGGAGAGATAAGGTCTGTTTCTTACACATCATCTAGACGTGCCTGATGTTTCCTCGTTAGGCAGCTCACAGTGTGGAGGGAGAAAAGATCTAAGTGAGGCTAACCTGCTTCATGTATCAGAGGAGACCAAAGGTAAGTCGTAGCTGAAAGCCAGATGTGGTAACAAGACAAACCCAAACGGATCTTGGCAGCACAAACAGCAAGCAGACATTTTAACAAGTACTGAATGTTCTTTCCTTCTTTCCTCCTGAAAGGCAATGCTAAAACACTGTACCTTATCTTGGAAATCTCTTTGCACAGTGAGTCTCATACTGCGATCGTGCTCCTTGCTCGTGCTATCATAAATTGCCGCGTGTGGGTGAGACCCGCAGTGGGCGCCGGGTGCAGCTGGACGGAGGTGTTCTGGGGAAGGTCCAAGAGCACCAGGCATCAGCACTGTCATTTCTTCCTTTGGACCCTTTAATTGGGAGAGGTTTATGTTTTTCCTTATAAGACTCTCTTCCTCCGAGGGAATTTGTAAATAGCGGAGTCTCTAGGAAATAAAGTATCCACCTGCAGAGCATGTCAGTTAAAGCCCCAGGTTAATGAACGTGCTGGGCTGCTATGACTGCCTCCGGTTAAACATCCAGGCTTCTCCTTGCACGGATTGATCTCCTGTCCACGTTAGCCCAAGCAGTTGTACAGCATCAGGCTGCAAGATGGAGCCTGGAGGTGTGCGTTCCTTTTTGTCCCATTCCTCCAGGCTCCTTTTTAAGCACAATTCCAAGAGCCTTTCATTTTTCACACCTCCTTATTCCATGCTGAGGGCTTCAGTCCAGTGAGGAGGTACAGAACAGCCCTCATCCAGATCGTTTCCTCTTCTCTCTTGGGTAGAGGAGTCGGGGCAGAAGCTAGACATCCAGCATATTGTGCAAAAGCAGGAAAATGAACAGTCACTCAAAATTGTTGTAAGAATAACGCAGAATCCTCACACTGTTCTTCACATGGGTTTTCTCCTGAAACAGGAGATGCTGTCCTATGGCCCTGATTTTTGTGAGCATATTTGTACAGCTTCCAGATGTGCACACAGCTTTTTCTTCACTTTGATTTCAGAATTGCTGCCCTCATTTCAAGTTTTGTTTGATCCATGCTTTTGTCAGGAAAATAATCTGTGTACGTGTGAAAGGAGGCTGCATATAAAGTCCAGTTGTTCAGTTGGGTTTTATAAGCAGAGCGATGTGCTCAAAGGCAGAAGCAAATCTGGTGCAATGTAAGATTAATTTATTGGCTTTCAATATTTTTGAGAGTTTCTATAACCTTTAAAAATCTCAGTTAATACACGTATGATTAAACCACTCTATATTCTTGTCTCATGAGATAACGAAATAGTTTGAATAATTTATTTCAGCTTGGCTTGAAGCAGATCTAGTTGCAGCTGGACTGCAGTGGCCAATGTGCATGAATAGCTGGGTCGCCCAGTGGACCCTTGTTTGGTTTTTAATGAAAGCTGAAATTTTTTCGCCTTTGTCGCTAGGTGGGGATGAGGAGTCGTTTTGCTGTGAGGCAGTGAAATGCCCTGTTTTATGGGGCTTTAAATTCACTTTTGTCATGATTTGGATTAGAACTCTTGTAAAGAAAAGAAGTATTTAATGAATCATTTTCACTTAATTTCTTTAGTATTTTCACTGAGAGAAGACAAGATGTTGATTTATTCACATTAATAATTACACCATTTCCTACATTCACTAAAATTGTAGACTATGAAAAGATTTATATAAGTTTTGTCACGGCAAAACCTGTAAAAGATTCTTTCAGCCATGCTGAAGCACTGCTTCATTGTGTCTGAGAAGTCAGAAGCACATCAAAACTTCATACTCCAGTTGTATAAACTATTTCGGTCCTGGAAACCAAGAAGGTCCTTGAGCCAGGGGTGAAGAGTGGACTTGTGCTGTTGAGCTGTAGCTAATGTGTAGTGAGTACAGCCAGGCTCAGTGCTGCAGACACTGAGGCTCACCAGTGATGCATTTGCCTTATCCTAAGTAGATTAAAATGTTTGTTTTTACAAATACATGGTGATACATGATGCCACTGAGCTTAAGAGTTGGCATCCTTGGAGACAGTGCCCTGGGAGGCTCTAGAGGAACATTTCAAAGCTCAAGAGGAGCTGGGAAAACTTAAAGAAGCTCATAGCTGGAACAGCATGGATTTTATCATCCTAATTAATCTCAAAAAAATTATGAGACTTCTTTTCTCAGGTAGGAACTGCTAGTATATTTGTGCACCAGGGGAAATTGTATCCGCATAAGAAAAGGTGAGCTCCAAGTGTCACTGCAAGGTGTTGTGTTGGTGGAGCTGCTGTTAACATGTCAGTAATGGTGCGTGGCTCCATGTCAGCCTTGTACCTCCATTCACAAGGGAACATAAGTATCACTGAAAAATCCTACCATAGGACAAGGCAGGTGGAAATTGAATGCAAGATACAGTGAGCTGGTATGACAGCCTGTCTCTATTTACAGCTTCGTCTTTCTTAAAGGTTAGTGGAGATTCTGTGGCTCCACAGAGCCCACCGTTGTGGACATCATCTCTCTGGGACATTCACAGGATTCTACTTAAGTAATTAATACCAAGTTCCTATTGACAGAATGTCAATTTTATTTTTCTATCTCAAAAACGTCTAGCTTTGGGCTGGTTATTTAATGCAAGTTTGCCGTACTGTGAAGTGGAAAAAAACTTTTTGCCTTAGTGTGTGCTTTTCCATTAAACACCTGACCCACTTTTGTCCTAACTGGATGCTTCTGTGCTTAAAATTGCTTCATAGTTCAGTTCTCCTGGATTCAAAGGATTTTACCAGTTGCTGAAATTGTCCCCTTTTTTTTTTGCCTTTTGTCCTGACCTCCGAATTGTTCCTATTCTTAAAGAATTTCTTCTATTGTGTCATTTGATGAAGTAGAAAAATATGAATTCAATAAACATCCCAGCAATGTTGAGGTGACCTACTTCTGACATCTTCGGAAAGTTTTTTTTTCCCCAGTTCATTCTTGTGAAAATTTACTGTACAATATGCAGATTTTAGAAGGGGAAAATGAAGAGGTACTCCATAAAACTGTGATGCACCTTAGTTTTCATTTATCATGTAGTTCAAAATGCTGTGCTTTCTACAGCACATTTTTCAATGCTTTGAGCTCACATTGTCTCACATACAGTCACTTATCTGTAGTGCCTTGCCTAATATACACTGAATTAATATATTTCATGGAAAAGGTAGGTAAGTCATTTTCCTCTACCTCAGTGGTGATGTACTATAATTCTATCAGATGTCACAGTGTTAAACACTGTATGGGAATCAGAGTTATCTCTGAGGGTGGAGGATCATTGCCTTGTATGAACCAAAAAGCACAGGGTGAAGATGCAGCCCAGAAATGGACACAAGAGGAGAACCTCAAGGATCCTGTTTCAGAAGCTATCTTCCCACACTGGAAAAAGGATAAAGGGAGCCCACAGGAGTGAAATAGCCTGAAGAAAAAGCCTTCTCTGGTATCTCAGGAGGTTAAATCCTTGGGGATGGACAGGCCAAAGCTCAGTGGACCAAAGAAAAGTTAGGGACCAGCGGGCTGCTTCTGCTCTCCCACTTTGTCCATGAGCAGTCCTTAAGGGCCTCCTTGTGTGGGATGGATGCTCATGCACAAGGCAGGCTGATGTCTGCATGAGTGGCAGCTGGTGGACAGATCTTGGGGCTTTCTTTTGGAGAGGAGGGGGGATACATTGCCACTCAAGGGGCATCAGGTCTAGGACAGCAAGCCAGCTGCTCTTCCAGTCTAATATAACATGAAAACTTGCTAGGATGATAAAAGTGAATCATTACACAGTACTGGAACTAGGGAGACGCTATCACTTTTCTGCTTCCTTTACCATACTCTGTGAGGTTTTTTCCCCCTTTGTAAGTGAGAATAGCACCAGTAATTGCTTTCTCTGTTTTGCTTTCCCAAGAAAATGAACATGTCACTTGCTTCCTGTTGACTTAAGTTAGTTTCCTAGCAGGACTGCATGCTAGCTAGTTTCTCCTTGTCAGGAGGAGCATTGGCTGTTGCTGGCCATCTGCTCACCATCCACTGTCCCTTCCCTACTGCTGGACGCTTGCTTCCCTTGACTTTTCTCTTCATGTTTATAAAACTTGAGGAATCCTTGCAAGACGTAAAACTGAGACTCCTTGCAGACCAGGAAGTCTGATGAATAATTGGGGGTGCTTCAAGGACCAAGTTCCTACCACCAGCTTGTCCCTGGAAAAGCGTTCGTGAGAAACATGGTCAGTCCTGCCCGGAACAAGCCGATCAGGATGGCCATACAGAGTGCAGCCGCTGCTGGCAGGTTTGCATCCTGGATGGACAAGCAGTTAATCAGCAGGCTTTACTGGAGCATTTATGGTCCTTTCCACTTTTTTAAGGTTTCAGTAGTGCTCCCTGCAGCTGTTTTCACTTTTGGTTCTTGATTTTAAAAGCATATTTTTGAGCTCAGCTGCTTAGAACTTCTAGCTGGGCTTTTTAAATACAAAAGGAAAAGGTTGAAAGCAGCTACTGAGAATACTGAGCACAAATGACAACCCCAGATACAACATGCACGTATTGTTGAGAAGAAGAAAGAAAACAAATGTCATGGGACTTGTAGGAGAAACTTGAGGACCACCAGTGCAAGCATCAGAGAAATTAAAAAGCGTGCTCTGTGCATGATTTCCTGAAGCCATCTTTTAAGCTGTTGTTACTCCCAGCCTCTCTCCTTACCTGCCTTTATCCCTGCAGCTCTGACTCTCCCACATCTATTCAATAGGAAAGGAAGCTGATTCCAAAATAAAGAACTAGGTAATGTACTAATAAAGCTGGCAGAAGCAAAGAGCCTGCTCACTTAGTTATGGGATGGCAGCCCTCCCCATCCCAATGGTAACAGTCTTCCACTTGTCCTTAGCAGGTCTCGTAATGCTTGCAAAGGAGATTGTTTAGCTGGAGTTCAGTTTTACCGACAGAGGTGGTGTCACTAGGCTTCAGATGTCGTACAGTGCCCATCTTCACAGCTTTTATTCTCTGCAGTCCTAAGTCAGCTTCATGGCTCTGAGTTCCTTGGGACATTGGCCCTGTCCCTGCAGAAGGTTTTGAAGGTCTCCCCTGCACTGTGTCTTCAGATTTCTCAGTTTGCTTTCAGTGGGGAGGCCAGTTCTGCCTGTGAATGGGTTTTAGAGCAATTCCTGTGAGCAAAGGTATTCTTCTGGTCTCTGCTTGCATACTTGAGGCTGGCCCACTACAAACGTGCTAAACTGCTGCACATCTAACCATAGAGCAGGTTAATGATGTTACAGTGCATGCCCACAGCTACTGTTGGACAGAAAAGCTTTTGTTAACGTAGTGTTCAGGCTATATTAATTTGTACATTCGTACCCTATGCAAAAAGGATTCTGAATTGCCTGAAAACTAACATTGTACGTTTCAGAAAACCTATGTGGCAGGTTACTGTAGGCTTTGGCAAACCCTTTAATAGTCCTCGGCTAAAAAAGCAGCATTTACCATAGGTCATAAAAGTAAACACAAATGCGGCAAATCCAATTACTGTGGAAAATCAAACATCTGAGTGCGAGATGAAGGAAGCTGTACACGAAAGCCTGACAAGAAATCTATTGAACATATTAAATTATACAGCTCTCCCAGAATAGTTAGAGTTTTAAAAAGAATATAGTGCAGCAGTACTCAATCAAGGACAAAAATACAAGCTTGGTGCACATCAAACTTGGGACAGCATACACGCAAGGACTACTTTGAAAGAGAGAAAACAGCTTTGAACTCCACAGCATGCCATTACGCAAATACACATGCATGCAAATTATAAAGAAATCTCTCAGTAAAGGGAAGCGATATGACAGCCTTCCACCATAAACCAGGACACAGGCGATGGAAATAGAAAAGGGGGATGGGAGGACTAGATGAGCACAGAGTCAGCACCACCCAGGGGCTCTGTGGGCTGACTCCACATTTAGCTAGGAGCTCATCGAAGGGGACCTCAGAAGGGACAATGCTGATGGCAAGTCCAGCCCTCTCCAGTCACAGGCCACCAGTACCCCACACATTTACTTTCCAGAATACTTGCAGGACTCTGTGTAGCAAGCTTAGTAAAGTACCAAGAGCCAGGAAAGCAAGAAAAAATCTATAGCTGCATTGAATTCTAGGTCTGTGCAGTAGCAGGGTGGTTGTTAACAAACAATACTTTTAGGAAGCAGGCTGCAGCCTGTGCTGCGGAAGCAAGTTACCCCCAGATGCGGCCCGAGGTTATGTCCCAGGGTACACCAGAAGGAACACAGAATTCATTTCATTGCTGAGTATGGTTTTGTATTAAGATATTGTGTGGGTAACCAGGCCCAGAGAGGTACAAATAGGTACTTTTTAAAAAATTATTTCCTGTGGTGTAAAGTGAGTGCTAATTCTAGCAGAGTGTTGTCAGAATGGATGTGCCGCAGACCATGGCAACCTGCTGATGCAGGGCTTGTAATTCTCTAACACCTAGCTTTACTGCCTGAACTCTAATAATTAACAATTTACTGTCCAGAAAAAATAAATTGGTTCTAAATTTATGCATGGGAACAGATAGCAATAACTTCCTGAGCAGCTCAGGAAAGTGGGGCTTGATTTTAGTTTTCTGGTCTGGTGAGAAAGGTTAATGAATATTGTACATTCATATTAAAATAGGTGAAGGGAGAGTGAGCAGCTGGCCACAGCAAGGGTGCCTGAGCCAGAGAAAACAGCATTATTTGCTCTGTCACTGACTTTCTGTGTGACCTTGCATGTTCCTGCTGGGAATTTATCTACCACATCTCCTAATATCCCTTAATACCTACAGTTATGTATAGAGTGTTAGCACTTAGGGTACGATAGATCTGCAAGCTATTAAGGTGTGGAAGGGCTTCAGTAGGAAAGGAGAAGATACCCTCTTTAGGTAGTTTCTGTGCCAAATACAGGGTGTGTGGTTACCTTTGATCATCTTCCCATGGTTTGTTTGAAAGTGAGCTGGCGTAAGGCAGCAGAGGCGTTGCAGTACCACAGACTCCTGTGGACCCAATTTGATCCATCCGTCTGCCCCAAGGCAGCTTCTGGCAACTGTTTTCTGTCTTGTTCATAAAACCTTCCCAACACAGAGGGTCCATGGTCTCTCTAGGCAATTTATTTCAGTGCTTTGTTACCTTCTCCAGTGGAGAGCTTTTTCCTCATACCAAATTAATTCTTCCTTGCTAAAGCTGAAACTTGTTACTTCTCTCATCCACCATGTAGAATAGATTAACCTCTTCCTCTGCACTGGTCTTTTGTGTACTTACTGTCTCTTTTTGGGCTCTCCTAAGCAACCTCTGTTTACGTCTTGTTTATTACACTATTGATCATTCTCACTACTCTGGACTTTCTTTAATTTGCTTATATCTTTCTGGGCCTGCATGGCCCAAAATTGGATCTTGTAATCCAGCTGAGGCCTTGATAGTGTGGAGAAGAGTAGAAATGATAACTCATTTGTCTTGCAACCTTATCTCTCTACTTATATGTCTAGAAGAGCTTTTGCCTGGGTTTTGTACCATATGGGTTTTGATCCTTTATAGCTCCTGTATTTTTTATGGAGCTCTAATACCAGTAAAATTCTTTTCTGCCCTACATTTGTCAGATTATTATTCCAGCATAGGTGTAGATTTCTGCATTTGTTCTTATTCAGTAGAAACCTGGTTTTGTTTTTTTTTTTTCCAGACTTCAACTTTAAAGATATTTTTTAAATCTAAATTTGATCCTCAAACTATTTTCCTTCTTTCACAGCTTATTATTTGCAAATCTAGTAAGTACACTAATTAATCTGCCATTCATAGTGACTGATACCAGACCTAAGACAGGCCCCAATGAGGCTCAGGTTTTTTATATCTTCTATTTTGAGAATGAACCTGTGACACTACTCTGAGTAGTTTTTCAAGTAGTTTTGCATCCACTCCCTAGTATTTTCACCCAGAGTGTGTTTTCTTAGCTTATATACAAGAAAGTGAGATGAAATACTGTGAAAAGCTTTGGAGAAATCAAGATGTGACACAAAATCTATTGTCTTACTATTGAAGAAAATGAGATTGGTTTGACACCAATTACTCTGAACAGATCAAACCTGGCAGCCGCTCATTTTCTTGTGATTTTCTTTCTGCTTACCAATTGTTTGGTTTTATTTTTTTGTAAGAACTGCAGTTAAGCTGATAGATACCTAATTCCCAATCTCCTCATCCTTCACCTTTTGTAAAGACAGGACCTATCTTGTCTCAGTCTTCTGTACTTCATCCCTGTTCTTCAACACTGAGTTGCCAGTAACTGCTAACAGCCCTGAGATTTCATCAGCTGAGGATGAATTATATTAGGCCCAGCCAATTTCAAAACCTCTGCCTTATCCAAGTATCCTCTAACCCCTTCCTTCCTTATTAAAAAAAAAATCTAGTCCCATGTCATTGATTTTATCAGTTTCCATACTTCTGGTTAGAATCCAGTCTGGATGACCTCTTTTCCAGTTGTTTTTTTCCACATCCTATGTGAAAAGATTATTGAATTTCACAACCTTGTTAGCAATATGATGCTTTTTCCAGGCATATCTGTATATTGCCATGTCCTAGACGCTGCTGTCTTTGTTGCTCAAGGTCATTTTTTCACATGCTCACACCCACAAAAAGCTGCATTCCCCTTCTCTTCCTGATTTGGCAGTCTGGATTATTAAACTCTCTGCTATGGCAGGAGCCAAGGTTTCATTTCTTTCCAGCTTTCACCTTCTCCCACACTCTGAATTTCAGGTGTTCATCTTTGAGGTAGTCTTCCTGTTGATTTCAGAAACCAAATACTTTCAGCAGTCAAATAATTCACCTCCATACAACTCATGACAGCAGGCCAGATTACCTTCTGCAGAGCACTTGAAGAAGTCAAGTGCAAACTGCTGGCCACCCAGCCCTGGCTGCAAGCCTGCTGTGTTCCTGCTATTCTCCTGAAAGGCACAGCTACAGTCATCTCATGCTTTTCTTCTTGGGGGCCTAAGGACTCTTAGAGTGACAACTGCAGAGGCAGGAGCAGGAAGCCTCAGTGGAAGAGAAGTGGTAGGGTTAAAAAGAAAAGTTTAAAATCCTCCCCAACAGTTGTGAGCTAATATTCTTATCTGGGAGGTACTTTCCAAACCCTGCATAGTTTGTTAATAGCCTAAAATAGGTTTGATGCCAGCAATGTATTTTAGTAAACATAATGGTATATCTTTGCTTTGTATGTATCCTTACGCAGGGTGATGGAGGAGGAGGGCATGCTGCATTTACTTAGAGCACAAATGTTTTTTGAAAGGAACCGCCACAACTGGGGTGCTTGAGAGCTGCTGCTCACGCTGCCTTCTCCCACAGCCCATGGCAAGGCTGAGCCAGAGCTACAGCCTTGCAGAGGGGACACGCTGCTGCTGAGCTTTGGGCGTGGGGGCTCCTGGCCCCCTGTGCCTGGTGCTGTGTCCCCTGGTCTGGCCCAAGCCCCAGCCCCTTCTTGCCCTACAGAGGTCTTACGGCCTCTTTGTTAGCTGTGTGCAGTATTGTTTCCCTTTTTTAAATGACCTGCCTTTGCATTTCAGTGCATCTCCAGTTGCAGCTTTCTGTTAAACCATGATAAAGAGGGAAGAGGCACTGGCAAGTTGTGCTCTGGTTGCTTGTCCCTCCTTTGCCATATGTTCATGCGCTTTTAACTAGCTCTACTCTACTTGATCTCTCATCATGTGGAAATATTCCCATGCCTTAATTGTTTCTGTTGCTAGTGTTTGGACCTTTTCAGTTTCCTTCTTAGACCTTGATGTACGACTAGGGTTTTAAGCCTTATTAAGGGTTAAGCACTAAATGCCTTTGAAAAATTGTACATTAGTCTCTGTGCGAAGTTTTATCCATTGGTGGAGTAAGGATGATAATGTGCACCTCAGAATTTGCTGAAGATTAATGAAATATGTTTGTAAAGCACTTTAAAAGCTTTGCATGGTATGTTACTTCTTGAAGTGCAGATTGCTGGACACTGCTTAAAGAGATAACTAACAAACTGAATGCTACCATATGCAGTATTAATTGCATATGCAAATACAGCAGGCTTCATTATAGGACTCGCTGGCATTTACTGTGAACTCTCTAACACGGTGCTTTTATTTGAAGTAAAAGAAAATAAATGAATCCAAAATTACTTTGGAGATATCTTTAGCAACTCATTCTTTTACTTTGAAATAGTCAATTACCTGCCATTCAAATTTTATATCAGACCTGCCACCCTGTGCCAGAAGATGTTAGAAGTCAATAGGTGTTTCTAACTGAAAATAAGTTTCTGGCAAAACTTTCTGTTCTAAAAGATGATACCAAACTGAAAAGGAGTAGGATACCTGACCAGCTGATTTTCTTAACCATAGGAAAATGTTAACTAATCTACTTGCTGGGTTTATTTCCTGTATTCTGGACCAAGAGATCGCCTGTAGCAGCAGAGAGGGCAAGATCAGTCTCTGATGTCCTTGCTGGCTCTGGAGATTTGTCAGGGAGGATGAAGGGAAAGAGACCTTGCACCCAAGGAGCCTCAGGGCTCTGTCTGGATGCTCAGCTTCTGGTGGAGGCTGGCGTGGGAGCGTGCCCTGAGGGGACACACCAGGCAATGCACATTTGGGTGTTTCAGGCAAGGATGTCTACATGCAAATCTAAGGTGGAGTCTTTGTGCATGGGCCTGTTTCAAGAATAGTTCTGCAGAAGAGCTTGCACAGCCGTCTGCAGCATGAAAGATGTAAGCAGAAGGAAAACCTCAGTCAAGACCTACAGGCACTAGAAACCAGAATACCAGTGAGGAGAGAGTTGACTAGAAATGTGGAAAAATTGAAGGGGCATTTGAGGAGGTGTGAAGGAAAATTAAACGGGGCAGGAACTGGAAGTACCATGAGGTTCTGGGGATTGTGAGGGAAAGTGGCTAAATGATGCTGAAGGAGAAATTGAAGTGACCTTGTGTTAAGCCAGGAAAGTTCATTCCAAAGTACAGATGTGATGTTTTGGCTGGAAATGGGATATTCTGGCACGGTAGCTGGAACTAGTGCTGTGATGACAAATTTCTGCTGCAAAGAAAACCTTTCGAAATAGAGAAGGTCATACCAATAAGTACTAACTTCTCTTCTCTACTGGAATCAATTTGCAGCATTTGCAGAACTAACTTGCTGGCTGGAGGGGGAAAATAATAAATAGCCTATTTTAAGTGTTTAAAAAGCTTGTAATGGTTGCAGCTTTACAGTGCTGCTAATTTCTGAGAAAGGATGAGATGCAGGTTCGGTGGTAGCTGGTGACAGCTCTTCACTTAGGAAGTTTCCTGTTAAGCAATGCAGCAAAATTATACAGAAGCAGAAACAGTGCGTATGATTTAGATCTGTATGTTACCACATCATTCTTACAACTTTTTGTTTGTTTGTTTACATTGAAAACTGAAAGTGTGCTTTCCGCTTTGGGATTATTTGCTCTCCCAACTATATGAACTTTAATTGCTTCTTTGAACCATGAGACAGTGCAGTATTTCAGAGCTAACATTCTTTGTAACTCCTGTCACTCATTTCACTCACTGAGAATTGATGTTCTTAGGCGTAGTCTATTAGAAAAGAAGCTAGGTAGCAAACCCAGGTTGAAAAAGCTTATACCACTTATGCCTTTTAAAAGCAAAGAGCTGTGTTTTCAGACAAAGGTGCTGTCTTTCAATGTGAGTTATTTTTAGAGTGTCTGAGTTGAGATATTTCAGCCCTGTATTTCAGAGGCAGCGCGGGCACCCGCCCCAAGATGCTTTTTGCTGTGAAAGCTGCACTGCAGTGAAGGGTTGTGTTAGCAGCCAGGCTTGGCTCCTGCAATTCGGGGAGTAGCTGTGTGGGCAGCAAAGCTCCGCGTGTGAACCATTAGACATTGAACTTCATCCTGGGCTCAGTACTGCCGTGACCACAGCCAGTTTTGGACAACGGGCAAAGCTTCTGACTTCAGTTGCAAAAAGTGTAGATGCACAGCTGGGCCTGGGGAGAAGGAAAGCCTGTGTAACTCAGAAGAGAAAAGGGGGTTTCCAGGCTTTAGGGGTTCCTAGAGCTGTGAGGGGGAGTGGAGGAGGTAGACTGAGGATTTAAGGGGCTAAGATCTAGCCAGTAGTTAAACTAAGGAGCTGAACTGGAGGCAATATCAAAGTAAGAATCTAGAAGAAGGAACCCTCAGGTAGAAAGGCTTACTAGAGAAGAGTCCGGTCTGGGAGCCGGAAGGCATCTCTGTGCAGAGATCATGGGAAAACCCACCATGTGAGGGAACAGAAGGGACAGCAGGGGACCTGCTGCGGTGGGCAAGAGGAAGCCTGTGTCACCCAGCAGTCAAAGGCTCCACAGGTAGAGACAGGAGAATGAAGACTGCAGTGCCCTCAGAGGAGTGTTTGATTTCTGTACCTTGCTGATGAGAGCCTGTAGCATTTGCGTGAACAGGTGCTGTATGACACAATGCAAAAGTTGCATAAATTGTAAAACCAGGTTCTCAGAAAGTTAGAAAATATTATAATTAAATTCACTAGCAGAGTTTTAATTTAGTGCCCTGAGCAAATACTTCATAAGCAAACCCACCCTTTCTTCCCCATGCAGTCCTGTTTCTTTTATTGCACAGCAAGATATTGCCTCCTTAATTTTCTAGGACTTTTTTTACAGAGAAAACAATGTATTTTAGCCCTGCCCATGATCAAAAGCATACGGGCTTTTTTTTGTCTTGAGATTTTTTCAGTTTCTGGGGTTTTTTTGACATCCTGATGCAGGCACATATCCTTAAAAATCCCAGCTATGAGCAATTTAAAGCCCAGTCTGATAAGGGAGAGTGTCAGATGAATGGAAGGATGCAGGGCACACGTATATAATATGGCTTTCTTCTAAGATACTATTGATTGTGAGAGATTGCTGGTAAGGAAATATAATGCTGAAGATAACAGTCTCTGATTTGTATCCAACTCAAATAATAGGAATTAAAAATTATTCAATTTAATAGGTGTTTGACAGCCTACAACTGAGTGCGCTTCACTTCCAATTTCACTGCTAGATCATTAAGATTACACTGATTTCATTCAATGGTTAAGAGCTTAATTAAATGCAAATATTCCCTCAAATGTAAGTTACTTGCAAATATGAAAATAAATTAATGATTTTTTTTTTCTGTCTTTAGGGAGACATTGTGCATAATAACATAATTAATTGGTCCCATGAAAGTCTTGAGTTTTTGCTTTAAATATAATTTTGAACAAATTATTAATAAAAATTGTGCCTATCTTTTGAGCTCGCATATAATTTGCAATGCTTTGACTGATGGAATAGATATGCCAGTGTAGGTCCGTGCAGAAACTGCTGAAGTAATTTGTCATCCTTTAGATATTATAGATATACATTTTGGACATTCAGGTAAGCTTTAGCTGAGTTTTAAACTGACTTTACAATGTCATAAAATGGGCACTCAATGCTCAAGTTAGTTTCCCACTTTTGATGTGATTTAATCAGGCCTGGGTACACATGGAGGTGGGGACAAGAACCTTCCATTTCCACTGATGCTTTCAATTCTTCTAGATTAGATCTTCCCGGGACCTTCATAGAATCATGCAATAGTTTGGGTTGGAAGGGACCTTCAAAGCCCATCCAGTCCAACCCCCCTGCAAGGAGCAGGGACATCTCCAACCAGATCAGGTTGCTCAGAGCCCCATCCAACCTGGCCTGGAATGTTTCTAGGGATGGGGCATCCACCGCCTCTCTGGGCAACCTGGGACAGTGTCCCACCACCCTCAGTGTAAAAAATTTTTTCTGATTTCTAGTCTCAATCTGCCTCCCTCTTTTTAAAAACCATTATCCCTTGTCCTATCACAACAGGCTCTGCTGAAGAGTTTCTCTCCATCTTTTCCCCCTTTATGCACTGGAAGGCTGCTATAAGGTCTCCCCAGAGCCTCCTCTTCACTGGGCTGAACAAATCCAACTTATTTGATATGTATATTTAAAGCTAGAGAAATTGTTTCTACCTTATCAAAAGATACTTGTTTTCCTAAGATATTCATACAGCTTAAACATGTAGATACAGAAATTCTAAGAGATTTTTAGAAGCCCATAAAGAGAACTAAGGTAATTTCTTTTGTAACTAAATGCCTCAGTTTCTTAGGATAATTGCAAACAATTCTAAATATATTACAAGATGCGACCTGTAATTCAGATAATTAATGTATGTTTTTAAAAATATCAGCAAAGCCTAAAATAAGTCCTTTATTAATGAGGCATTAAACAGAATGACTGTAAAAATACGCTTTAGGAGTTTCTGTCCTTGCTGAGCATGCATGGCAGAAAATCACTGAAATTGCTATGAGGAAACTGCAATTTATAGACTTTCATTAGAGAACAGTGAAGGAAATAAAAATAAATGAACCTCACTGATCAGGTATTATTGCACATCTGCCTGCTGCTCCCACCTCAGTGCCTCCCCATCCTCGCCAAACTGCTGACCATTTCAGTGGAGCCAGGTTTGCTCTGCACTGTCCCAAGCCTGAAGTGAAACCTAAATATTAGTTGCAGAATCCCAACAGTTTTACAAATCTAGATAGTACTAGGCAAATAGCTTTTAACTGGAAAATTGACTAGATGGCTTTTGAATATATTAAAGCATTTCATGATGACTTCTAAAGAACAATTTGGAAATTACATTTCTCTTAAATACTTTTTAAAAAATACAAACAACAACAAAAAAAAAAAACCCCAAGCCACTTCGTTTTCATTCAAGCCAAGGGTTTTAGATTAATCCCTAGCTAACTTGGAAGTTTTGTATTTCAGCTGTTAAAATGCAAAATCTGTTCCCTGCTTAGTCCTGATAGTCTCTGTCCGGTTAGTCTACCCATGCCTCTCATAGCTTTGCTCTCTCAGAGGCAAACGGACTTCTGGCGTTTTCAAAGTCTGATAAATTTGGTGTAGCTGGACTGTATTGCCTCATACAGGAGCAGTGGGTGAAGGCTGGATGGAGGACACAGCTTGTTGTGGTGTTACATTCTGTCTGAGGACTTCAGATTTCCCACACACAGAACTGGATCTTTTTTTTCCTGTGAGCCAAGATCAAATAGTTGACGAGCAGGCATTTAAGAGTGAACTTGTTTGTGTTATGAGCAAAGATGTACAGCTGCTGACCACACAGGCATTTAACTTGCTGTGGCCAGCTCGTGAGAGCAAGCAAAGAGGGTTCGTGCTGGAAGGCTGCGTGGCACGTTTCCAACAGGAATGCTTCTGTTTACTGAAATACCGCTTGTCAAAAAAATAGTTTGAACTGTTATTCTCCACCTTTGCTGTGGGCTTTGGCATCACACCTGCCTTTCACATCTTTAAGGAGGCAGCAGAGGCTGCCCTGACCTTTCCAGGGTTCTGCAGCATGATGAGCCTTTCCTGCTCTCCTCAGTTTACAGCCCTGGCAATGTTTGTGTAAGAAAGATGAGCCAGCTAATTACAATCAGAATTTTTAAAAGGTTAAGGTCCAGCCTGCTCTCCGGGCTGAGGCGGTACATTTCCAATTGCTGATTCATGAGAAAGACTTCAACAAGACCAGAAGGCGTGCCTGATGTCTGCTGGTGGGGAAGAACTCACCTGGAAAACCAAATGCTTGTTTACAGGGATTTTTTTTTTTTGAGAAAGAGAGAAAGTCCTGTGACAGGCGCTGAAGCCTAACAGCAGTATCCAAATGGGTGTTAGCAACATCAGAAAAGCATTTGTTTCTTTTTTATTGCCATGGTGAAGCTGGGCCAGCAGTATGAACCACTGTCTGTTACTAGGAATAACTTATGTTCTGAATATAGGTGTAGAGAGATTGTTGTCCTCCTCTTCTCATTCCTGTTTGTAAATACACTAGCTGTGAGAGCAATGAAACACAATACTATCTCTTCATCCAAAATCACTAATTTCTCTGATGGCAGTGGGCCGACCTTGGCCAGCAGCCCACCCAGCCGCTCTCCCACTCCCCTCCTGGTGTTACAGGGTTGTTTCTCACACATTTCCCCTCACTCCTCACTCCCAGGCAGCTTTTTGCCCTTTTTTAAATACGCTTTCCCAGAGGTGCCACCAGCTTCCGCGAGGGGCTCAGCTGTGCTGGGCGGTGGGGCCGCTGCAGAACCGGTTGGAACCGGCTGAGTCCAGCCCGGGGCAGCGCCAGCCTCTCCTCGCGCAGCCCACCCTGCAGCCCCGCTGCCCGGGCCTGGCCACGGACACCCAGGCACTGAGGCGTTTTAGCTTCCATGTTTCCTCTTTCATTCCAGAAGGATTTCTGCTTTATGTCCTGAGCAGAATTCAGTGTTTGGGTGGCTGAAACAGGAACGGTGGGAGAAGGAAATCAAAGGGCCGGGCGCAAGGAGGAGCTGTGCCCACCCTTGCCCCAGGACCGGCCTAGGGGCAGACAGGTCGAGGGGTCCTGGAGAACAACAAGTCCCTGCCTGGAAGAAACTTGTGAAAATACAGTGAATAAAAACTTTGAGCTGGAAAAAGGTAAATTGAAGAGGTTTTCAGCTGTTTCTGGGTAGCAATGGCTTTCCTTATCTTAAAGATAATATAAAGGCTTTTATATGTCAGTGTTCGTCATAAACATCACATAAAACAACATGAAACTCATTACATAATCCTGGAAAGAAATTTCAGTTTGTTATTCCAGATGAATTAGCAAAATTCTTAATCAAAAAGTTTGCTGCCAGTTTCCTCAACAGCAAGGTACTTTTCAAAGCATGCCTTAGTTTTTAACCAAAGGGCTTCTGCTTGAAAAATGTGTAATGGAATATCCCTTGTACTGTAATAATTTCTGAACGAGCAATCTATGAGTCTACATGAACAACATCCCCAAAGCACATTTGTGTCTTTGACTTGAGAAAGGATGTGAGGATTGAGAGCTGCCAAGGTGATGGGTTTCAGCTTGTAGGGAAAAGCCTAACACCAGCTTATAAAACAAATAAACTTGAGGCCTATATTGGATTCCACAACAAGCTACCTATCTTTCTCTTAGGCTTTAAGAAAATCAGGCCACTCAAGATTTTTGCTTTTAAAAAATATGATACAGACAATATAATGTTCTTTATCTTCGAAGGTTAGTCCTTAATTGGGGAAGTACATACTGCCAACATAGACCTGTAAAAGCCAAAGGATCCACTCAGTTAAAACATATTTTACTGTTTTCTCTGTGAAAGCCTGGCTTTCACCCCGATACATTAGGATTAAATTTTCTTCGATAGTGTGAATAAAACATCTGTTGTTTTTAATGATGATATTCTGCAAGTGCTGGTGCCTGTCATCCCTTCTAGTAGTAAAGTAAATTACTCATTACTCCAAAAATGAATTCAAACAAAGAAGTGGTTCCTACAATAAAATTGATTCCTGTTACTCATCTGCCATGATCTGTAATGCATGCAGTATCGGTGACAAAATCTGACCCTAAATGAAGAAAAAAAGTCTAAAAACTTGGATTTTTAGACTTGATGTTTGTTTAGTCATGGATAAAATCTCTAAGCGTAAATATACAAGCTGGGATTTGAAAGCAGACAAGGAAATTCACCCGTGTCAATTCCATGTATTTTAATGAGTTGGTAACTAAACCCCGACTCAGGGTGGCTTGGCACGTCTGTGTGCAGTACGCAGGATTCGGTACTCACTGCTATGAGCATCATAAATTAACATTTGTTGGAACTTTGCTCCTGAGCTGGAGCTGCTCCTTCATTTGGCTGAATCCTTTTTTTTTTAGGTTTGTGAGGTTTGTTTTTCTTCGGTGCTACAGCAAGTATTTTGAAAACTACAGTACCGCTTGCAAGACAAGCGGGAAAATGTATCAGTTATGTGCCTCTGTTAGCATTGCCTTTTACTTGGGGATGGAGAGGCTAATCCTGCAACTTGAAGCAGTGGTCAGTGTTGGACGTGCTCCAGCACCCAATCTGGGAACTGCACGGTACTGTATACTCTCCCCTCCTGCTCAGGTTTCCGTACCCAGGGAGTCTGGTAGCGGTGTCATGGTTTGACCTGATATTCCTCGGATGTTTCAGAAGCAAAAGAAATTTTTTGTAAATTGCTGTGCTTTTGTTTTAGGTACAAATATCTAAGAAATTAATATTGCCCAGTACCCAAAGAAGCAAGCGGTTTTAGGCAACCTAAGACAAGTATTTTTAACACAGAGAACACACAGATGCCTCTTTTTGGATCCAAGTTTTCTAACAGCCTAATTTGTAAATGAGCTTTCTGTGTGTTCACACACTCCTAGTAATTTGGCTCACAGACCTAAGGAAATGCAGTCATCAGGCTGTGAATAGTTTCCCACACTTTCATGCTTCATTTCCAGGGAAAGAATCATGTCTGAGTGACTTAAGGGGAAAGAGCTGCTGAGGCATAGAAAGACATCTGTAATAAACACGACTTGTTAGAAGCGAGTCTGTGTCTTGGTGAAGTTTTGCTGAGAGCGCTAGTGGTTTCTGCAGGAAGCAAATCTGAGTGGCACATGCAAAGGTCTGCAGGTAGGAGCAGAGCCTCCTGTGTGGAGTGATGGTTACACATGAGCAGAGGTCTGGTAAGTGTGCGTGCTTCCCTAATATGATTAAAAATAACAAATGCTAGTCTGAGTTTCCAGCTGGGGGATTTAAAAATGCTATACAAAAATGTCTCTATCTGAAAGTGTGCAATGCATGCACAAGTGGATGGGTAGAGTCGGCTGCTGTTTAAGGATTGCAGCTTTGGGTAGCTGTGGATCTATTAATATAATAATACATTGATGTGTCATTATCTGCTCTCGTGATCCATTAACACTATGATGTCTTCCCTGTGCTCTCTGTATGTCTGAGATTACTTTGTTTCAGGGCTGAACTGTGCCAGAGATGAAAGCATTGCACTGGGATTGGAAGGAATTGACGAATTCAGCTGTGGAATTGGTGTTGAATATTTTCTATTGAAGTATTTATGCAGCAGAATGGTCAAACTCATTCTTAAGTTTGATACCTTTAAATAACTAGTTTTAGCCAAAAATAAACTACTGAAGTGACATATATGCAACACACTTCATTTCAGCTTATTTTAGAAGTTAAGGTAGTTCACAGATTAGTAAGAGTTGAGTCTAGGTAGCTGCTAAGGAAACCATGAGCGAGATTTGTGGAGCCTGAGGAGGAAATTCCTCTCCCAAGAGGCTGAAGCACTGGGCTGGTTTAGGGGTGAAATTCCTTCTTTATGAAGAGAGATGAGTGTGTGTTCCCCCTTCCCAAGAGAACATATCTCACCCAAAAGATACTCTGGTCCAAATGTCTTCTAGCATCTTTAGTTGGGGTTCATTATGTAATAGAGACAGCTGTGATATTCACAAAGCCAGAGAGCAAGTCTTGTGTCTCCAGGGAAAACTTAGGTGTAGAAACCTGAGGCACGGGAAAGCAGTATAAATTTGATTTTGTGTGTTCTTGATGAACTCCAGGATTCCTGGTCCCCAAGCTTTAAGGTTGGATTCCAGGAAAGGCTTCACAGCAGTGAACTCCCATCAAAGGGAAGTGCCAAATTCCTTGTGTTACAGAATCAGTCCTCTTTGCCTTTCCCACCTCTCTCCTGCTGCCTACGCAGAGCGTAGCCATTCGGGACGCCTCGGAGGAGCCTGTCGCCTGTCGCCCAGCCTGAGCCCAGGAGGCTGGGAGTTCCTCTGAGTACCAGCTTGCTAAAAACTTAAGCAGTGCTTAAGTGCTTAATACTGCTCCTTGCCGTCGCTAAGCTGGTATTTAAAAATGCTTTGCATTGGGATTTTGCTGCCATTTGAGCTATTTTGCACGAAAGCCTGGGATTACAGAATGATAATGTTTTGACACTGTGATAAAAGCAGGGAAATTCACCATTAGCGGTGGTGTTTCTCTTGCTCTTGCCTTTACTGCATGACAGCTTTAGTGTAGGCAGTAATTGAGTAGAAATGACAATAGCAATTAACTTATAATCTTCAGCTTCGGTACACATTTTAGCATTCATTCAAGGAAAAATGTCCATTAAGAAAGTAAATATTTGTATGTGAGTGATCTGTGATAAAAATCCCTACAGCTTGGAAAATCTGCTGTGAATGTCAACATCTCTGTAAGTATGACGAGGATTTTCAATTTCCCTTATGGGTTTTGCCTTAAAAAAAATATCATGAATCCCTTCTCTTTTCTTTCCTAATTTCATGCCTTCCCTGTTACAGTAATTAGTCAGAAAACTGAAGTTTAGCTGATGTTCTTTGTGCAATGAATATCAATTGGTTATATAGGCCATTTTGGCATTGATTTTTTCCCCCAAGAAACCATTAAGTTTTTTATCTATGGTTCATTACTGTTTATGATTATCTAGGTGGGAAAATAAATGGAAAATGCTAATTTATGTTTCATGAATGACAGCTTCCTATTTCTGGTTGCTCTGTATTTGTGGTTTAAAGCTTGGTTTATTAATTAATAAGTAGAATTTCTGTACATCTTTGATCATTGATACTATCACACAGAATACTGAATATTTAAAAGTAGTTTCCAGGTAATCTTTAGCACATGTGCTGTATCACAAGTCAAAGCATTGCCTTACAAGAACTATGCTTAGTGATTAAATATATAAGATGCTCACTTTCCAGTTTGGAGTGAATGTACTGTTGGTGAAAGTGATAGGTTTAACACTGATTTGAATTGATCGAGTGTCAGGATAGACTATTAAATGTTTCCTAAAATAGCTGCTGAAGAAACTCAAACAAAATTATTTTTTAAAATTATCCATGTTAATAGCGAGGCCTGGAAAAGAATAACTTGGTTTTCTGAAGTCCTGAACTTTTCAGAGATTTTATGGATTTCAGTACCTCTGAAAGTTGAGTTATTTCACTAAAAAACCCCTAATTTTGACCTACAATTAGGGAAAAAAATCCCCTCAAACTAAAAAACTAAACACTACACAGCATCAGCTCTTTCTAGTTCATGGGTGGTTTCTGAGAACCTGCTTGATAGGAAAACTACTCATTCTGGGCATTGGTTTCACCTGCCTGTCAGCATCAGCACTTTCTACCTGTTCACGCTTAGCAGGTGAATTTTAAGAGGAATCTGTGTTTGTGATAACAGACAGCAATTGTTACTTCCATAAAGCTTTCCTTTAATGTACTTATGTGTGTGCTGCAGAAAGCTTTTGATGCAAAGGAACCTGTTTTGTCCTTTGATACGGCATGAGCCCTGCTGAAGTGGAAAGGTGCAGCGTGTGCACACCGGTAGGAGCCTGGGGCCGGGCAGGTCGGTGCTTGCTGGCTGAGAGGGAGTGGGAAGAGAGGGGCAGAGCAGCTCTGGGACTCTTGCACAGGGACACGGGGCTCTGTCTGATGGCCAAACAAAGAGCCTGGCAGTGCCTGCTTGCAAGGACAGTGGCTGGATGAAGAAGTGGGCCATTAGGGATACTCGCTCACCGGCTGCCCCAGCTCTGTAACCCCAGCACCAAGCCCAATGAGCTTCAGCTGCTGCAAGCAGGGCCTTGCTGAGGTGAAGGCTCGTTTGTTAGTGAGCAAAGCGCCCATAACTCAGCCCACCTGTTCAGAGTTTATTTGCAGCTGTTTCCTTTAAACCTGTGATACATACTGCAGGTTAATAAATGCCTCCTTTGGAGGGTGTCACAGTGTGAGGCTGTGCTGAGGGTATGTGTGTGTTCCTCTGCTAAAGGCTAGAGTTACGTTTGCTGGTATAATGTTAGTCTTACTATTGAGATTCATTTGTTATGCTACATTTCCACTTGAGGAAAATGTTTTAGTGTGAAACATGGCCCCTTGTTAGGAGTGGCTCTTGCTGCTTGGTGAGCACCTGAGCTGAGTGCTAATGCAAGGAAGGCTGGATATGGGATAGGAAGAGAAAAGGCTTGAAGGGGTAAGTGTGATGTCTGTCCACCCTGGCACCTTGAATGGCTTAGAGGAATGCTCAGATGCAGGAGAGCTGTTTCAGGTATGTTTGTTTTATTTATTCTCAAGTAAGACCATTTATTTAGTAATGTATTTATTTCTGTAGATGTCTTTGAGATTTCTATGTGTGACTTTCAAAACCTTTTTATTTTAAAGTGTGTTGATAGTATGTTGATTGCTTCTGAAGACCTTTTTTGTATGTTGCTTTTTTTTTGTTTTAACTTGGTTATTTAATTGTAAATAGACTTCCCAGTTGCCTTAGTTTAGCAAAAATTTTGGATTGTGTGCAAGGGAGCTTGTGTAGCTACATAGGTGAATCAGGCTTGCTCTGAAACTGAACTTAAGGCGTTGCTTAGGTTTGATACCCTGCTAGACTTCAGTCTGGCACAAAATCCTTGTGGAAGATGGATATTACTTCAGAAAGAACATGTGTTGTCTAAGGCTGTGGAGTTGTTTTAGACCTGCATGTTTTAAATACTGCGTTCTTGATTCAGACTATTCTGAGCTCTTAAGGGAACTAAGAGCTTTGAACAACCATTTTGTAAATGTATTGATAATAAGAAATTTATGTTTCCGTTGTTTTGTTTTAGTGGAGGCAGATGTGTTGTGTCAAGGACTCAAGCATAGTTCATGAGCTGGTGTTCTGGGAGCTTGGCAGAGGCTTTGGAAGCAACAAATTCTGTGAGAGGGTGGGATTTATTTCCTGCTCAATTTTTCTGTCTTTGAGGGTTTTTTTTTCCAATATGTGGAAATGCAGATTGAAAGGGGGCAATTGGGTTCAATAAGTTAGCCCTGATTCAAAGCTTCTCATTACTATTGATAAAACTGAATTTTGTTAGTGTGCGACTACTGTGTTCAGTGAAGGAGCTCTGTGGGCTCAGGGTGATGGAACTGCTGGGGCATGGGGCCCTATTGGTAAGGCACGTTCAGGCTTGGTTTTCTCTATGCTTGTTGTGACTTCCATGTACCCACATTTGTCCATGTAGCCTTTTCCTTCTAGTCAGTTTTCCAAGGAACATCTTCCTCTTCCTCCCCTGCAAAATCCGGCAGCCAAAAAAAATAAAGGTGTTATTTGTACTCTAGCAAAAGCAAACACTTCTATAAAGTGAATGCGGATGGTTATATCTAGTCCGCATGTGTTCTTTCCACCTCTCTTCTCAAAATAGCTGTGACCAGCTGAGAAGAGAAAAGGAAGTAAGGCTGAGGCGATGTGGGGATAGATGTGGGGAGGTAAGGGGCAGAACTGGCAGAAGGACCATGGAGCAAAACGCCTCTATCTGCACCTCTCATTCCTCTGCAGAGAAGGGACAGGCAGGGAGCAGGAATGGATGTCCAGCCAGGGCAAACAAAGCTCCTGGGCCAGCACAGAGTGGGCTGCGAGGACAGAGCAAGGATGAGGGCTTCAGATCTGACAGCAGCTCTTGGCATAGCAGGGAGCTGTAGCAGGCAGGATACCTTCATCCTAGGTAGCCCTCCCAAAATTCCCTTTTCTTCCCCTGGTAGCAGGGACTGCTGTTATATCTACAGCTCTGGTGAATGTCTCATCCCATAATTGCTTTTACTTCTCAATGCTCCTCCTTGAGAGGCTGTCACAAACTCACCACTTTGAATCCCTCATCGCTGTGAAAAATGACCACATCTCCCATTTATCTGTGAATCGTGTGACGATACCCAAAGCAGACATTTCAGCTCCTGCAGTTTTTCCTCTTCTTGGACCATTCTTTTTCCTTGTTCAGAGTTACCTTATTCATCAGCAACATTTGGCCACTGGTAATCTGACATATGGCAGCTCTTTCACAGTTGGTTTAGGACACAAAATAAAAAAAGCTGTATCTTGCAGAGAAGTGTTACGGGAATGTGAACGGCCAGAAAGTAATTATACACTTGGAATGCCACCAGGATGCCAGCTGACTGTGGAAAAAATTACCTTCTTTGAGAGTAAGAAGTCTAGAGGTACCCAAGTTTTCTGCTAGGCTAGAAGAGAAATTTTTATTTTTCTGCTCAGTTAATGAGGTGAGTTTACTCTCCAAGGGAACAGACAACCATCACAGCTGATGCAACGCAGGTGGCAGGAGTGTGAGGACAGTGGGTGAGGAGGGAAGAAAGCGGACTGTTCTTCCTGGCAGTTCTTGTTAATGTCTCTGAGTCCCACTTAAATATTGACTGGAATTGAATGGCTTAAAAGCAGGAGTTGATCGAATCTACAATGTGAGATGTAGGAGTGTCTGCACTTGCAAGGAAAAGCCTTTCTGGTTTTTTATAACACTGGTATAGAGAGGAGTGGATCTACCTCTGAGTCTACATCAGCAACTCATTTGTCAAAGAGCAAGGGAGAAAGTGAATAAAGAAAGTTTATGGAGTATATTTTCTCACCATCGTGCTATTAACATTAATGGGCAATGCACTCGGAGCGAGGAGAATATGCCCCCTTGTGTGCTTGATGATCGAGCTCCCAGGTCACTGCTAAATCTCACACGCTTTATGTGCCCCTCCGTGCAGTGTTTCTACACTGTAATTTTAAAAGGGGTAAATTATATTGCTGACCTTAGTTAATTGCTGTCAGGTCAGTGAAGTGATATCATATCCAAGAGCAGACTGCATCAAAATGACCTGAGATTGATCTTTCTAAAAACAGAGCTAGAGTGCTCCTAATGTTATGAAAAATATAATCACTCAGGATGCAGTATTTAGAAAGCAGGTAGTATTTGGTCAAAAGCTCACAGAAGCTGGCTTTGGTGATACTTGCTGTCTCCTGAAGGCGTAATAGTCCACTGCTGTGGAGTTTTAGCAGGAGCAGAATACAAACTCTTCTGGAATTCTTTTCCATGCCAAATAAGGCTTTTTTTCCTTCAGCACTCCTGTAAATGAAATGAGGAAAGCAGAAGTGAGGAGAGGGAGCATGGAAACTATATGGTGGTGCGTACCTAGTTCTTTTGTTTGAAATTTTGGAAAGCTGGAGATCTTAAATGTATGTTACTCCTCTCTGGATCCCATTGAAGAATTGTGGTGTATAAAACTAAAGCACAGGTTCGTTACTGGGAATGAGCACAGAAGGGGAATCCTTTCCCTGTAACTTTCAACGTGAACCCTGTTAATTTATGTTAAAGATGATGACATCATTGCCATATAGCACTTAGATTTGGTGACTTAAGAAGGAATTCTGGGAGAGAGCTTTTGCAGCAACTTTCCTGAGTAGTGTTGTTTGTTTGGGGTTGGTTTTGTTTGGTTTTTTTTTTTTTTTTTTTGTTTTTTTAGCATAGAGGGTATAGTTCACTTGCAGAGATGTGACAGAACTGCTGGGAGCCTGTGCATGAACACGGGGCTGTAGCTTGCAGGAGATCTGTTGCTCGAGGACCTGCTTACTGCAGTGAATAAGATAAGAGTGATGGAAATCAACCCAAAGCTGTGATTCTTTCTTTGAAGGGCAAGAGGATTCCAGGCAGGAGGAGAGCTTGCAAGCAGGGGGAGCCAGTTATCTGCTTTCTGGAGAAGGGTGTCAGGCCCTGCTGCCAATATTGGAGGACACCAATGTTGTTCCTATTTCGTTACATTAGTTGAGGAAATGCTCTATGCCAGTGTTTGTGGGGAAAGATAAGGGAGACCTCTGGTGTGGTGGCAGGAGGTGACTGTTGCCCACAGGGCAGCATATTTCGTGTCAGAAGCCGCCTTGTTCCATTCAAACTCCAACGAGTTACCTTTGAAGAAGGTGAAATGTGGTACAGGTCTTTGAGGATTTCTGAGCTTTGTCCCATTCCCTAGGGCACTCTTTTCTGGGGGCTGCACATGTAAGCAGAAGGTGTGTTGCTTCATGCAGGATAGTTTGCTCTTCTGCTGCCAGGGCACAAAGCCAAACTTCACCATTAAAAAGGGAACCACAACATTTGCATCCTTCTCAGGCAGTCTGGGAGAACCTCAGCCTATGTTCCCAGCCCTCAAGAACAGCTTTGCTATTAGAATACAAAGCACCCAAGATGAATTAGCAATGATTAGCAATAAACATTGAGGTGAATGTAGTTGAGGTTGGTTGGTTTGAGTTTTTTTAAGTGATAACTGCTTTTCATGCAAACTTATTTTCTGCCTCTGAGCGCAGAGGAAGGACCTTGCCAGGGCTGCCGTAGCACAGGGCTGTTTGGTGGGAGAGCCGTTGGAGCCTGGCACTCAGGCACTGCGGGTGCAGGCAGCTGTGTCAGCATACACAAATGTGTGCCTCTGTGTTCGCAGCACGTGTCAAACAGGTGAGCTGCAGATAACTAGCAGAAATATTGTGTAAGGGTAGGTGAATAGTACAGTGTAGGGAAGTGTGATCTTGGTGTCCATGTGGTGTGCTAAAGAGGACCTTTTTTTTTTTAAGGTAAGAGGTTTAGCTAAATAAGCATTTAAAATTGAGCTGGACCCCAAATGCACTGAAGTTTGTTAGTTCTGGTAGACAGAACATTTAACTTTTGCTGGCCCAGGGCATGAGATAAAATGTTTGTTTGCTTTTGTAGAGGACTTCAGTGCTCTGCGGAAAGTGCTGCTATCTTTGGAGCTGAGAGAGGTTTTAACTTGCACTGCAGAAATTACCTGTGTCCTAGTTTCATGAGCCCTTGCCCAGGAGCATGACAGAGTGGACCTATGTGTTTTCCTCCTTGATGCTGCCCAAGGGCCGACTTAAGGCTTGCGGTGGGTATAGGTCAAGCCTGGGCTTGGCTTGTGTCCCAACTGCTCTTCAGATGGGAACAACCCTGGCACAGGGCTGGAGGGTTACCAGCCCAGCAGCCAATGGGGCAGGAGCTGGAGACTGCCAGGACGGTGTCACCTCTGGAGGCAACAACGGAAAGAAATCAGATTTCTCCTCTTCAGAGCTTATTTGAAAGCCTAACTTTTACTGTACTTATCTCTTAAAACACTGTATAGAAACCAGTATTTTAGTAGTGTCTGTTGTTATTCAGGAACTTGATGAAATGCCATTATCAACAAAAATGTGGGTTTTATCTCTTCTTTGTTTACTATTCTTGTAGCATCTGACTACTTAAAAAAAAACCACCACAAAACAACAACAAAGGCTAATCATCATGGTATTTGCCAGCAAAACTGCTCAGGATTTATTCCACTCTGCACCCCCTTTTTTTCAGAATTTATGTATGTTTTGTTGCTTGTTTCATTAAGATTTCATTCTAGAGTCACATTTTACATCTTTTAGTAGAGAAACTAGCGATTTTATTCAAGCAAGGTGCTTCACTTATTAAAGTCCCTGGCAAATTAAATACAGTGCATGGATAGATGAGAGAATTTGTCACTTCTTGTCTTCAAAGTGCTTTACAATCATTAACCGATTATTCATGGTTTATTTGTGAATATCCAGATGGATCTCAGAGTTGTTTGTATTAAATTATGCTTACAAGATCATGCAAATTGAAAGGAACTACATGATTTTGCTCATAAGGAAATTAACGATTTCTTAATTAACTGTTAATTAAAGAATCTAGATGTTGCAGAGAACAGCTGATTGGAAAAACTCTCCTTAATGCATCGTCTTCATAAAAAAACACCCTGGGCCGTACCAGGGATAGGAAGCACAGCTGCACAATCCACTCTAAATCAGCAGACTGAGCAACAAGACTGAAGGTCTGTTTATTTATTCTCTCCACAAAGAATATAGCAGGGACATAAAGGCAGGGCAGCAAAGCAATAGAAACTGAGTTATTTATAAACTTAGTTGCACAGTCGTCCCTTGCAGAAGTAAACAATACTTTGTTTAGAAAAAAAAAAGTGTGGTTAAAATCGATTTATTTATTTTCTTAATCCTATTGCTTTTGTAAAATTAGCTGTGTATTATTTAAGATTGAGGAATTTGAGTAGAATAAGAGAAAGTCCTTGCTCTGTTTCTGTCTCTGCTTAAAATCTTTACTTTTTCCTCTTCTCTAGAATGTCCAAGCCTTGTCTTTATTACATTTTCTGAGAGGCAGAGTTGTAATATGTGGTGTGATTCTGCCTAACAGTAAGTCATTTAACTTTAAACCATAGCTGCAATGGTAATACAGCTAATAGATGCATTCCAGAAAGAAAAGAGAGTCCCCATTAACAATGGTCAAAGCGAGCTGACTACTGTAGATTAAAATAGCCATGAAGATGGCTGCTGCTTGGATCAGAGAAATCCCTCAGGCATTCTGCTTTCTTCCCTGCACTATGCACTGAAACAGTTAAAAGCAAATTGTACACATTTTGTTCAGCACAACAGTCTGGAGGCTGCAAAGATAAGAAGTGTTTCTCAGCATGAAGAACTGTGAAATGTTTTTGAGGATGAAGCTTTTGATGAGAACTTACATCAAAAAAACCTCCAAACTTCCATTTTAAAATATATCGAACTGTTTATTCCCGCAGAGAAGTAAGTCTTATCTTTTGAATTTCAGACTGTTGTGCTGAATGAAGTTTTTTAAAGATATGTTAATGCCAGTTGACATTTGAACCCTCCCTCACAACTGTAGGATTTTCCTGGGTTTTCCTTGCTGCAGGTATAATATACCTTAAATATTTTTAGGCCAAATGTCTTTTCAGAATTATACAGGGTTTTTGGCTCTTAGATGGTTGGTCTGAGCAAAATAAGGAAAACTTACCTGCAAACATTGCAGCAGAGTTATCACCAAGCAAACTTCTTTCTTGATTATTCAATGTGTGTGATAAATTCTACTGAGCATCTGGAGATGAGTGTAACAGTAGAATAACTTTTCCTAGCTGAGATGCATGTAACTTAAACACCATAGGCAGGCAGCTCACTACTGCCTATATGTGTTTGCATGAGTTCCCGAAAGTACTTGTTCTAGTAAGGGTGTAAAATAACTTGTATCAGGAAACTGAGTGAAATTCTGGTATGGTATAAGCAAACATAACAAAAAAGAGTTTCCTTGAAGCACTTGTTTCTTGATGTAGACTCAGCTTTAGCATTTAAAGAGACTAATAAAATTCAGCTGACATCAGGGGCACAAAATGTAAGTTGTGAGGTGTAATAACTTTCACAAATGCTAGTGCGATTTAACTGTAATAGAAAAGGAAATAATTCAGCTTTCACAAACATGTGGTAGAACTCTTCTGAATGTACTGTGGTCCATATGCATTTTCAGGAATCCTGTAAAAAGTAATAATTTTGTGGACTACATTTTTGCATCTATCTGTATGTGTGCGAAAGAAGAATCACACTGGACCTTTCCTCATTACACTTCCTGCAAGTTTTCAAAGGCTAGATGCCAGCATCACCTCACACCTCCTTGCACTGAAGACCTGTATAGCTTCTTGAACTAAAGATCTATCAAACAGGTTATGAATTTATTCTAGCTCTAGAGTAGCCAGAAAAATGCAGGTACCATTGGGAGGAACCACTATTCCAGCCTATGGAAGGAAAAATCTTTTGCAGAGTGTAATCCAGTGATGTCCATCACAGTGCTTTTGTTTCTCAGTTATTCCTGTGCCCATAACGCTCACCATCTGTCTCCACCTGCGAGGAGCATCTTAAATCCACACTCCAGCCTGCTTCAGATTTTTTTTTATTTTTTTTTTTTGAAAATTATCATTCTGTAATGGATATAAAACATTTGTGACAACCAGCTGCAGATAGCGCTGTTTATCTGTGCTGTCTGTAAGGGTTAGATCTGGTACAGCTAGGGAAAAAAATGGGATAAATTTTTTTGAACTTGGAGTCTCATCTGTCTCTCAGCTCATGCTTGAGGAACAGCACAGCCAGCATGAGGCTGCTCCCCAGGTTCTGTGGGCTGGGAAATGGCCTAGGAAATGGCCGTGCCGGTTTACAGTCTCCGATTCTTGCAGCTGCTGCTGTTGCACTTCAAAGCTTCCGCAGGTCCAGTGCACGCTGCCTGGGGGATGTGAATAACACATTGACCTATACTTACCCACAGGTGCCCAGCAGAAGCATGCAACTCTCCCAGTGCAGCCTGGTTTGCGGGTGTCAGCACGCCATCCCCCCATATTGCAGTGCTAACACTGCCTGCAGCGGTCCAGGCTGCAAAGCAGTGAGTAATACTGGGGGTGCTGTGCTGTAAATAACAACGTGCGTGTTAGATATGCAGGAAGTGTTTTGAAGGTGGTGATTTCTCAGGGCTGACAGAAGTGGAAGAGATTAGGATGTCTATCAGGGAGTGAAATGTTGAGCTGCTCTCAAAATTCTGCTGAACAGGTAGAAGTCATTGAAAAGAGATTTATGTGGTTTTGGGAGAGGGCAGGGAGGAAGGGAAGAAGAAGGAGAAACATGAGTATTTTGTATGAGAGTTTGGTTTTCTCATCTGGGAAGGAACAGGTAGTCTGTCTAAGCAGTCTCTGCTTTTAATTTCTGTGGCCCTGGCACAAGGGGCAGGTGGGAGGAGAGGAGGAAGGGGGAGCAGCCAGTTTGGGAAGCCGGGCTTGGTGCTGCTCTCAGCCAGGTGGATGGTATGGGGTGCAAAAGGGTCAGCCCTTACCCACTGTGGTGGTACCTCACCACCACCTGCTCCTTTGAGCTCCACTGGTGATGAAGGCAGCAAGCCCCAGTCGTCTGCCTCCATGGGTAACTGCCCGTTGGCAGATTCCTAACTTAACATTTTCACTCTTGCCACGTGGAGCACCTCTCAAAGCACACTTACGGTGCAGGGAAAGCTGTGCCTATCATCTTCTGGTACGGCTTGTGGCTGAGCTGTTAAATGTTGTTGCATATGGTACTGGATGAGAGCATCAAATCATAACTGTGATCTTCACGTGGTGGAAAGGCTTCACTCTGGAATACCAATTTAGTTGATCACTGTCTACCAAATGCCATTTCGAAGGGCTGTGATGAATGTGTGTGCACAAAGCCTGGCTCATCAGTTGCTGAGTGTTAGTTCACTGTGTTAGTGCTGACCACTCGGGCAGTGGGTGGTCCATGTGAATTGCTATTTTCCTGTTGGTACAGCAACTGACAAAAAAACCCTGTGATGTAGCCATGTAGTATCAGAAAGGCTGTGAAGGAAAACAGTTTGAATTTTCAGTGAATGAAGAGGGGAAGGAAAGTGACCAGATCCCATACCTGTTCTGTGCAGCACAAGTGGGGGTGGATTTCTGTGAGCTGACTGCTGTCTTAAAATCGATCCTAGGTTTGCTTTACTGGTTTAGTGAATAGAGAATTTTTTTTTTTTTAATGAAAGGGCTGCATCTGAATGAAGGCAGCCAAAGCCTCTTCCCCATATGATGTAACAGGTTGTTCAAAGACAGCAGATACATAAATCTCACGATGGACACTGCAGAGCAGGGCTGGCCCAGGTAGCAGCAGTGAATGGAGACACAGCACAGGTGTGCTGTTGTGCCTACTCTGAGGGTAAGTGAAAGACCTTTAATCTCAGGGGCTTTCACTTCTGTCTTCTCTTAGCAGTTCATGTGGCTTCTATTTTCCCTTAAAAGGTGCAAGTTCTTCTGTTCAGTGTTTTGTACAAGCTTGATCAGACAGCAAATTGAAGCTTATTCTGTTTGTAGTAATGAATGGAAACATTCTGAAATCTCAATTCAGCTGTCGCCAGAAGTACCAAACAACCAATAATTTAAACTCATTTCAGTGCCATCAAATGAATCACTATTCACATTAATCATAGACCTCAGGAAAATCAATAATACAATTCTGCATGAAATAAAGCATGGCTTCTGTTTGACTTAGTGTATTCTGATTCAGCAAATCTTTAATATGCAGTCAGCTTGCTTGGTAATAAATATTTATTTTCATTCTGTGGGTAGAGATAGCTCAGCCACCTGATACCAGAGTGTAGGATTTTCATCTCCAAATCCTGTTGTTCCAGGGCGGGTTAGGCTGTTTCCATCCCACAGTCGTTAGATAACGAGTTCAGTTCCAAGAGGACATGAAGTAGATACTACAGTGTGGGATGACCGCAGCTTTCCTTTGGCTTTGGGAGACATGCGCAGTAAGCCTGCATTTGTTAGTTGGAACTAAGAGCCTCTCACTGTGGATTTCAGAATCTTTCTGGAGATTACAGATAAATTTAGGTACCTGTATTCCTTTTAAAACTTCTTCCAAGTGTCAATCTTTCACCTTTACAATGTGAAGTTAATTTATTGCCCAGGGAGGTTGCTCACAGCAATGCATTGATGACGAAGATGTAGTACCTATGTCCTCACAGATGGACTGATGTCCTGTTATGTCCTTGCTAGGTTTTTCCTTTATTATATAGATGATAAAGAATGTAGAAGGAGCAGAAGCTCCTCCTGCTCTGCAGGTCCAAGATGTGCAACTGATAGCTGAGACCTGCTGAGAGAAACAGCAGGTTGTTCCACCAACTTGAGGCTTGAGCTATGGATCTTTATCCATAAAAAATCAAGTGTAGATCAGCTTTATGAGATAAAGTGTCAGAAAAGAGATACCACTCAAATTGTGTCTTCAGAATTTTCTTCTAGTGTCTGTGACCGTAGTAGCTCGTACTTGTGATGTTAAAGCCCTGCTCTGCTTCTTATTATACTTGTATCTTCACGCCTTCTGGGCATTATTGCATCTTGGCTAATTTGGGGTTTTGTGGCTTTTTTGTGGCAAACTGAAGTCCATTTTCATTTAATGAAGACTTTGGCAAAGTATCCGTACACTGTGAAGATCAGTCCAAGAGTGATGTTTTGCATCATTAGATGGTTGTCAGAATGTAAGTTTGCTTGCCCTGCTTGGGGACACAAGTGATTTGCCCAACATTGCTTGTCAGGCACGTAGGCAAACTAGGAGTAAAACCTGTATCTAATATATTTTCCTATTTTCTCTCATTTGTTTTTCCCTCAGCAAAATCAGAATTGAACCCTTTCAATCCAATCCAATTAAGAAATCTAATTAGTACTGCAACTTGCAGGGCACTATTATCATGTTGACTCCTAATCACACTACTGTGAGTACGTTTCTTTTCTGAGCCCTGACTGTTGCAGAATAATTACGTGTTCAGCTTTAGCATGTTCAAGTTTTCTTAAAAATAATCTTTAAAATGTTGTGTATTTATTAGCTGCTTAGGTGATGTGTTAAGAAAAAAGGATAAACTAGCTATCCAGACTGAAAAGATGAGCTTAATGTTGACTTCTTCATAGCAGTCCTCTGTGAGTGGAACAATTTGCCTTGTATAAAAAAGTGCACGTTGACTAGTAGAATCAGCTGAAGGACTCCAAAATTGAACCTCCCTGCTAAAAGGGTTGACCACAGCTTTTAATGATCTCTGAAGGTTTATGTAATTGCTTCTCATGACTGTGTCTTAGTTATGAAATGTTTTCTTTTTAATTAAACCATCATCCCTCTAGTAAACATCACGTTCATTTGGTTTGTAATTAGGGAAAGCACTGATGCTGTGCATGGCTTGACACTCACAGGACACCAAGTGAATAATAAAGAACTGTAAAACAGACTGTCAAGTCTTGTTGGGATGCTTTCATCACTCCCTTCCCCAAATCTTGTTCTGGTGCTCAGGTTTTATCGATGTTGTAGTTTTAATGGTGTATGAAGTGTGTTAACACTGCTGTGATAAAACAGGTAAGTAAAAGGTTTCATCTGAAAATCTCCCTGTAGAATAGGAGTTGGAGGAATATAATGCATTTGGAGGGAGGGAAAAAAAAAAGTATGGGAAACTGCTTTCTTCTAGTGTGGGCATGATTGCCTTGCAAAATATGGCGAGCCTAAGGAGTGAAAGTGTGCTCTTCCTTCCCGTGGCACATCTGCAGTATTATGTGATTTAAGGCACTGCCATCTTTGCCAAGCCTAACAAGAAGGGAGCCAGCCTGCAGTAGTTAATGTGATGGAGATTTTTTTCAGTTTTGAACATTTTAAGCAACATTTTTGTCCTGCAATAGTTCCTTTCTGTTAAAGACAGTAGAAATTTATTCCCTCTTTAAGGTGTAGAGAATAGAACAGATATATTGAATCAACAGAAACTTGAAACAGATTGCTCTAGATTCATGGTCTCATCAGCCAGAATCAGGGGCTAACACAAGCCCATCCTTGTCTCCTGAGCCTGGCAACAGAGGTAAAAGAACACAAAGCCACCTTTGCCTCTGCGTATTTCACTTTCCCCATCCAAGCTGCCTGGATTTAGCTATTTATGATGCCACTAATGCATTGATCAGTGTGAGCTAGGACAATTTGGGGGGGGGGTGGGGGGGAAGGAGGGCGTGCATCAAAAAAAAGCCTTTAGCTACATGTTTGCGTTTGGTACAGACTTAGGTATTTGAATGTAGAGGGGGTGAGAAAATCTTGGTGCTCTGTCAGAATTTGCTTGCTCTTAAATACTGATATTCCTTGACTTTTTTATTTCTACTGTCCTTTCCAATAAAGTAGTGCCTTCCAAGCACCAGAACACTTCCTTAGGCTTTGGTTCTAGATAATGAAAAGCTGATGGAGGGTTTTATTAGTTCGCTGAAACAGCGCTGTTCCAATTTTCCGACAGCACAATTCTCATTATATGATTACATAAACTGTGTAGCCTTTCTGCTATTTTAAGTTTGATTCAGTTAGTCAAATACTACAATGATACTTAATTTGGTCATAAGCCAGAGTCTTTTTATTTGATATTATTATAGGTCCTTAAAGCCAAAGTATCTAGATAAATCTTACCCTAGAAGAATGAGCAGTTGAAATTGCAAAATCAAGTATTTAACAGAGGAGAGAGGAGAACTTGAGTCTCTTAAAGTGAATGCTGTATTTGTCTTGGAATAAATTAGACTTCCCTGATTTGTTTTCATGAAATGAGAAGTACAGGGATTACTTCAGGATCATTTTAGCAGGGGGTAAATAAAGTTTATAAACTTCGGTTGTACTGTGTGTAGCATATAATGGGGAATGAGATTTGCCCTCTCTATGTGTAATGATTTTTTTTTTCCACTGGACATGTAGAGACAGGCATCCTGGTTTTGATTGTCCTTGTAGGTGATTCTACAAGGGATGTTGACTCTGTCGTTGCCGTATAACTGTTGGATTTACCATCTGTGAAATAAGGCAGTCTTACTCCAGTTGTCACTGGCTAGGGGAGCTTGTCTCTGTCCGCTTCCACAGCTGGATGTGATGCGTGTTCTTGCTGATAACATCAGCAAAGAGATCAAGCATGGAAATGTCCTGGCCCAGGCTTTGCTAGGTATTTTAGCATGTTGCTTTGAAAAGACTTAGCAGTGCCACCTTCAACAGCATGGAAGATTTATGTTTAGTGCTGTAAACCTTGTAAAGTCAGACTTAGGCTGAAGTGTACGTGTGGTTTATATTCCCCTCAGAGCTCTTGCATGAGATCTGAAAAAATGTCCTATCTAAATAACAATACTGCCTAGCTTGAAGGAGAAACTGTGTGTTACAGCTCCTTTCCAAAAAGAGAAATAGTTTGTGATACAGTGGCAGGTTGATGACAACCTCTGAAAGGACAGGCAATTAGCCTTGCAATAGTGAGTTGTCAGCGTTGTGCCCTTCAGTGATCGCTCAGAGCCATGGAGTCCTGCAGAGGTTTCCTGTATCATGTTAGAAGAGCCTGTGCACACAGCAGCTACTTCCAAATGCCCTAGAAAATGCAGTTCTGCATCGTTTCCTTCTCCAGTTAACATTGTAACTAGTTTCAATTGTTAATGTAATTCAAAATTTCAAATGTATATGGAATTTTCTAATTTAAATCCAGCCACGTTCAGTTTGTCTTTGACATACCCCACTCTTTTGCATGGATTTGCAGAAACCAAGTCTTGTTTTCATCTGTGGTAAGTCCATATACCCTCATTTGTGCCCTATCTTGGGCTTCATCTTTGTGCCCTATCTTGGGCACAAATTAGTCCTTCAGAGAGTAATTTGAAAACAGGCGCTTCTGTGTGACAAGAATGTATGATGTGAAATGTGTGGTACTTTTGTTTTCAGTTAATTAGAAACGTGAGATCTCTCATTACTCGTAAAGCTTCAGGTTTCTGTTCTTTGAAGCAGACAATTTTCCAATCAGGCATAACTACTGAGAAAAGCTCCTTGCCTGGATCCATTAAGTTTCCCTCCTGGTTTTTTTTCTCTCCTTTTCCTGTCTTGGCCTGGAGACAGTAAAAGATGTGGCAAACCTCCAATAATTACCTGAATGGCAGACATTTAATAGCTTTATAATGGATCTGAGTGAAGGTTATTAAATCTGCTAGACTGAGCTTTTCAGCTAGAGCTATTTTATTCTCTCTCTACGTAGAACTTTAAAAATTGCCTGTGCAAAAGGAAAATTATTCATTTCCAAATACATGCTAATTGTCCATTTGTATTGATGCTGGACATAATTCATGAAAAATTCTTATAAAGTGCCTGCCCTTGAATGGTTTTCTGGATAGACCACCAAATGTAAATGCCTCCTCGTTATTACAGATGGCCTCTGTGTCAATTTAAAATTGTTTCTTTCTCCTGAGCAGTAGGAAATCATGTATTTCAGATTACTTCCTCGAAGCTCATCACTTGAGAAACATTAGCACCCTTGTCTATTTGTAACCTGCCTTTTTATGTTCTTGATTATAACTTGGGAGTGCAGAATGACTTTCCTGGTTTTGTGGGTTGATGTAAAGCTGCTGAAGTAAAATATAGTTGCCTGAGAATTTAGCATAGGATGTACTGGTGAAAGAAACTTCTTGGAACAGGCCAATTTTTTTTAATTTCTTTTTTTACAATAGTAGAGAACATGAGAGGAGTGACTTGCGATAAGACCTGGAAGGAGAAACACTGCAGGCATCGCTGTCATTGCAGACAGTGGTTACAAATGACCTTAGAAAAGTGATCCAGCATAATTCTGAGAATCAAGATGCATAAAAATGTTTCTTCTTATTATAATTAAGAGTGAACAAAATGAATGCTAAGTTGTGTATAAACCTGAGCCTGGCTAATTTGAATTGGGATGTTCAGGTAAGACAGCAGGAAGAAGGCAAACTGAGCTGCTTCAAAACTTGGGAAACCTGACTTCTGGCCCTGGCTTCTCTTTAGGACACTGAGAAATATTCTCTTGCTTTCTCTCAATTTCCTTATTAGGATTTTCTTTGTAAAATATTCCAAAACTATAGGTGAAAGCTCTGTAACAGTAGCAGTAATTATCTCTTGGTTGATATTTACATGAGATGAGTTTCTATCTAAAGAACTTCCCCTTTTTTTTTTTTACTTTTGCAGCTATGTGTTTACTTCGTAAGTTGTGTGGCCATTTTCTACCATTTCTCAGCCATTTGCTGAATTTCTATGCACTAAATAAATTTAAAGCCCATTAGAGCAACATTGTCTACAAACCATATAATCTAGAATTGGAAAAAATCTCTGCAGACTTACTACAAAAGGGAGATTTTCAGGACTTATTTCCATTTCCTTGTAGCTGGGAAATGGAGACCTTTGTGTCAGCTTCGCTTCTCAAGAAATAATCCCATGCTAAAGAAGAAATTGCATTGCCTGTTCAGAATACAGATAGTAAATGTTTTTCTAGTTAGCAGATAGAAGCTAAAGCAGATTTTTGTGGCTTGATTTATAAGCAGAAATGAAAGTAAAACCAGCATTTTGTATTTTTCCTTCTCTTTAATGCTAAGACAGAAAGGAGGCAGAGAGCTGAGCTGATGACTTAGAAAAAAATTGCCTTGAAACGGAGTTGAGCACTCCCTCTCCATCAGTGATTTTCAGGCAGAGCTGAAGTCTTGCTCTCCTTAACGCTTTTTGAAAACATCAGGCTTTAATATTAGAGCTTGGATCCAGTCCCTTAAGCTTTCCTGTACCTGTCCCTTTGTCTCTGCTAATTTTTGCTAAGTATTAAGCGTATGCTGTGTTGACAGAGACTTGGAAAAGCTTTTGAACACACCTCTAGAGAGTGCATCCTGAATGTTTTGATACACAAGCCTTACCCTGCCTCAGAGGTTTGTGCTGCCAGGTATTGCCTTGATCTGGGCCAGTTCGTCAGTAGTTCAGTATCACCTTCAGACTATCTGCTTAAAATGATCCCTATTTTGTGTAATGGCAGCTGGCCCTGAGCAAACCTGCCTGCTGCCGAGTCCCTCCGGCTTTCCTTGGAGGGAGGATGACCGCGCCGTGTGAGTCGCCTTCAGAGTGTGCTTGGAGACTGTGTAGCAGCTGAACTAGACATCTCATGCTGGATTTCACCTTTCTCACCATTTTCTGCAATTAAAAATAGCTGGAAAGCAGAGTCTGGGAGGAGAAATGAATGAAATGAGAACATGCAACTTCTTAGTGAATTAGATCCAAGGTAATTAATTGGCTAATTACAGGAACTTGTTAATTCCCCAGTACTGGAACTACCTTACCCCAATGGCATCTCTTGTAACTGATTTCTTTATTAAAATGAAAATGTTGGTCTGTGTCTCGCCTGAAGTCATAGCAAACCTGTTTCACAACATGCCCAGCAGCTAACATCTTTTGAGCACTCTGACGTCAAGGGAGCTCAAGATTGGGCAGTCTCTGAAATGGAGTGAGCTGAAAATATATTTATTTCCTACCCCCTGGTAGAGCAGGGCAGAACTTTTTTTCAAGCAACTTCTTCAAAATTATGCCAAGCAGACCTGAGGAAGGGATCTAGTCTTATCCCAAATGACTTACTGGAAGACACATGTCTTTGGCTGCTTGTGAGGAAATCAGCAGTGATCAGCCAAGCTCTGAGATGCTGAAATTCATATAAAGAGGTTGTTAAGATTTTGTGATGTACAGTTATTTTCTTGGGCTAAGGCCTACATTTATACCAATGAATGTTTCATGCTTTCAGTTTGTTGGATTGTGTGTTTCACATTGACCTTTCTTCTACCCATCTATCAGCTTGCTAGCCCTGCTTCAAGACTCTCTAAATGCCCCCATGCTGTAACTTCCCAGTGTTTCACAGCACTTGGCACACATACTCTCATAGGAGCCTTCTGAGGCAGTGCCATAAGCCCACTTGCAAAAGGAGGAGTGAAGCACAGAGCTCAGGGTGGATGTGCACCTCTTTTCTGGGCTCCTACGCATACTGGGGCATCTTAGTGTCTGTGTCTTGGCCATGGTTTCACAGCTTCTCCCCAGAAGAGCAAACAGGCTTGTAAGTATCAAGCTACCATCCACTTTTTCTCTTTTTGTGATTCCCTGTAGGGAGCCTGTTAGGAGCAAGCAAGGGCTGACCCTGACCGGCTCTTCGTTAAATGCTGTTAATGGGTTGTGAGTGGTAACTCAGCAATAACTGAGGAATACCATAGTGGCAGTGACGCAGAACACCGTTTCAGCCAAGCAAGACTGAACATCAAGGAGAAAATGTCAATTCCAGTATCATAGTGGTCTTGGTTTAGATGTGCCCAAGAGAAAAATAAAGGGGATAGAAGTAGAGCAGTAGCCCCAGAGCCAAACTGTTGGTATAGGGGTTTATGGACAGTCAGGGTACGCAGAAGACAACTTCATGTCCCTCCCATCCAGGTCATTGTCGGTTCTGATGTACCTGCTGCCAGCCCCCATCAAGTTGCAGTGGGGCCGCTGGTGCCCTCATGATTCATTTGTGTATGTTGATGGTACGAAGCGTGAGGATTTTATTCTGCTTCACTGGTACCTGGCTATGAGTGAGGGAGTCTGCATCCTTTCCTTTCAGCCCACCAAGGGGAAGAGGTCTTGAAGAAATTGCTCCTGTGAAGGCTCAAGCTCAGCTTTGACAATTCATCTTGATGCAAGGTGCAGTCCTTCACCTGTGTGTGACACAGCTTTCCTTTCAAGTGAAGCCCCTGTTTAAGATTTGTTGGTTCAGCTTTTGTGGCACAGGTCTCTTGCTTTGGAGTTGTAGCAGAGACCAAAGCAAAACCTGACAGGACATTGTGCCATTAAAATCAGTTGAGTATCTGTGCAGTTAACATCACCATAAACAAGAGAGAACCAGAATCCTCAGCTGACGCTTAAAGTTTAAGGCTGTTACATGGCATTTCAAAGGCTATGTGCTGTCTAATGCCCCCTCCGAGCACAATTACTGTATAAACTGAACTGAATGTATTGAATAAATATGCTAACCTCACCTTCTCTTTCTAGATTATAACAGCGAAATTTTCAGGAGATTTGAGGTGATGTTATTTGAGAAGATGCTATTTCTCTCTTAACTGGCTCTCCAGGCACTCTTCTGTTGTTCAGGAAGAGATGTGTGTGTGTGTGTGTGTGTGTGTGTGTGTGTATATATATATATCCCACTGGAAAATAGTTTATACCCAGGTCTCAAACTGAAGTATTAATGCTTCCTGGTGCTTATATTCTAACAGCTACAGATTGCCTACTTGGTATTCAAGAGAAATACACAGGAATCAATTTTTTTTTTGTATGTTAGCACAAAAGATTGTATCTTTGCAATCTGGGCAACAAACTAGACACTAGAAAATTCCTTCCTGTTCAGATCAGTTATTTAGCAGAATTCATGCCAATCTGCCGATGTGCTTAGGTGTCAGATCAAGTCTTCTTCCACTGTCCTGTTTTGATGATACTGGAGCTAACACCTGAATCAGGATTAGTGTATTTTGTGAAACTGGAGAGTCTTGTAAACAGCGTTCAGGCTCACAAAGCTTCATATATTCATGGATATATTTCTGTATTTTTTTTCCTCAAGAAAGTAATTATGAGGTATGAGTCTTTCCATAATGCCTTAAGATACACATCCACATATTTGTTTTTAATCAAAAAACAATCCTTCTTTGAAAGTCCATAGAGCCGATATGGCAAAACTATGGAGAAACACACTAATCATGCTAGCTGAGCCTCTGTTCCAATTCAGTTGTAGGCGATGGCCAGTCTGTAAAGGCTACCTTTCTGACAACTGAATAGTACACAAACAGTGGGAATGGAGGGCAGATAAGAGACTATTTTCTCAGCATAGATCGTCTACCTTCCCTGAAGCAAACTAAACCTTCATATGGTTGCTTAAACAATTACATTTACATCACCAAAGTGCTATAGTTCTCTCTAAGATGCCTAAAGTGGCAGAATGATTTCATGATCTGCCAGAACTGGAAGAAATTCTGCCTGTCATATTTTCCATATGTTTTTCCCACTGAGTAAAGAGTTCAGTGCCGGGATGTCGTGCCATCTTTTTATCCTTCTGGAAATGGCAGAGAGAGATCTAGAGGGATATCTCTAGAATTCGTATAAATACTTTTGTTCAAAATTTGTAAGGTGTAACTGGAGTATAAATCTTATACGAAAACAAGTTTATTGTAGTGCATGGCTTCCTGATGATTAAAAAAAGGGTTAATTGTAATTAGCTGCTCGCTGTGAATGTGAAGTGCTTAAGGATAGAGAAAGCTCCAACCAAGGATTATTTTTTTTTTCCAATGTACTGAGGAGTGTTTTATGTTTTAGATCAACTAAACTATCATCTCCAACACCTCCAGACATAATTTGTCATCATTGCTAGATTTTGGGGTTTTTTTTCTTGCCTGAAAGAGCTCTGAATGGAATAAGTACTGGCAACTGAAATACCCTTTCATTTCCACTAAATATATTGCCCTCTAGGCCTGAGCAAGGATACGTTTGAGCAGTAGCAGAGCATCCACTGATGTATCCAAACTGAGATTTAGTTTAATAATGGCAATTAAGCATTCCACTTTTTTCACAAGAATGTACCTTGCAATTAATAAACTGCAGTTTAATTAAATTGCGGGGAGGAAGGGGAAAGTAGTGTCCTCTAACATACCATTTTCCTTTAATTAGATTGTGTTCCAATCAGCAAATTGACAGGTATATTTAAGTAGAGACAGAGCTTTATTAAAATCACCAGTGAATATTGCGGACCATTGTGAAAATATCTGGTTAATTAATATGGACATCTTAAATCAATTTTTCCTTAAAAAGCTCTTTGGATAGTCAACTGCAATGTTCTGAAGAGCCATAATCTTCCTGTGCTTGAGCTGACCAGAATTTAGACAGACGCTGAAACTGGACCAGTACAACTCACAATGCGATTTGGCCTTTCATCTTCATACCTTGCATGCTGTGTATTTGGCTTTTAAGAAATGGCATAGTACAAATGATATACGTAAATGACCACATGAGTTCAGATGTACACAGGGTAAACTCTTCGGTGGCAGCACCAAGGTTAGTGTTGCCCTGCAGTACAGGAGCTGGCCCTGGGCAGCCCTGTGGTAGGAGTCTGTCATTGCCATCTTCTGCAGACATTAGAAGAAACCCTCCAGTCCCAAGGTCCAGCTTCTAAAACACATGGAACTGTGTCCTACTTCACTGCAGCCTGGTTTTGTCCTGTTTGACACTGGGATTAGCTGGAGATAGGAGCTCTTTTCCTTCAGAGGATTAGTGCCTCTGCGGTAAAATCCAACAAACTCTTTCATGCAGATGAATGTTTCTTTTATCAAGAGCTGGCTCTCAAGTGTCTTATACTTTTTTGGGGAAAAAAAGATAGACTTTGAGTTGTGCGTGTTGAGAGCTTTGAAGAAATCCACTTCCTCCGCCAGCTATACTTCTGATATGATCTTCACCATGGAAATGCAACTGTAATACATACAGTAGTTATTCAGAGGATTGTAGGTTATTAGGGGAGTAGTCGAAGTGCTGAAGTGCTTATGATACATAGTGCACCCCAAATATGAATATTTACGGACCTGGGATGCGCTGTATACAAATCATTCTTTTACCTGTGCTGCCCTTTCCCAGATGTGACATTATAGTCATAAATCTACTTCACTTTGCTTTTGCCCTTGAATTTCAGCTTAAATTCTGATTGTAAATCTGCTTGCAGAAAACCCCTGGCACCTTTATTTTCCTTCCATCATGTCATATCTTTTGATGTACTTTCAGCATTTTAGTTTTCTTCCTGATCTCCTGATTTTGTCTGTGAGGTTGACTGTCTCCCTGTTGTCCTTGCAGCTCCCCTGCACAGTCTATGCTGTTGCCGTATTGTTTTCCATTTGTTCTCTTCTGCTGTACAACTGGTAGCAGCAATGTGGGAGTGAGTAGGATGCTGGCTCCATCACCAATGTCCAGCTTGCTTGCTAATGGAATATTTTTGGATACACATAAGGGAAGAGTCTTGAAGGAGGTTGATCAGGCTACTGCTTAGTTTTAACATCCTAAGTACAGTTTCTGTCACCTGCACCTGTATTATCTTCAAGTGCTGCTTTGCGCAGACCTTCATGTTTCCGTGAATGTCAACCTATTTGTGCTGTGCCCAGAAGGAGAATTTAAATAGTGGTGCCACTAGAGGGGCAGTTAAACCGTAATTCATAAATCAAAGGCAGTCTGATAAACTCTGGAGAGCTGACCCCATATGGAGTGCCAGTTACATGAAACTGCTCTTGTACATTTAATAGTTGGAGCTGTACTGGCAGAAGCAAAGCCATCCCCCTTTTCAGAGGGCCCTCCAAAGTTCTTCTACTTTATGTGTACTTAGAAATACAGCATAAACTGCTTTTTTAGTTTTTGTTGTCTAAGTTATAATTACAAACTTGATAGTATTTCTTTAGAAAGTTTGAATGTCAGACATTGGCTTTATAAATTGACCCTTGTGTTCTGTTATGTGATTCTTGGTTTTATGTTTCATTGCAAAGCACAAATGCCTGAGACTTTTGCTACTTCACCCAGTTTCCAGGTTTCCAAATGTTTTCAGGATGATGTGATTTGAGACTATGATGTATCTAAAATAGTTTTGTACGATTTCATAATTCACTGTGATGTATCTAAAATATGGTTAGTTTTGTACAGTTTCATAATTTCTTAATGAATTTATTACTCTGATCTCCTTATTTCTGTGGCACTATCTTTTGCAGAATAATTATGCAAATAACTAATTAAATTAAGTCTTTCAAGCTAGGGGGAGAACAGGAATACAAATTATAGATCATAAAATAAAAACGTAAGTGCAAGTAATTCATAGATGGTACAATGAAAATGAGATGTCAGTGAAGAGTCAGAACATTTAAAAGTATTTCCTTGTACAATCAATCAGTAAGTTAAAGAAATGCAGGCTTATTTAGAAAACCACATGCATGTATTTCTTGCTTGAGGCCACTTAAAGAAATTCAGAATGGCATAAAAAGTAGTGAGAATGAAACAGGCAAAGGAACAGTATTTTTTAAGTGGCGAGCTTAAAATGTCCCTACATCTCCAATCAGATCAGGTTGCTCAGAGCCCTGTCCAACCTGGCCTTGAGGCTGAGAAACTTTTGTGGTTGGAGTAGATGGTATCGGTATTCCTTCCAGCTAACGTTAAATGAAGAAGTGCCTGGAGACATCAGTAGACTTCTGTAATTTTAGGGAAAATCCCCAGTAACCAGTTTCCTATTATCTTGCTGTGACTGATGTCAAGAGAAGATTCATCAGGGAGAGGAGTATGAGAGTAGTAAAGTACATGTGGTGCTGGATGGTTTCACTGGTTTTCTCCCTCAGAGGTTTTTCCTTTGCCAGTAAGGTTGGAATAAGCAAAAGACCTGGTCAGAAGGAACATCTTAGCAGTCATCAGCAAGTTGACATGCATTGGAAAGGCAAGATACTTGTCATTGTAGAAGCTGTAAATAAAAAATGCAGTTATGTCAAATAACTGGGTATGACTGATGTTAAGTAAGTTTAATTTTGTTTTTAACCTGTGATTCATCCAGCAACAGTTTTCTGTGATGTGAACTTAGGATCTTCTAAGTCTAAGGGAGGAGAGCCTACCTGTTCATTGTCATTCTCATACACCTAATTCAATATGAATCTGGAAAAACAAAGCCCATTAGGGAAAAAAAAGTCTAAGAGCAGAGGTTCTGCATTGTTAATTAGCACTTTTATTAAAACTGGGAATGAAGCTGTGACAAGCTGATGCCCATGGAAAAATATAGTATGGGGGAAAATCCATCTGTGATGAGAAAAATCACTCCAGCCCAACTTGACAGCAGAGGCTTTTAGCTTTATGCCTCTCTACTGTTCAGGTTCTGGAAGCAGTTATCCCTGGTGCCACAAGTGAGGGCTCACATCTCCTTTTGCTTGTGGCAGAAAGCCAGTGAGTGAGAAACTGCTGCTGCAAAAAGCACATCTATCTCCTGGCGACTGTGGTTCTTAATATTTTCTTTTGGCTGCTCTTCACTGCCATCAGTTATGAGTATTTGCTGATACTCGTGCTCACTTCTGAGTAAGGGTTCCAGGGGAAATGCTCAGCTGGATGTGGGGCTCAGCACAGGTTGGCTGCATCGACTGATGCAGTGGTATTTTCCTTCTGAGGGGAATGAACCTCCAGTATGATTGAAACATCAGGTTTTCTATTTTTGTGCACAGTTTCAGGTTGTACCTAGCCCCATCCCAGTCCTTCCCAGATCTCTTAGCATTACATGCCTTTATTCGGTGTTCCTTATCTCAGACTTGAAATACCCTCTTGTGCTGTTTGTTCTTTTAACTTTTTACTTCCTCTCCCCTGCGCTTCTTTTCCTCACAGCATGTGTCCTCCTCAACTTTCATTGTCTGTTTAAAAAGTAGGACAATGAGGAAAGTCCTGCAGCCTTTCCCTCTCTCCCCTCCTCATGCAGCAGATGTTATTAAGCAGTTGCTAGCAGTTCATCCGGTCTAAACTGAAAAGAAGAGCAGGTTTGGTGCTGGAGAACGTCCTCGGGTCAGTCCTGAGAGTAGCCATGGCACTTCTGCAAGCCTGGTAGTGATCTGTGGTCATAGAGGAGGCTGCTGGTTTTGGTTTTGCTGCTGTGTCAGTTTACATGCAACTATGTCAGTTTACAAATAAAAATCTAGAGAAATATGTGAAAACTAGTGAAATAGAAGGACTTTCAGACAGTGTGTCTGCAAACCATAGTTCTAGTCCTTCAGAGTTACATGGTTTCTTCATTGGTTGCTGGTCTTCTCACAGTTTGTAGCTTGCTAAGAGGCTTGCTTTAACATTATGTGCATCGTTACGCTCACTGGCTTTTGCCATTGTAAGGTCCAGAGCAGAGCAAAGTCCTCCATTCAGCAGTTCCTGGTAACTTCAAGGTAGGATGTGCTTGTCTGTTCCTCCAGCTGGCCTGGAAAAGGTCAGTAATGATGTGTTGGATTTCTGGAATATTTCAAAGATATCCCTGCACTTTTCAAGGTTGGCAGTGTGAATTGTGGGAATAGGCTGACAGAAGGCTGGGAATCAGTAGCTCAAGATAGTCGTCTTAAGAGGAAAAATGTGTGGGCTTCTGCTGCTTCTCTGCATAACTGTACGTGCATCATTGCATTGCCAGCCAGCCAGGAGACGTTGACAGAACAAAGATTGTAGCTCCTTCACATGAATCAGGAGAATTGAACCAGGGGGGGAAATTTTGATGGAATTATAGCTGGTTCTGTTACAGCAAAACAACTTATTTATGTCAGGACAAGGGTTCATCTGCTGGTTACTTCCCTGCACTCATGCAGCGATGAAATGGCAGAGTGAGGAACGGAGCTCCTTATTCCCAGTTCCCTGTGCAGTACTAACCAAAAACCATCCAAATTTCTGTATTATCCAAACCAGCTAATGAGACACTTGTGGTTCACCTACCATTAAACAGAATGTGTCTCTAGTGACAAAAATAATAACTGGTAATTAGCCAGGACTTCCAAAAACACTCCTAGCTGGTGACTAACTGCTGGGAAACGCAAGTGTGATATGAAGCCAGATTAATTTGCAGGCAGAGAGGTCAGGGTGGAATTGTAGTGGTACAAATGGGAAGAGACCTGAGTTCATTGTCATCGAATGGCTGAGTGAAACTGGAGACTGCTGGTATGCTAGATGGGGACCCTAAACCATCAATTACTTAAATATCAGCTTTGTTAATTTACTCATAGCATTTTTTTTTTTTTTAAATTACAGTCAGCAGTTATCAATCAATGGTTTTCTCTCTGTGCAGTTTGCAGATGGCACAAATTACTTGGGGCCAGTCAGATTCAGAGAAATTTGAGAAACACCAAAGGGGCTTAATCACCTGTGGTGAACTGGGCAGGTGAATGACTGTTCACCAAGGCAAGCTAATAAAAAGCTCCAATTTAAGCAGTTAATATCACTGCTTGGGACTCGGCAAGTTAAAATCAGTCACGAGAAAGGCCTAGTTTTCATTTTGGTTTGTTAAGCTTAAAATGACAATAAAATCCACTAACTTTATGCATGCACAAAGTAAATCATATTGTATAAATATGTATGGAATAGTAATCTCCTACTTTGGATGCTGGAGCCACCTGCAACACTGTGAATGATCTCATTATGCAATTTCTAAAATACACCAGAAGTGAAAGGGCTTCCAAGATCTGCCATGAAAACAGATTTGTGGACAATAGCCATGCAAGAGAACTGTTCAGGATGGCTGAGTATCAGAAGATCCAGAAACAGAGGTGTTCTAGAGATAGTTGAAATAATCAGATGTTCCTGTTTATTCTTTATCATAACACAAGAGCAAAGGAATAGTCAATCGAAATGACAAAATTTTAATATTTTGAGTTTTATACCAGGCTAATCATAAAATACCACTGGAGATTTCTTAAAGGTGTGTGTAATGAGAACATGTCATGCTGCATTTATTTTATAACAAAATGAGGAGACAAATCCTCCTTTTCGAAAGCGTCAATGTCTTCCAAATAGCTTGGTCACCAGGAGAAGCTTCTGCTGTGGGGAATATTATTCTCTGTTCTGCTCTGATTTTTGCACCTTCATGTGATGTATGTTTCCCCCAACCAATTTTAAGAGCTGATTATAGATTACATAAATCATTGATATGATTCATCATAGCAGTTCTTTTATTACACAAAATCCTTTTCATTACATATTATTTTGATTGATCTTTATAAAGTCCCATCTTATGCTCCCAGAGGGCACACATTGTGCATACCCAGCGTAAACCTTTTTCACAGTTAATTGAGGCATGGTTTGCTGCGTGCAAAAGATATGTACACTAGGCATCAGCAAGGACATCTCTCTAAGAACGCTATCAAGACATCTGATATTTTAAACATTTGGCTGTTTACATTTCTCTTTGTTAGGATTTGGCAAAAATAAAGCTTTTAGTGCTTTGCTGGTTAGCTTAACCTGGTCTCTATATAACTAAAAAAATGTTCTTCCAGTTGCTGTTCTACAAAATCTGTTGTTCAGTGGCTGCGGTGGAAAACCAAACACTCTAGTTTGTGCTATTTATTTTGTGTAATTCCAGTTACAATCTTTCAGTCCCTTGAGCCATTGTCTCTGAGGATAACAGTATGTATTTTGCAGCAGATTTACGAGTGTTTGGGAAGCATCGATCCAAAAGCTGCTGTAGACCTGCAGTACATTTTTTAGACTGTGGAGTATTTACTCTGTAGAAATAAAATTTAAAAAAAAAAAAAAAAAAGAAAAAGAATCCTGCTCTTTATTTAGCATTGGTTTGGTTTGGGTTTTTCCTTGTTGCTGCAGGAGTGAGTCAAATAAAATGCCTAACAAACTATTGATCAATATTTCTGCCTCTTGTTGAGAGAATATGATCCTCTATTTCTGTGCAGATTTCTATGGGAGAACTAAACTGAGTAGTCTTTCTTTGGTTTGGATCACAGAACAAATTTCTCTCATTAGCTCAATACTACAGTGAAGAATGAGTGTTGCTGTAACTAATGGGCCAAGCTGCAGGTAAGCTTTTGAGGAAAGATGCTATCTTTGACTTAAATTGGCTCTTACAGTGGAGAGCACACAGATTAGTATTTGGATCCAGAGGATTTGCTCCCATAGGCATCTGCAGCCAGCTCTCTATTCAGTCACTCAGTTATTTGAATGTTTAAATAGCAGCAGAAAGCTGATTTGTTTTAATTGTGTGCCATAACGATAGGTTTGTGGCTTTCAAGCTGGATGATTGGATGGACGGAGGGACCAAGTGCTCTGCGTGTCTGGCAGCTAGCAGCAATTTCCATAAGAAGTTAGTACAACGAGACACCAGCGTGTCCCTAACATACAGAATCCTGGTTCTTGGGGCAGTAATGAGCAGGTGAAAAAAGAGCCAAGTGCCTGAAGGAGGGAAGTTTTGGGAAATGGGGATCCTAAACCACCTTCAAGGTGGCTTCAAGGTGATCCTAAACCACCTTGGAGGTATTGAATGGAAAAATTCTGCTGCAAAATTCCTTCCAAGCCTGTTTAAAAACGGTATCAACTTCACAAAATTCAAAGTTTGGCTTTGATAGCATTGGCTGTGTTATCTAACAGATTCTGAGCTTCGGGCATGAGGTCTTCATGCAACTAGGACTCTAGGAACTGAAACTAGATGTTCTTGTGCAGTTGCTTATACCAAGAACACTGTAAGAATAAAAAATGTTAGATTTGGCATAAATTGCAGTAACACAAACAATGGAACTACCAGTTTTTCATGCCCTTCCCTGTGCCTCTTGCTAAGGTGCTGCTACAGGGCTTCAGAAGATGCAGAGGTGGGACATTATGGTGGCAGAACTGTAGAGTTGCAAGGCATACCTGTAGGAAGCCAGGCTTCTTGAGTTGCGTTGCTCATCATATCATCATTTTTTAGGTTTGCTTTTTTTTTTTTTTTTTTTTTTTTTTTTTTTTTTTTTTTTTTGGTGGTAGTACTGTTTGGTTTTTTTAATGGAAATAGGGCATGATAAACCAGTAAATTATCTAAATGTTTTGAGATCTGTTTATCACATGTTTCTCCTTCAAATTCTCCTTTCCTTCTCTGGGAGAGATTGACAGTGATTTCAGTTCCATGATAGTTTTAAGCTGTATTTGTTGATCTGGGAAATATGAACCATAATGTGGTATCATAGCCAGTCATACAGCCAGGGCAATGAAAACCTAATGTGGCAGATGCTACAGAATAAAAAAAAAAAAAAAATCCTTTGGTCTGAAGTACTCATCAATGGAAGTGGCTTTGATATCACGCCTTTGAGCTCTGGATAGGTAGATGCCAATGGCAGAGAACCCTCATGAATAACACATTTGCAAGTGTGATCTCTTCCTTGGCCACCTGCATACAGAAACAAAGCTCAAATTCAATTAAAGTGTTCACTACTTGTGGACTTGATCCCTCAAGTACGCATGAGTACTCTGCACCTCCCACCTGGCTTTAATATGAGCATCTCTAAGTGATTCGAGTTCATTACTTAGTTAATGAGATAAACTACTGCTGAACAATAACATCAGGTGCAGAACCTCACAGGGATTTTGTTGAAGGCAGGGGCAGCATCAGAAGAGGCTATGGGAGCAGCGTGGCGGATGAAAGCCAGCCTGCCCTGCTCATCCAGGACTGCGGGGAAAGGGAGCTCCTGCTTGCCGGGTGGGAGTGTGGGAACAGCGTGGGGAAAGCACCAGCCTCCCGGTCCCATAAAAGGCATTGATTCTCTCTGTTCTCCCAAACATCCCGCATACCAGCATCTTCTGCTAACAGCATCCTTGAAAATTCTGGCTTTTACTGGTGTTGTAATCTTGCACCTGCCATCCTGATAAAACACTCAGTCTGCCAAGTGTTTACTCATCTGTGGTGATAATGGAGAAACACATAATTGACTTAACTTGAGAGCAGCCCGCAGCGCTACCCCATGCCAGCAGCCTGGTGAAATATTGCAGAGATGAATAAGTGCAAAGTGCGTCTGTCTGTCTGAGCTGCCCGCAAAGGATGCACGTTCCAGGGCCACAGGGGTCCGCCCTGTGCCTGGTAAATGCCAGGGAAACGCACTCTTTGCTGTCCGGCAGCTCACCCAGGGGAGCAGAGTTTGGAGCTGTTGCTTGCCATCAGAATTGCTGTGTAGGTCCTGGACTCTATAGGAGTACACAAGTATGCGGGAAGCGTGTTTGTGTCCCAGCGTGTTGGGGGAGGGAGGAATTCAGAAAGAAGACCTTTCCTTTCCTCCCCTACAGTGTGCCATGTTCTCTTAAGCAGTACTGAAGAGGCATTGACAAAAAGCATCTGCATTGCCAGGGTTACTGAGAAAATCCCAGATGCAAAAATTTACCAGTAGCACAAGTATTAAAAAAAAAAAAAATTGTGTGAGATGTTGCTGAGGTTAGCAGCACAGTGCTAAGTTGTTCAGGGGCAGAGTAAAGTCTTGAGAGAATTACCCTGAAGTGAAAGAAAATAAAACCATAGAGGACTGATAAATGCAGAAATTGCTTGCATGTTTAAAAAAAAGGGGGAGGGGGGGGGCAGGTGTGAGAGAGGGGAACTAGGAATAGGGAGAGATTGAGAAACGGAGTATGATGATGAGAGGGAGGGAGGGAGAGAGGGAAATGTGCTGTACACTTAGCTGAGCAGCAGGAAGAAAAGCTTCAAACGGAGGATTTCTCGGCTTTAGATGTCTGCCAGTTGTTTGCAGGCACACCAGTAGGTACCTGTGTGGTGCCTTAGAGGATGTGGACTGAAGGCGAGTCAGAGGGGCTCCAGACCTTAGGGATTGTGGTGGTGGTGTGCTCCTCTCTGAAACTTTTGCACTACCTCGGGCTAATTGACTTGTCAGATGGTAAGAGAACTTCCAAGTTTTCCAGCTCCTGTTTACTTTTGTTTAAATCTGTTTCAGTAACGCCACTGTAAGTAGCAGGTAGGCTGTCAGAAGGAAAGCATCGTCTGCGCCTGCACTGATGCTCAATATTGTCTTCATCTTTATTAAGAATCATACAGGCTGCAAAGAGGGAATTATGCTTTGTGCTTTATTGAGAGCTTTTGTTTGCTTTTGGTATATTACTGTAGCCAGAGAGAATCAGAAGCTGTGATCTTCTTGCCTTGCGTATTATTTTATCCAAGTTTCTTAATTTTTCTTTTTGTTAATTCATATATTCTCTCTCAAAAATAAATTAGTGCCAACCTGGAAAAAGGATAGTCTCTCTTGGGATAATAGAAGCACAGCTGATAATTCAGTGCATGACTTCATATGGCTACCTAAGGCAATTTTTTGTGACATCTGCAGGTTAAAGGCATGATGAAATGAATGGGAATAAAACAAAACTTATCTGTATTTGTTATTCAGACAGTTCAACAAAGTAACCAGAAGGAAAATAACCTAGGGAGAAATATTTCTATTTTCACGTATTGAACTGGAAGATTTGGTCTCTCTTCATCTTACCAATGTAACAAACCTTTTTTTTTTTTTTTTTTTTTTTTCTTAAAGGTTTTCCTAGCTGAGTAAAGCATATGTGTTTTTAGGTAAGCTTTGGTGATCATAGTATCCATTCCTAAAGGGATGTAGGTACCACTGCATTTTGAAATAAAATAACTTGTTGATGAAGCAAATGAGATTTTTTTAAAAAAAAAAAACAAAGGGGCTTCCAGTTACTGAGTGTATTCTTGCTTTGATCACTAACTGTGCCAAGTTTATCTAGCAAAGGATATAACAATAATAAAATATTAGCATAAGTACCTACATTACTTTATTCAGATACTGTCTTTATTAGTATTGGTTAGCTAAGGCTGATGAAAGATTGAATAAAAGTAGAGGAAATTTAAAAACATTTTACTGGATCATGTTAAAAGCAAGAAAAGCAGATGGCATTTTAACCTTGCTATAGTAAAACCAGTGCTGTCACATAATCCTAGAAATCCCCCTGCAGGATTAGGAACAAATGTGAAAACTGACCGAAGTAAGAGTTGTTTTATTTAAACTACGAGAAAATGTAGATCAGCATTATATTTGTTACTACATGGATGTTGATATTCCTTATTACAAAATTAATATCATGGGAGCTTTCAGTTTACTCCTAGAATGTCACTGAAGTTCAATTATATAATTACACATAAATTAAGATATCTGACGATGACAACAAATTTCAAATAATGGCCATACAAGTGCTCACCTTGCAAATAAGCTGTTAAGTAAAATGCTGAGGCAGTTGCATTGCTACCTGTTAACTGCCAGAACATTTGTATACCTTCTCTCCGCATGTAAGTACTGTAATTCCGGTCTCTGCTGTTTCCAAAGCAATTGCTTTCCCCGGTGAGTCTCCCCAGCGTTTCCCCAGCAAAGTCACTCTGTGACAGGTGAGAAAGCTGTCCCTTTGAAACTGGAACAGGGAAAGGTGAGCAAGTAGTCTCAACTTGTACTCACTGGACAGCTCTGGTCAGATTTTGTTTGCGATCATCAGTCGTCAATCCATACGAGTGTAGAAGGGTATAGCATTTTATTTTAACTCTTTGTAAAGGAACACTGTCAGAAATACCGACACAGACAGTTCCTGATAGCTGAGGGATTACCTGACAGTGTATAGGAGCGTGATTCTGTAAACCTTTTGTTGGTTTGGATAACTCTTTCAATTTTTATTTTTTTTTTTTCTTCTCCTGGCTGTGAAATAGTTCACTTGGAGACCACAATGTATTTATTTGATACTCATTACATTGTATGAGCTTGCGTTTTTCCCTCTGACTGTACTTGTGCTAAGAATTAATTATATGTGTAAATAGTAACATGAATGTAATGCAGGTGGTCGTTAATATAGTGCAGTGCAGATTTCAGTCACTTGGAAGTCTTTAAAGGCAGCATTATACTGTTTTCTTTGATGTGCTAGATGGGAGCGATGGGAAAGGTACTGTGGGTGCTTGTATTGCAACATAAATATTCCCAGCATCTTTATACTCACTGGAAATGATTACTCTTTTTATTTATAAACATCTAGAAATTCCATGTGTTTTCTCATGGCTGTGTGCAATAAAACCCAAAGAAGACGCTGAGACTGGTTATATTGCTATTGTTTTTTAGAACTAGAATGACTCTGTATCCTGTAGATGGAACAGGATTAGTTAAACACTGTTCCTTGTTCTGTTTATAGAAAAAAAAAAAACAAAAACAAACCTCAGCCTTAGTGCTGACTCTTTATTAGTCTAATGTAAGAAGCAATAATTACAGAGAGAGAAATAGTGTAGACAGTAATTTGGAAAATGGGACATTTTAGAATTTGCAGCAGCTGAATGCATGTTTGCTCAGTTGCACCGTCTCTGTTAGTTACGTTCCAGAGGTGAGGTCCCATTCCTGCTGTTAGTTCCTTCAGGTGTTTGACTGGAAGGGACCAAAACCAGAGCCAGTCTCGTTGGGTTCGTTCCCAGCCTCTAAGAGCTACGCAGAACCACATACTAAAAGCTGAAAAATCGGTTTGCTTAAGTGCAGCAGTGCAGACACAAACATGTATTGCATGTCACTTGGGGAACCATCCGGTGAAACCCGGTACTAACTCACGGCTGGAGACCAAAAACCTTCTCTGTAAAGTGAGAGTAAGTTCGGGCTGTACATTTGTTTTACGAGTTTGGCTTTAACTCATTATCTTTGAACGTACATCCATCCTCCTTGAAGCATTCATAAATCATATTTCTTCAAATTAGAGAGATCCAGAGCAAATATGAATTGTGCTTTTCGACTAGTTCAGTATTGATTCAGTAATGAATCAATTGGCAGCGTACAAAACGCTGAAAATAAGAAGAGTAAGACATACCATCAAGTGTATTGTCAGGGATTTAGCTTTTTAATACAGGAAACTGTATTTTCTTAGTTGTAGTCACTTGTTTTATGGCAGAAGATCAGAAGCAGGTCCTCAATTTTTTTTTTTTTAATTGAATAAATAAATTTACAAATTAGCTATCTTGGATACTTTAGAGGTATACTGTATGTTTCTGCATAATTCAACAGTATGTCAAAAATACACTGCCAAATGGTAATTTCAGTTGCGACTGAGAGAAGCAGGTGTAATATGATTGCCAGTGGAGATGAGGTCTTAAACCAGTTCCCTGTAACTTCGCTAGAATGAGTGCTTCCAAGTCTTTCTAAGTGCAGGTGTTTTCGTGTGGTGTGTCCAGCACATGATGTTCTATGGAGAGGAGATATTTATTTACTCTGCTATCAGGTAGCCCTTGAGGTAATCCAGACCTCAGACCTAGAAGCTTCTTCCTCGTAGTGCCTTTACTTGTCAGCAGCTGAGCTCAGAACAAAACTAACTGAATCCTGAAGCAGGCGCTCAACCTGAGTTCAGATCCTAAGTAACCACAAAGAGGAAAGACCTATGGTCTGGTAACTGGTCACCTCAAATTGTGGTGTTATTGCCTGTGGCACTGTTGCAAGTGCTGGGGCTGGGAATAGAAGACAAATCCTACCTGATGTTGTTTTGATTCGTGAGGTACTGCATGGTTTGAGGTAATAGTAGGTAAAGGTTAAACAAAGCCTCTGAAGAGATCAGTTCTACACAAGGGGCAGGCAAGGGTTCCTGCCCTTGCTCCCTGAGCCCAGCTCTACAAAGATGTTTGTTGCCCAGCTGCTACAGATACTAGCCAACCTGCAGTGAGATGTAAAGAGAAGCAGTCGGAAGATAAATGCCTAAACTATTGCTAATGCTTAGTCTTAATACTTCTGAGCATAGTCTGGCTTCATGAGGATATTATTAATTTCCATATGGTAAAACAGCATTGCAGAATCTATACCCATAAGGGACAGAACGAGGGTTGCACAGCCAAAATTAACTTGAGGGTTCCTGGTTTTTGTTATCTTGTCTGTGCTCTCCTTGCATGGGGTTTTGTCCATGGTTCCAATCTAGGGAAGTTCATTATATGGCTCTATAATCTGCTTCTTTTTAGCTTTTTAAAAAGTTATTCCAACTAATTGCTGCAGATTTCCTGTAATGAAATCTCTGAATTTGTTGTAGCACTTCCAGCTTTTGGAGTTTCCCCTCTCATGCAATTAGATGGCCTCACAGACTTCATTATACAGTCTCTTGTAGAAGCTCCTGAAGGTTTGTCGCCTTGTTACAGCCTGAGCTGTTGGCTCCCAGTTGGGGATGAAGTGAATCGTGTTTGCTGCCCATCATCTTCTGATTTCCCAGGCCTGGTGGCATTTGCGAGTGCTTAAAGAGTCTGTCTAGATCAGCTTCTGACAGCCGCTTCTGACACTCTGGGGCTTTTCTCTTGGCTTCCACTCTGCTAAGGAGGGGGAGAGGTTTTGACATTGTGGATTAATTGCAGTCATTCTACTCCCTGAGGAGCTTAATTTGAGTTGTTCATGCCACTGCTGTCTTAACACTGAAGCTTTTGGTGTCCGGCACTCTTTCAGACAGACAATTTGAGCCTTTTAACTAGAAGAGGTTTGTGTTGGCAGCAGAGACTCTGCCTCAACCCCTGGATCTATGGAGTGATTCAGTTGGTAGCTGTAATTACCCATGGCTGTGTGATTACCAGAGCATGTTGCACTACTCCACTATTTATACCTTGATGTACTTGCTCTACTGCTAACTTTTCTCTTGAAATAGTAAGTTCTTAGTCATTGATGTTCACGTTTTAGTAAAGCATCCCATGTTTCACAGCTCTGTCCTGTGCCCTCTTGTGTCTGTAAAACTACCACGTGTGTTTGTACATGTGCATATTAATTTTTATTTTTCTGGTGGCTTATCAATTTATCTCTGTTCCTTGTGTCACACCTCCCTGCATTTCAGGTTTAATCTAGATACATACACTGTTTTCATTGCTGTTGCAGCTGCTGTTTGCCTCCTTTTGCGCTCCTGTAGCGTTTTGTTCCTGGGCAGCCCGCAGTGTGATCAGGGTTGTGGAGCTCTCAAACCCCGTGTGCATGACAGCAGGGTACAGCCCTTCGAGGAGCAAAGCTGTGTTTAGTGGCTTTGTTTGTGTGAAATGCTACTCTGTCTTTTGCACTGAGTCACATTAATGTCCCTCTGCTTTTTCTCAAAAGGTCATAAATGTCACTGCTTTACAGAACCTGTGAAGGGGACCTGAAGGTCTGCTCTTCAGTCTCCCTGCCCCGAGGCAATCCCACACTCCTAGCTTAGTAGTAGAAAGACTCTTTTTGCAGACATTCACAAACTGTGGGTATAAAAAAGGTAACGTCAAAATTGCTAGCTGCTCATCTTTCCTTTGTAGACTTTCTTGAACATTTATGTTGTCTTTAGCACATAGTCTGGCCCAGAGACTTCCCTGCCAGTGTTTAGTGTCTCCTTGCTTACCTTGACTAGTGCTTTCCTGCTTAAGCAATCAGGAGCTTGGTTTTATTTGATTATTTATTATTAAGATGTAGGATTTATACAATACTTCTTTTCTGGCTCTGGGAATGCTCACATTATCTGTCACTGTAGCAGGGAGAGTTAAGTCCACAGAAGTGGAAAGTGGCAAATTATCATGTCTCCTAAACCACAGCAGCTGATATTGATATTTATTTAAAATATTATTAATTTACTGACCAAAATGGTAACATTTCTACAGATGCAATCATATTTTCACAATTCCAAAGTCACAGTATTGCACTTTCTGTCTCTTCTAAAGGGGAAAGGAGAGCAAAACAATAAACTGTGGCATTGATCCTGAGTTAGAGACTAGCAGCTTCTTCCTTACTTACTAATTTATGCAAAGAACTGCTTAGAAAACAGTTCACATTTTGCAGCAGTTCGGTAAAAACTTAGGTCTTCAGGGATATTCAATAATGCTGAAACTTAGAAACTTCTGTGGTTGTTATCTAACAGATTTCTTGAGTGAGACATAGCAATTAAATCCGTTACTTAAAAGCATTTGCTTTCCGAACTCAAGGCTAGCATCAGTAGGTACAGGTATCCTGCAAGCACCCCAAAACTTGCTCAGGCACAAAACAGAGGAGCCAAAGCTGTAGTTTTAACTGTTGTTTTGGTGAAAGAAAAAAGCTCTTATGGGAGAAGTACATAAATGGTTCATAAAATTGTAGGAAAGTCAATGTGGAAGGTGAAGAGGTCTCCTAGTCCAGCCTCCTGTCTCAAAGCAGGTTGTACCTGTGTCAGCATGGCAAACTCATTGCAAGTATTATTTTCTCTTCAGTCCACCGGTGGATGTGAAGAACCGACGATTTATTTTATCTTTGTACAAGCCACGTAAATAGTATTCATGTTCTTTCGGGTTCTTCCTCACTAGTCTAAATAACTCTAATTCTTTTAGTCTTGTTTGTTATGTGATTTACCCTCTGATTGTTTTCCTTGCTCTTACCTGAAGTATTTGCTGTTAATGCATGTCATTCTTGAAGCTTTTCATAATTGCCACTGAGCACAGCAGAGGGATTATTTCATGTGGCTGGCAAAGGGGGTGAACTGCTTGTCGTCTTTGCAGCAACACGAGACCAGTCATTTATGTTCAGCTTCTGACTCACAATAACATGCACATCTCCAGCCTGGCCAGCTATATTTGTGTAGTTTATTCTGTGGTCTAACTTGTAGCCCTTTGCGCTTGTCTTTACTGAATTCCATCTAGTTACCTTCAGGCCTTTTCTCAATTTTGTGAAGGTCTATCGCGGTCCTTTCCAATGTGATGATACCTGTTCTGTTGGAGCATCCAGCTTGGTAACAAATCCGTTGACTGTGACTAGACGCGGGACAGACCTCAGTGGAGTACCGGCTGATCCCTCCTGTTGTTTTAATGCTGAACCCCTGAGAGCTGCCCTCTAAATGCCTATCCAGCTAGTTTCCATCTGCCTCGTGGCAGTTTTGTAGACTGTTCTTTTCCCCAGCTTCCAGAGGGGAATGATCTGTGAGACAGTGCCAAAAAGTATTACTCAGATGAAGATGTAATGCCTTCTCCGTTTCTCTCCTCCGCACAGGGATGTGCTACATCAATTCAGTTTTACTCCACTGCAGTTTTGACAATTCAGTATTTCTCCGAGAACTGAAGTGAAGGACAAAAAAATGATGTGGTCCTGTAATCCTCCGCTCTCTTTTAGCTGTTTGTCCCTTCCAGGGCAAAATAGAAGGTCCTGCCTTTGGTCTCATAGTTTTCTGAAGGTAGGGAAAACACAGTCATAACCAGTCCTGGGAAGCTGGGAAGGAAAACAGGATGAGAATATGATGGGAGACATCTCCTACAGCCATGTGTTTTAGATTGTCTTTTAAAAACTGGCCGAGATACTGTTCTCTTCTTCCTCTTCTCTTTCTGTGTGGTGCAAAGAGAGGGTGCAGGGTCATTTCCACACAGGCATCACATGGCGGTGCAGGAACAGCTGGTCCAGACCCCTAGTTTGTGTTGATTAGTGAGATCCTAATGCTATATAAGAAATTGGGAAGCAGGAGATGCTGACTGTACTCTGTTTTCTTTGGTTAGCCCCCTGTGTGCTGCCCCTGCCCCAAGTCATATTCTTTAATTCCTGGTATACTCCTTTTGAAAGTCCGAACCACGTGTTTTAATAAATCAATGTATGTGCTATCAACAGAAAGCCCAGGCACAGCAGGCTGTGTGTGAGTGTTTTGGAGGAGTGAGTGTGACAGATCTGCCCTCCATGGAATTCTGCACCTGATGGCCAAGGGAAGAAAGGGACGTGTTTTCAGTGGGATAGACAGAGCTGGAGGGGATATGAAAAATAAACTATTCTGAAGTAAAAGTGCTTATTGTGCTTTCTGCATTAGTGTTAGAAGAACCTGAGTGTTGAGCTGACTTAGAAGTTTGTTAATGGTTTGAAAAGTGCAGACCTTTGTGATAGCGATGGATCAGTTAGATAACTATCTTAATTAGTTATTTTACTAAGCATAACTTCAAAGGGGACTACTTGGGCCTTTTTAAAAGAAAAATGCTAGGCGTGCTAAAAGAATATACCAATATACTGCAACACAACTTGTAATACATCACACACCACAGTTCCATGGTTTCTGTGCTTCTGTTAATTCCCCATGTATATAAAAATGGAACAGCACATGAGTTTTGTACCTCTTTACATATCTTCCCTTCCATCTTGGCTCTCTTCCTTCAGATTCCCTCCCTAAAGCCATCAGTTTATCTGCTGGGTAAAAGACTGTTAGAAGAGGTTAATATTCTGAAGACTATTTTAAAATAAATTGACTGGAATTGCATAAAACCCAATGGATATTCTCAGTTTCATTGCAAGAATTTTTGTTTGGCTTCATTTTTTTCCATGATAAAACATGTAGATGATAAGCTGTTCCAGTATATTTCCCAAGAGGAGGAGCTTACGCTTTACCTGTTTCCTAGAGCTGTAAGAGAGACTGCAGGCTGTAACATGCTGCACCAAATCCACCTTGCAAAATAGCAAGCTCCAGGTAGCTTCTCCATTTCAGAAACACGTGCATGGGGCAAGATCAGGTGCCGTGTGATCCGCCCTGTGCACGTGGATCCACGCACATCATACCAGTTTGCACTGGGGGTAAATGCAGTCAGTGTGCAGAAGGGTGGAGACTTCGGTCCACGTCGTGCCTGCAAAGCAGATGCTTGTTTTAAGCAAAAGCTAGTGTGGGTTAAGGAAAACAGATGCGCAGCATTTTCTAAACTGAATGGCAGCATCATTGAAAATGAGTTTGTCCTTGTGCAAAGCTTATTTGTGAGAGGCTGTCGAAGCTGTTCTGAATTTATAACCTGTGGAAGTTAGAGATTGCCCAATGCTGCTATACCGGGCGTCGGGCTGCTTGGCAGATGTTATAGTGTCTGTGATTGATCGGTTCGTATCAGATTGGGTACGCTTGATGAGCCTGGGCACCTCTTCTCTCACTGTTTATTGTCTCTTCCCCTTCAAGACCTTTCTCTGATGTATTTTGGGATGGAAGAGCAGTTGGATGATGGGGAATTCGGGCAGGATTGTGCATCAGTCCTGTGTAGGTTACTTTTTTTAGCGGGGAGAGTTTTTAGAAAACAATGTCATTGAAAAAACCCAACCTCCTGAAGGTTAAGGCATAGTTTTAAAGTATAATCTGGAGAGATTTCATTTTTGTGGGAAAGTTTGTTTGTTCTTCTTTCAAATATATCACAGCAGCAAAGTTACATAGTGTCAACGGATGTGAAGGATCCAGTCTAACCTCTAATTGTCCTTATCTATTAATCCTCAGGGGATAGATAAAATCTTCTGTGAAGAACATCTTTGCTGATAAATTTAATTTAAATGTATTGGCAAGTTAGAGACGCAAGTTGAGGATATTTTAAATGAAAAGCTCAGTCTATCTGGATGCTGAGAGGTTTCATTTCCTTGCAGTGAGAGCAGGTCATGTTGCAGGAGGGGTATGGTGGATGTCTGAGTTTTGAGCTACATCTGAATGCAGCAGTCTTCTGACTGGTGAAGATGATGAGGAAGCTGTAAACTGTTGCTGGAGTGGATGGAGAGCACCAGCGCAAGGGCAAGCTTTCCAGGGAAGCTATCTTGTGACACTAGATCTTTCTAAATGTCCTCTTGCAAAACTCCTTTGGGCAGACTTGGCTTTGGAGAAGACTTCAGAATTTTTCTGAAGGGGTTGAAATGTCAGCCAGTTTTGTTTGGAAGGAATTTGGATATCTCTGATGATCCTTCCACCTCTCAGCTACTTCAGATGCCTTTAGGTTTTGTGACACATAGATCCTGGCAGGGTGATGTATTTTTTTCTCTTCTTTTCAATTGGGCAATTGCTTGTATGCCTTGGAGGCTCCGGTAACAGTACACTGATCTTATTACCCTGCGTTTTGGAGGTAACTAAGTGCATGTACTGATGGTACGATATTGTGTTCTGTCTGCTTTAATATCTCTGATGTGGTGACTTCCTCCCGTGCAGCAGGCATTGGAGTAGTACAAGAACTCTGTCGTGGAAGGAATACCAAAATAATTTTTATCAAAACTAGAAATCTAAACAAACTGGCAGAATATATCTGCTCCAGCTATTTGTGGTATTTAACTACCTTCTAATGGGGCATATAACTTGAAATGCTGTCTGACAGGTGAAATGCAGAGTGAGACTTGAAAAGATCCGGGTTTTAATCCTGTCTGGCCACTGGCCTGCTGGGTGACTTGCCGTGAAGTCAGTCGCGTCGGTAAGGTCTGTGTGATGAAGACAGAGTTCTAATGCAGCTTTTTCGCCTGCTAGAAGTGTTCAGGAATTATTTGTCTGAAGCCAGGATGGAGCTTACTTTAGTTTTCTTCTTATGCCATTCTGGAAGGACTGTACTTTGATAATGACTATCGGTTTGATTATTTGTCACCAGTTAAGTTTTCTTAGAGCACTGTTAATGTGCCTAGTTCTTTCCCTTGCATAAACAGTTTTACAGAAGCAACAGTAAAAAATAAAATGGATCTTACCTGTGCAAGGCCTGCAATGTATAATACTTTCCAGAGAGAAGCTCTTGAATTCTGTTGGTGTCAAATATGTTTTTATATTTATACTGAGCTGCAAGATGATCATCCAGGCTTTTCTTGTGGAACTGAAACATAATAAAGTTTGGGGGAGCCATGGCAGCTGTGCAGATCGGGTACATGCAGCACAAAAGGAGCTATTATTTGGTTGCGGATTAATGTATAAATGATTGAAAATCTTCTAATATTCTCTAGCAGGATGTGATGATGTTAATATAGGCTACTTGTGGCCAAGCATACATATCTGTTCTTCCAGACCCCACCCCCATTTTTGTCTGCTTTTGACGAAAACTTAATTCATATCCCCACAACCTTCTAATAATTTAAATAATTTATATATACCAATTAGCGGTCTGGAAGATGCCAAAAGACAAGGCTGTGCATTGGTGTGCTACAGAACTGCTTTCAAACGCAGAGTGCACACAGAGGCTTCGTCCCTCTTGAGTTCCACACGCCCTCTCCACTCAGGTCTGGAAATGCAGGGAGTGAACAATGCTGCGCCCCTGAGAAGAGGGGATTCCCGTGTTGGGAACTTGTCGTTCTGCTGCCTTTCAGCCAACAACAGGAATCACAGTGTTCCTGGATAGGTGTGAAACGATGTGGTCTTATTTAATACTTGCTTTGCATCTTGTTGGCTCTAACTGAAGTCTTCTGACTACTACTCATTTCTGATTTATGTTTATGAGAGGAGTACTGTCCCTTTGAGCTCTCTGTACCTCATAAATTCCCATTTTCCACTGAGGGAGGTGCCAAAGAGCATCAGCTGGGGTCATGCTGGCCATAACCGAGCTGCACCTGGCACAGTGCAGTAAATGTGGACAAAGCTATCCCACTAGTTTATTTTAAAATTCTACGGCTTTCTCGGCGATAAACCTGCCCGTTGATTACTGAGACAGAATCTCCTGATGGAGAGCAGCAACAAAAGACACATCATGAGCCTTGTGGAAAGTGTAGGTAGCGGTGCAGGTCCTGCCGCCTTTGCTTCGGGCCTCGTGAAGATCACAGTGCTCGGCACAAAGCGGAGCCCAGCGCCGTTTGTCCTGATGGGAGCTGTACAGGTTGAAAGAGCATAAAAGTAGCTGACTTGGGCATGAATGTGTCTTTGTGAATGCTCTTTAACTGCAGTTGTTTAGCATGACACCTTTTTGTTTAATATTAAAGCTTGGAGGAAGGATTAGGCTTAGTTCAGTGGAGGCTATGGGATACAGAGGGAGCTGAAGGAAAGCGCTCTGATGACTACGACTGTCTGTGTGGCTTGGGGTTGTTCTCTCTGGAGTGCATATTTTGTTTCATCCTTTTAGATTCTGGGGACAAAACATGTCTTTGTCCCTTTCCTAGAGACTTTCCTAGTATCTCACTCCTGGCAAAATCTCTAACAGTTGATACTGGTACTGTGTGACAGGTTTGGGCTATTCTGTCTGTGTCAGCAGTCGCATCTGGGCTGCATGGTGGACCCAATACAAATATCTAATAGGAATTATGATAAAGAATTAGGAGAGAATTAAATGCAGTTTGTCTTGCAGAATGTTAGGATCCAGGCTAGTCATGGTGATTAATGGATGTCAGTTGCAATCATAATTTAGATGCAGTCCTGCTGGCCATGTAACCATTGTGTTGTGCTGTAGCATCATGCACCAAGATTCATCACAATGGAGTGCTGGTTTTTGGTTGGTGGGTGGTTTTTTTTTTTATTTCCAAGCCCACCTGTATTTTGAACGCTTCACTGCCAGCTTTATCAGCTGGGATGTTACTGAAATTCATATACAGGATACATACTTATTTATCTGCTGTGAACCTGAGCGGTTTTCCACAGGGGAAAAAGGTGAAGGAGAAAGATTACTTGAGGAACCAAAATATAAAATCATGGAGATCCTCTCCAGTGAGTTGTGGTTATTAATTTATAACTCAGCTGTGCAGATTTATTTCAGGGTGAAGTTTGGCAGCTTATCCTTCAGTCTCAGAAGCTGATCCTTATGGGCGAGTTCAATAATGCAAAGCTCTGCCTGGCTGCTGAATGAGAACCAGAAGTTTGTTGAGTCAGAGTTGCACCCTGTTGTTGTAGCATATTTTGGCTTTTATGAATAGACTGTGAGCTGATTTTTATACATGAAAAATGTCAAGATGGATGTGACCGTGTGCCAGGTTTCCCGTGTAGCAGGCTGGACACACCACGGTACGGGCTGCACAGCACCACCTGCCCGCAGAGCCTGTCTGCAAGGCAACGCAGAGGTCTGAGCTTACACACACCTCTTGTGTTTTCATCTTAGAATTTAGCAGAAAAAATAGGTACTATTTCATGATTTACCAAAAAAAACCCCACCCTTCATTTTTCCTCTTGTTTCTACCCCCTTCTTTTTGGTATTTTTGAACTGATATTATGAGGCTCCTCCAAACCAGTTTCATTACAGTTAATTTCCCCTCTCCTCAGGCAGCTGCAGCTTTGTGTACTGAATTTTTATTATACCCAGAAGCTTTCTGCCTACTAATAAATAATGGTGGTAAATTTTTATATTAAATAAATGTAGTTTCTCATTGCAGCAGAAAGGAAAATAAGTAGTCTCTTTTTTTCCCTTCTCCATGCATTTTTAAATTGTAGAAATTAAATACTGTGAAAACAGCGTTCATTTTAAAGAGATGCAGCCAGGTTAAAAAAAATAAAGTTCTTTGGCTTAAGCCATTCGTGAGAACTTAAATCATCATTGCACAAAAGGTCTTTGGAATCTTAAAAATCATTTTTAATACAATCTGTAAAGACCAGTCAGCTGCACTTTCTGGTCTCGTTCCTGAAGTGAGTTCCCGTGAGCAGGATCAGCCTTCACAGCGCCCCTGAGAGAGGTGACCAGTCCCGAAGCCATCTGTGTGGCCACGGTGCGAGAGGGAGGGAAGGGGAAGGGGACATTCAGGTGGGAGGAGTGAGAAGAGCCTGACAATATGAATGCTGAGAGCCTACCTGGGTTTGGAGGGTGCATCCCTGCGCTAGCCCCAGGGCAGTCTTAGAGATGGCTTTGCTCTGGTGGGATGTTAAAATTTTGCTGTTTCACCAAATTGTCATGGGCACATTGTTATTACTCAGTCTCAAAATGAGAGTTGTGGTCCAGCTCCTCACATTGTTCATGGACCACTTCTCACTGACATGAAGCATCATTCATTTAAGTACCAACCTGCCTGTATTTGCCTGGTTGTCTCATTGTTTTCAAAAACTTGCAAGAGAGCTACTCTGACATGCCATGTTTTGAAATCTGGAGTAATTTCAATAAATTTACGGTTGTAGGGGGAGACATTTCTTTTGGCTGAAGAACATCCTTGAGAATTTCAGGATAAGGCTGCTTTTCTTGAGGAAATTGAGTTAGAGAGGCTCATAATTGGAAAAGGGATAGCTATTTAAATAGTCAATGTAAATGGAACATAATTAACATTATCTTAATCCGTCTCTCCTGACTCTTAAATCCACACGTGGGAACCCCAAATTGAGGATGCATGTCCAAATGTACCTTAATTAAGTCCTAATTAATTTAACTACTTAAACAGTTAATCCTTTCTCTCTTAAAAGGAGATTTCACAGTGTGGAAAGAGTGAAACTTTCACTTGTCCCTCTCATGTCCACCACACTTGCTGACAACAGTGCTGTCCCAGTCCCTGATCCCGTCCAGCAGCAGGACTGGGAAGCGAGGCAGCCGCTCGCGGTGCCGCCGGCGATGAGGGGCCGTGGCTGTTCCCACAACGCTGACCTCGGCTCTGCGCGAGTCTGCTGCGGCGCCGTGCACGTGCACCTCTGCTGTGGCCGAGTACTCACCTGACAGGGAGTGGGGGTTCTTAGGCACAAACAGTAGGAGAGAGGTGACCTGAGACCAGGGTGGGCAGCGGAGCCCTGTCCCCACACCTCCGGGCTGGCAGGGCTGCCCCGGAGCAGGAGGGTGGGCTTCCAGCTGCTGGAGCAGGGCTGGCAGCACGCACCCACTCCAGCTGCGGAGCTCCCGTTATGTGTCTTTGTACGTGCAGAGCTCTAACTCTCCATGTCTGTTATTCTGGGATTAGGCCAGAGCTTTATTAAATTTCTTGTAAGTGATTAAAAGGGGAATTGAAATTACAAGATGAAATTGGAGGCGTTCAGAAAGGGAAATATTTGTTCTTTATCCTTCACACACTCCAGTTAAAGTATTTCAAGCTAAGGGTTTCTTCCTCCCTAGAATAAATAGGAGTGACCACTTGCACAGCTGGGGCAGACTTCCCTCGCTAGATCCTAGACCAGAAGTTCCCGTCAGCACATAGGCTGTGGGTCTTGGTGACCTCTTCCCTTTCTTGGTATTCCTGTGCAGGCTGATGTCGGAGCCCGGAGCCAAAGGGCTCACCTGGACAGGCAGCTCTTTGGTTAATACTGGGATGAGCTGACCCACGGCGGCATGTCCATCTAAACCTGTTTCTTGCGACTCTTGCTCTCTTGTGGTTTTGCTCATACAGACTAGATTAGAGCTGCTCAGTGTATGTTGATGATATTTCAGAAAAAAATAGTCTCATTTAATCGTGGTCATGTATGGAGTGGTTTTATAATTCCTTTTTTTTTTTTTTTTTTTTTTTTATGTTGATTTATTTA